>VYXB01006897.1:145979-309339 GCA_013397135.1 Pachyramphus minor | reverse complement strand
TCGGCGCGGCGCAGGGGCACGGCCGGCGGGCACGCCTGGCGCAGCTGACGCGGGAGGAGGGTTCGGGAGCGCCGCCGTGTCCATGGAATAGCCGAGGCAGCGCAGGGACACCGGGTACGCCGACCGCCGCCTCGCCCTCCGCCCAGCTCGGCGCGACTTAGCGAGCAGGCTGCTGCCCCCGGTGAGTGCCTGCCCGCCCCGCCCGGGCGTCCTTTCGGCCGTCTGTCCCGGCAGACTTGCTGTCCGCAGTGCCCCTTTCTCCCCCCGTCTTTAAGCACCGGCATTTTGACCTCCCCTTCTCGGAGCACGTCTGTCCCCTGCAGCATCCCCAGGGGGCTGGCGGCCCCTGATCCGGCTTCCCAAGTTTCCCGGCAGCGCGGGGCTATGGCGAGCCCCTGCCATTGTCCTTGTCCATTAAAGGAAGCCGGAGAGGCCGGGCGAGGCTTCCTTTGGGAGTTCACGCTAAGTTCTTTCGTTGAGGTGCCACGAGGGAGAAAAATATAAAAAAAAACCCTAAAAAAAAAAAAAATCCCCCCCAAAACCTTTCGGGTTGTTGCAGCCGCAGTTTGCCCGCTCCGTGCTCCTCCGTCGCACTGGCTGCTGCCGGACCCTGCCCTCAGCCAGGCATGGCTGTTGCTGGGGAGCGCAGGGGGGGCCAGGATTGAGGCCCGACACTTAATTTTTTAAATTATTTTAAGTTCATTTGGCTCAAAGCTATGATAGTGAGGGACTTCTCTGACACCCTTTCAAGCCGCCTGCTGAAACAGGCCCGGACGTGGAGCGCGGCGGCGCCCGAGGTGATGCTCCACGGCCAGCTCAGTTTCACTGTCGCTTTACCTTCCGCAATCAGTGTAAATACTGCGGTTTCATTTTGAGACTATATGAATAAATAAACAAATAAACCAACTCCGAAATGAAACCAAACCCACTCTGTAAAAGAAGTTATTTGTTTGTTTTTTCCCTTCCTCAGTAGATCTTCAAAGGTGGTGGTGGAAAGAAGGATATTTAAGATTACTGTCAGGACAAGATTTTCCCAGCACTGCTTTTTTGTTTACTTGGAGATTTTTTTGGTTTTTTATAGGGACATAAAGCTTGTGACCTAGAGCTCTGGAAACCAGTTTCTAGAGACTGGAAGTATGCAGGGTGTATGTTGTTCCTGAGTACTCCCTGGTGTGATGGTCTTCTTTCTGGCGAGTACTCATGTACTCTTACAACTTCCTGAGGTGCTTTATACTCACAATAAATGTGTGACATTTTAGATGCTTGGTTGTGGAAGAATGAGGTGCTAGTACTGTCTCCTTGACAGAAGAATTGTGTGCAGAGACAAGGGGTCAGGTGGGAATTCGAGTCTAGTCATTAGTGTGAAGTAGAAGTGAGCTGTGGGGGAAACTAACTTGAAGGTTTTTTCTGTTTGTGTGTTGGTTTTGGTTTGTTTTTACTTGGTTTTTGTTTTGGGTTTTTAAAGAATCTGGGACATTTGTGTTGGTTCTTTATCCTCCGGTTAATGACACTTGAAGAAGTTACTTTTGGTGTGTGTTTTATATCCTTTTAGCTCTATTCTTGGAAGGCGGGGAGAGAATATGGTGTTGTTGCCTGTCCTTAGAAGATTGTCATGTTCAAAATTGTAATGGCACTGAAACAGCAATTTTTAGGGATAGTTTCCCAAAAGTTTGTTTTTTCAGCATTGTCATAAATACACTTCCAATGTGCAAGTAAATTACGTATTTGGCATTTTGTTTTGGTTTTGTTGATCTTACTCACAGATGGACTTGTTAAAGGTGGAGTCTAGGTCTAAATTGCAGTCATGGAAAATTGCTTTTCTGGCTGGTGTGTGCTCTATGCGATTTTTATTTAGTGTAAATTGATCCAGTTAGGTGCTTTTGTAGCTTCCTTTGTGTAGTAGCATTATCTCCAGTCCCCAAATCACAAGAAAACTCATTTAAGTCTTAATTGAGCTTTATTTCTGGGCACAAGCTTTGCTTGACATTTATGCATTGTAGAAAAATTATTCCTATTCTGTTTACCTGTTTAAAGCCTCTTTCCTGTTTTCTCTTCCTCCTTGCAGGGAGCAGGAGGGTGGCAGAAAAGAACAAAAAGTATAATCTTTTATTGCTAGCAGTGTCTGTTCAGGAGCTCTCACATGGGTAACATACCTAACGGGACTGAAAGGGGGTGTGCTCTGGGCTGCCTTTTGCTGGCCTGAGGCCTTCTAATACTTAATGAAAGGGCCATAAAAAGACCTTTCTCTGACCCCTAAAATGCTGTTTAATTGGGACACTTTTTTAGTGAAGATGTAACTTTTTGCTCTCAGGTGTAGCAAGAAGATTGTTGTCATGGTGTCTTATGAATTTAATCGTATCTGAATGATGAAGTTTAAGTTGTATGCTGCCTTCTAATGAATAACTGAGGAATATTTATCTCTAATATTGCTTGTTTTGACACTAACGTCTGATTTTTTTTTTTTAGAGGGTATTTATATTAATTAATGAAGCTTTGATGGGTGGCTATTAGTTGGCCATTTCCTAAAATGGATGCTTAGAAAAAAAGGGGAGTATTTTTTTCTGCTGCCAAACTCCTACAGTTAATTCTCATAGTCTTCTGTCAAGTTTCTTATTGTGGACTAGGTATGGTACAGTTTGAGCCTGATCAATGTGAATAAATTAAACTCTTGTTTTCATCTCACTGTGTTAGTTCAGAATTCTTCTGGGGGTGTATGTGAGAGGAAGCAGAGTTCACAGAGCTATTGTCCAAACTCTTCCACAGGTCCTCCCTTTTATGTAGTTTTCTGCTTTAACAAAAATTTCCATCTGGGTGGGGTATGGAAAAGTGTGTGGGTTTCAGATGCACTTCACTTGTGGGCTCTTTGTGCCATGCTGCTTTGCACTGTAACTACCTGGGACAAAACTTCCTGGTTTTGGTAGAACAGACTTCTTTGTGTTTTGGCATCTGTGGTGTGTTTCTCAGGCTAACAGGGCTGCAGTTCACAGCACTCATGAACATGCTATGGTTCTCATGTTGTTTTGAGCTGAAGTACTTCAGGTAAAGTTAACCAGACCTTGAAACAGTAAAGGCTGAAGGCTATTGCTAAAAGGGAATTAGGAAGAGGTCCTTTTCCACATGGCTTCTGATTGTATGTCAAAAGGATGGTCATGTGTCTTCCTCACTAGTATCACACAGTCCTAAAATCTATGGCTCTTCTAAAGCTGTAGTGTTGGTAGCTTGTGTGAAGGTACCAACGCTGCTTTCCAGCCCTTGGCACAGCTTGGGCAGGAACGTGGTCCTCCTTGACCCTTTGGCTGTGCACAGACAAAAGCATCTGATAAAGGTTAAGAACAATGTCAGAGATAATCAGACTAAAGCTTATCAAGATTAGATATGTGTGGGTCTTAAAGTTTAATAGTTTGTGTCCTCCCAAGTATACAGAGACCTGATTTTAATTTAGCAATCAAAGATGAAAGGGAGGGGCTGAAGTGTCTAGGCTCAGATGACTTAATTTTAAAAGCAGCTATAATTTATTACTTAAATATAGTTGAATGTCTTGCATTTGAAATTTTTTTTTGCATTGTAAAACAACTTCTCTTTATTCTGGATGACTGAACAAAAACTGCTTTCAGTATTGTCAGCGAGCTGAAAAATCATTGTTGGGTAAATCCTTCTATTTTAGGCATTTCACAGATGAGGGTAACAGCAATGGGTTTAACCTGCAGAAAGTGGTGATCCTCAAATATTGGCAATATCAGGGATTGTAATGTTTGCAGTTGAAACCACTGCCTTGAACGGTCAGGCTTTTGCTGACCTTTTTGACCAGTCTGACATAAATCTTGGAACTGAACCTTTTGGAGAGAAGCATCGTTCTGCTTGATTATTCACATGTGAATTCTGTTATCACTTGTGCAGAAAACTTTTGGCAAATGAAAATAAAATACGCTGGCACCAAGAGGAACTATACCCAAACCCAGGGCTCTTAGCAGGATTTAAAAATAAGTTTACTTTCCTTTCTGGTTCAAAGTCTGCCTTGGCCCCTGTTTGGCAGGGCGGACCAGCATTTGTTTTGCTTCAGTGTTTCCTGTCTTTCTTCTACTCTTTGGGAGCAAAGCAACAGTGTTTTGCCGTTTTCATTGTAGTACAGCTCATAAATGATATGTGGAAGTAAAAGAATTCCTGTTCTTACCCAGAGTGCTTACTTACATGTGTTTCTTCTGAGAGTTCTCTCTGTGTCCTTGTCTTTAGAAATCTGCAGAAGCTGAAAATCTTAGGCCTGTCTCTTCATCCCTAATTTGACCCTGAGTGTGAAAGGCAAGGGTCTAATAAACATAGGGCTTTGCTTACCCTTGATCTTTGCAGTATGTATTGTTGAATGTTGTCCTGGTAGTACAAAAGAGCTTTTCTAGTTTACACTCCTAGTCTAGAGAACAGGCATTTATAGCAAGTTGATAAAGGTCTTGCGTGTGAAGAACTGTACCGAAGCCCCCTGATGTAGTTGGGGCTCTTTGGCACTAACTGGCTGACCACTTGATGAGCTTGTGAGCTTTTGGCTTTATGGGTTGTTTTATTTTGACTTTTTCATTCTGTTTCAAGCAGGTTGCTAGTGTACAGCCCCAGATATGTTCAAGTGACCCAACAGCCCTTTCCAGAAACCTTTTTTTCCTTCTTTTAAGGTTTTTGTTTCCTGCTCAAAAACTAAATAATTGATACTCTCTGGAAAGGTGTTTTCTCTAAATAATTGATGGACTCAGAGTTAACAAAGGCAGGTTTGAGTTGCTGCACTTGCAGGTACAGGATAAAGCACAGAATTCAGAGGCAGCTGAATGCTGTGAATTTTAATATTTAAAAAAGTCATTTGTTCTGCTTGGCAAGAGCTGTCTACTCTTGCTTTGGGGTATAAAATGAGTGCTGAAATATGTTCACTGACACCCAGACACTCCTGGAATAGAAAACAGAAGGAATAGCATCAAGTAACTTGCATCTGAAGAAAGACACCTGAGATGTTAGACTTGAGTCACTATGTGACAGCAGCATTCGGACTGCCAGGATATGGAGCTGATTCTTTTGATGCACATTGCTTTTCCCTGACAATTTGTTATTAAATGGTGCTCAGGAAAGTACTTAATGTTATGTGAAATGTGCCTGCAGTGGTATAGCTATATATAGTAAAGGATACAAAACAGCCAAGCTTTCTACCCTGCCCTGAGAACTAAGTTACTTCAGTTTGTCTGCGTGGCAAACCTGCGGAGGAGGAAGGTTCATTGAAAAAGTTGTCTGACTTGAAACTGATGGAAGGCAATTAGTGAGATGACTCTTGGAAGACCACAAGCTAGCTTTCTCTGCAAAGTGTACAGCTGCTGAGGTTGCAAAGGGTGTTTTGACCAAGTGGTAGTAGCAGTGGTCTCCAGCAGCTTCTGCAGGAGTATGTTCAACTGAAAGAGTTGTCCAGCTTGGGCAAGTGAGAAGGGAATGTGTTGTTGAACTCCAGGTTGTTGTTTTCTTTTTTTATTTTCTCTGAGTTGTGGTGCTTGTGCAACCATTCCTGCTGTCAGCCTGTTGAGGTGGCAGTTTCCCATGTTATCACGTTTTTTTCCATCAGGAAGGTGCAGGTGAGGAAGTGTTTGTGTCTAACCTCTGCACCTTCTAATGCTGCTGCTGTGTTTGCTGTTAAGCTGTTGCAGAGACTGTCCCTTCACAGTCTTTGCTGCCCTGATCTCTAAATGGCACAGTGTTGTTTTTGGCATAATCTTATGAGGTGGAAAGCCTGTTTTTCCTCCTTCCCCAGGGGCGGATGCAGAGTCTTTGGGCGAGACAGTTGGGTTTCTCACGACCTGCCAGAACCCTGGCTCTTGGGGGAAGGGCTGGAGCTGTTCAAGCATGGGCTTGGCCTGAAGCCCCTGTGGTCTTTTGTCTTTTTAATCTTTTCCTTGTGTTGTGGTAGCATGTGCAGAGTGCTCTGCAAACCTATTTGCAGTAGCTCCTGAAGCATTGGCTTGTTGCTGTGTATTTGGGCTGAGACATACAGTCTGCCGAGGAGCTGGCAGTGGTTATGATCCTGAGGCGTTGGTGCGTGCTGTTCTGTCACGTCTTCAGCGCTTTCCGGTGCTGCATTGGAGGTGTATCCGCTAGTTGGCTTTTGAAAGTTGAACAAGTGTGTTTCTTTACAAGAAAGTTAGTAGAGTCTAATTACATGGTTGTTGAGCTGTCTACGTGGCTGCAAAGAGACATTATCTCTCCTTCTCAGCAAGTAAAGTTGTCTGAGTTGTGTTGTGAGTGCCGCTGATGGAGGTGGAGGGCAGCAAAGACAAGCTTAGAGCATGGTCCCCAAACCCTACAGAAGTTAACATGCCATTCCCCCAATAAGTAGCATCCCCTGGTACTGGGAGGGTGCCTCATTTGGAATGAGTGTTCCTCTGGTGTTTGAAAGCATAGGTCCTGTTACTTGGGGTGGGAGGGGGGAAAAAATTTAGGCTTTATGGATTGAACTCCACATCGTGTTTCCATGACATGGAGTCAGCATTGTTTGACCAGAACAAGTGGTGGGTGTAACAGATACATGCAGTCATTTCTTAACATGCTAATTACAGGAGATCAGATGTCAACACCAGAGTTCTTTTTTTGACTAAGAGATACCTTTATTTGGTTTAAACTGTTAAAATAAATACCTATTTTATGACATGATATATATATATGTATTTATATAACGTATAAATGTTTATAGAAACATACAGTGTGAAGGCTAAGAAAGATGGTGTGGATGTGGACAGACTGCACATTATATCCAAAGCAAAGAATGTTTTTAGGAAAACAAACAACGAAACCCAAAGCAAATTATATGGTTATCACTTCTTTGCTATATATTGCTATAATCAGTCCGTTGTTTTTCTCTCTTATGAAAAAAGAAAATGAAGGTATATCGCATTTAAAGAGAACGTAACTTGAGATTGAACAAGTGGCATTCCTGGAAATGGAGAAAAACCGCAATATGTATAGAAGTTTAGAATGTTCTCTGAAGAAAGAGTGTGTTTGTCAACAAAGAAAGATAGTGGCTTCCTGTCTTTTGTCCTCAAAGTTGTGACTCAATTTTTGTGACATAAAGTGTTGTAGCAAATGGAGGGAGCATTTTGATCTTGAAACCTTTTGGTCTACGGGGAGGTATGGGAGGGAGCAGTGTATGGCATAGGTTCTGTTGCTGTTAGATTACTAAATATAAATAAAACTATTCCTCAGTCACTAAATAGAAATAAAATTATTCCCCAAACTGGAAACTCTGGCTCCTCTGATAAGATATTTACTTTGTGAGGGTTCTAAAACCTTCTGTTAGAAGGCAAAAAAAAAGTCGAATTACATGCTTCCTTTAATTTAAGGCTGAGTTTTGCCTTGCTACTGTTGATGTTATAGGCAGTGTGGGTATGTATGTGCTCTCATAAGAGGTAGTAGAAAGCAGTTGAGGAGTTTGAATCAGCTAAGATTATTCTGGTCAGAATGACTGACACACTTCTGTGTGTTTCACAGTATCTGAACTTTCTGCAAAGTAAAAGGGAAAACATAGCTTCTGGTTTGTTGTGTGTCCTAAATAAGTTACAGCACAGGCAAGGTCCTATTCGGGTTAAACTGGTCAATAGCTTTATTAAAGAAAATCTTCATACATGTGAAATATTTTCTAAACTTTTCCAAGATGTTAATGAGGCATTTATTGAACTGTAGTGACTGTGGCTATTGTTGGTTTCACTCACTCTGGTGTAACCTGACTGAGCATTAACTCCAGAGGTTTATCCAGTAGTGCTTTTGAGGATAAGGTCAATGAAGGCCCTACATCCTGTGCTCCTGCTGTTGTCTGCAATTCTTAAATATTAGTAAAGAGGTGGGTAGCTTATAAAAGGATCCTTTTCTCTTTTACTGTGTTCTGCTCACTTTTGGAAAATTACTGGCTTTTAGATGAAGCTTACATGTGACACTTCCTTTTCTGTGTTTCCTGTTTCCTAAAGGTCTCTCTTGCTTTAAGTCAAAATAAGGCATATGCACTCTATTTGCAGTCAGCTACTTTGAGCAGATTTTCCTTGAGCTAGGTGAGATATCCATGCCTTTTAGTTGGTGCCTCTGTCAGGCACTACTCTGTGTTGGAGCAGATAGTATCTCATCTGTCTACTTTGAACCTTACGTCAGTGGAGCAGAACTAGCACAAACCTACTAAAATTTAGTGGGTAATTAAGCTGTGCCTAAATAAGTTATTGACTTAGTCAATTACTAAAAATATTTACATTTTAAATTTACATGGTCAATACTTGCAGTGTCATTAGCTTTCATTCTGAGCAGTTTGTAGAAATGAAAATGTGGAATCTGTGAAACTGTTTTTGTTTGTGGATTTTTTTTTTACTAGTAGTGGTAGCATTTTTGACCAATTAATACTTCTACATATGAATATAAGAAAAAATACTTGTGCACGTGAAAGGAAGGACAGCCAACAGTGTCTTTTGGGAGCTCGTGTAGGAAGAACAGTGAAAAGTGAAATTCTTACAATTGCTGTTGTTCTCTATCACATCTTTTTAATTGCTGTAGGAGCAGTCCTGAATTCTCTCTCCTTTTTCAAGTCTTCATGTAGTGTAGTTTTCTTAGTTTAAGAACTCAAGTTTGAAAAACTCCTTGAATTGCAGTTTTGCAGTGTAGAGCTTTTATGCCAAAGTACTAGTGATGTTAGTTGAGTGGGCGCTTAGAAGAGGTTGTTGATGTGCATGTAGCTTATTTCTCAGAATTTCGGGTGTCTGGATTCTGAACGTTACATGTATTTCATATGCAACTCATCTGCATAAAACCAGTGGCTTGGTCAAAAGCACAGCATAACTTCAGTGTGAGTTATATAGGGAGCTGCAACTGAGCTTCTTTTGAGTCGCTGCTTCCTTGTTTTGGGTTCAAGAAGGCCAGTGTATGTTTCTTTAAAAGTTTTCCTAAATTGTAGTTTGAGCTGTAGTGAATAAAACCTCATAATTGAACTTTGAAGCCCTTCCCAGCTCTGAGGGATGTAGAGTTGGCCCTAGAGCAACTTGTGCTTGAAATATTCTTCAATACTGAGGACTTTAAGTCTTAACCTCTCCACAAAGGAAGGGCTCCAAATGATGATGTCTTAGAATTTTGTCAAACTTTGGTCATGTTTTCCCATTGAATTCTGAGATCTATTATCTGCCATTATTTTTCAGGTAAAACCAATTAAAGATATCTGTCTTGCATCCTGAGTCTTTCAGGTTAAAAAACACTCTTTTGTTGATTAATCCTCAGCTTTCCTCTAAGAATAAGTAAATATTTCTCCGCTCATCTAGGCTGCAGCAGAAGTAAAACACTATACTTATATTCCTTAAGAGAAGCTTGTCTTTTCTTTGTAAGACTCCAGTCTGAGTTCCTTGGAGACAAAATTGCAAAATGACAGGTTTGCCGGGAGTTAATGAGTCATCAGCAGGACTGTCTCTGTTTTCAGGAACAGATTAGCCTGTAAGAGCTCTGAATCCTGTTACTTTGTCTTGCCTTTCTGTTGTACGAGTTCAGTCCCTACAGTGAAGATTTGATGCCCAGCACCCAGGACACTGTACTGAACATGATTACTCTTTTACTGGTCAGGTTCTCTCTAGAATGTGGAAAGAGCTGTATATTTGTTTTTCCCCTTTTCAGAAGGTCCTAAGACTGTCTTGGAATTATTCCTTGTCAAGGATAAGGTTGTCTTTGAACTTCACAAAAACTGCTAACGATTGAGCACCTTTGAAAAATGACAATTATTTTTAATAGCACCATGACTTGAATGAATTGATGCTTTTTGATATAGATTTGATGTTGATGGATTAATGGAATTAAGGAGTCATATCAAAATAAGTCATAGGCCAAAGTGCATCTCTTTCTGTATTTTAAAAGTTCTTGCTTCTGAGTGTGTTCTTTTTTTGACTTTGTTAATTTGCTTCACAAGCTTCACTTAGACTTGATACTTTGTATTGGTAAAGAGTGGTAGAAGAGTCAACAGGTTGCCAAGTGAATTTTTTTTCTTTGTTTTCTGTTGCCTCAGTTCTGCCCCTGTTCCCCCAGCTTCGTCCATTTTAGCATTTTGACTTCAAGTGTGGTGCAGCCTGTGGTGCTGGTGTAGGCTGGCATTGTAGGGGTGCTGCGTTTCTGTGAGCACACTCAACTACCATTGACTTCTCCTTCCCATCCTTGTCCTTCCACCTCCTGACTGCACCCACACTGGCTTTTGTATGCGCTGTGGGAAGGTAGGTTGGAAGGCTTAAAACTGTTTACTTCGTGGTACATGGTACAAGATCACAGAATTGATGTGAAGATTTGCTAAGTGGTTTCCTGTGTGATTGTTTGCACCACTGACTAAGTTGATTAATGATTGGATTTTAGGAGGAGCAGGGAGAAGGATCAGGACTCTACATATGGTGGTAGTACTGGCTGAACTTAGAACTTCAGCATGACTTAGGCCTGCCTTGTAGTTAATGCCTCCTGAGGATTAAAAGAATTTGTGGTCCGAAATCTAGAAAAGATTTCCTTCAGTTGTTCTAGATTTAACATCTTATCTATGAGGATTTCTCTGCATGTTCACATAAGATTAGTTAATAGATCACATCTTCTGTCTTAGGGGAGTTAAAGTATATACATAAGGAATATCACTGTTGTAGCATTTTAAAGGTAAGAGTGGAATTGTGGGTGTAGGAATGATTTGGAAATGGCAGTAGTCTCTTGATGAATGACTACATTTTCCCCCCCTGCCCTTGCTAAAGCTGTAAACACAAAGTTATATATCCTCCTACCAAAGCAGCAGTGCTCTGCATTTAATTTTTAGAAATTCCTGTGAGTGGGTGATAACTGTCAGCTGACACAATGTGACTTGCTTTGTCTGAAATACAGTAAAGAACGTTATTGGTCTGTGCTGCCCACATACTGCTTCAATCTTCCAAGTGTTTTGTAGTATTGCCTAAGCGTAGTTATGTAGCCAGTGATGTGAGCTAAATGAATGACTGATGTAGCAGATTTCTAGGCCAGTAACAGATGCCTCCTACATTGGGAAACATGACTGCTTTTGGTATAAACACGGGGAAGGTGGCTGTGTGGCCTTGAGCAGATTGCTTGGTCTGTTTGTAGTGTTAGGGGAAAAAGTCAGGCATACCTGCACTTCAGATGCATTATATCACTTGCATACCAGCCATATGCTGTTCAGTGGTCTGTCAAGAAGAACCAAAAGAATTCTGATGAGGGTAAGCAAAGAGAGTAAGTCAAATCAACTCTTTAGATAGGCAGGTGTTTCAGAAGGTAATAGGTATCTAGGGAGCCATGTGCAGTTGTATATAGGACAACCTCCTGCTAGTACTGGGAATACAACCCCTTCCTTTGACCTCAGAGCATTAACAAGAACTGTTTATGTTAAAAAAGCATTTGACTTTTTCATTCTGTTAAAATACTGTGATTGGTATTGACTGGGACATCTTACCAGCTTTGAAGAAGGGGGGAGAAATGTCTTGGAAGCTGCTGGTCAAAACAATGAGGTAGCTAGGAGTAGTGCTTATTAATAAGGGTGCTTTTGATGCTCTTATTCTTGTGAATAGTTTCACTGAAGCTGGATCTTGAACAGTTGGATGTATGTCCCAATGCCACAGATGGTAACCTAACAAAGAGTAGATCTTCAAAAATACTTGCATTTTAGGTCCTGAAATGATGTGCTTGCTGTTTTACCTCAGATTATATTTTAAGCCTCTTTGTCTAGTAGAACCCCATTTTTTTGGAATTTAATGATGTGCTAGCTGAATGCCACCTGCTGCCTCCTCTTTTGTAGAGGTAGAAGCAGCAAAAGCAGTACTTCTTACTATTAGTATGTTCATTTTACAGTTGCTGCTTGTGTCTTTTACCAGGATCCTGATTTTGACAGGGGCAGAGGCAGAACAATAATGGGAGCCTTAGTGTGCCTGCATCTGGAGAATCTTTGCACTGGCAGCCAGTGTATTGCTGTAATAAAGGATTATACTCATGAAAATGGGATCGTGGACTCTTCACCGATTAGTGGGGTTCTGCTTTTGTACCCTCTTTTTTTGTTCTTCCCCAGGCAGTCATACTTACTGAGTTGGATAAGTGTGTGAGTATTGATTGTTGAAATATTAATTGCCATTTGGAGCTAGAAAGCGAAATGAAGTTGGGAACCAGATATTTTTTCCTCCTCCTGTATTCTTTCACCTTCAGGCTCAGCTAAGTGTGTCAGGGGAGTAGTGTTTAAATAAGTGTTCTCTGCTGTGATCCATATTACTAAGGTTCCTAAATGTCTGTGAAGTTGAATGGGTTGAAAAGTTCAGTAACTTTTCAAAAAAAAAAAAGTTCAGTAACTCAGGGGATGAGGAAACAAAACTAGTTCTTAGGAACATATGTCACAAAGCTCATTTCTATATAATACAGTAACCTCTCCTAGATGTGACCCTAGATGGGAAGATCCTTTCCAGTCACTGCCTGTACTACCATAAAGTACAATTTCTTTTATTTTAATGTAAGTTAAGTACTTTTTGCTGTAAATTGTGAGCATTAGAACCTAATTATAAGGTGCAGTTTTGAAAGTTTGCTGACTTGTTTTCAGTGTTCGGTTAAAATTGTATAAAAATCAACATCTGAACTGTGAAAATATCAAGTTCAAGTATTAATGATGAATGTTCATACTCCCTAGCCTGTAAAATTTTAGAGATACTGTTTCTGTAACAATGTGCAATACATCATTTACTTCTCTCCAGACTCTTTTCTCTCTGAAACCTTTACTGGGGCTAGTGAGGAAAAGGATGTTTGAATTCTGACTTAACTCAGTTTTACTCCTTCTCATCAATCATCAGGAGGAAGAATGTCTTCTCTTAATGACTTTTTTTTTCTGTTGCTACTACACCTGTCCAGATGTACTAATCTAGAATTGCCTGTGGGTGATATGTATTAAGCAACCTGCACTGATAGCACATGCATGAAGGCTACTTAAGTGCTGTCTGCCTTTGTTATATATAAATTAATCTACTTCATGCCAGGTGGATCAGTATGACTTGTGTAGTAACTACCAAGTTTCACTAGGATCTGAAAATTCCTCTTATGCACGTGCAGGCCATTTTAGCTTGAAAAAACCCAGAAATTACTTTCAGTACACAAATCTGGCAATCTTACTTTGATATGCCAGCATACATTATTTTCCAGTGTTTTTTTCCCCCAGAGCTACTTAAGACTATGAAGTATTCTACCAAAATGTACCCTCCTTAGATTTTTCTACATTGTCTTGGTGTTTCTGAAAACTATTTTCATTTGGTTGAGCAGTGAAGAAACTTTCTGACTGGACTTGTAGAGGGATGACAGATACATCTGGACCAAGGAGGGACTCTCAATGGAATTCCAGATGTAAGCCAAACCTGGCCTGAAAAGAATTCTGGAAGGAAAATTGAAGTCTGTTTGGGATCTGTGTTCATAGTCTTGTGGACTGGAGACCTCTTTTGTGTCCTTGATCTGTATGTGTGTGGTTTTAGCTTCAGGGGAAAAAAGCTTAAGGCACAGCTTGAAATATTTGTGTTGAGATTTCAAAAAATAAGCTCCTTCAGCAAAATGCTGATGGTACTTGATAATTGTTGGAGAAAACAATTGGTATTTCACTTAAAAGATAAAACAAGCTGTTTATTGAATTGAATGGGATTCTCAAAGCTGATAGGTATTTACTTATTTCTTTTGGTGGGAGTGTCTTTTATACTAACGTGCAGTTATGAGAAGGTAGAGGTCTTCAGTTCTGCATTCCGTGGTGCTTGATTTCAGGCTTTGCATGTTGTCTGTGAATAGCCAGCCTGGAACAATATTTTTTATTAGTTATGAGTTGTTAGGATAAATTCTTCATGCTTGCTTCCTTCCCTTTGCAAGTCTTTCACTAACGTTTACCTGAAATGAACGGAGGGTTGAAATGTGGAACTGCTGCTTGTCTGTCATGGGCAGTGTTCAGCTGTCCAGAATGTGAGGGCTGTGCGAGTGCTTTGTCTTCCTTGCTCTGGCTCTGTTTCACAGCTTGTCCTGTTTTCTTATGCATGGCATTTCTGCAGAGGTGGTTTAGTTATGACACTCTGAAAAACTGTAGTTCTTGGAAATATTTGAGCAACAGTTGCAGTTAAACCTTATCTCCAGTGTATATAAGGAAGCAAAACAAACTCTGTGGAGCAGATTGGCTCTTGAATGGTGTGGATTTTGTTCTTGAGAATAAAACCTTTTACAGGATATGATTTGGTAAAGAAACATAAGGAACAGACCAGGTACAATGCCTGTTGTATTTAGCAGTCCGTAGACACTGAAGGATTCCAGGTAACCACTTCCAACATCCTGCTAGCTGGGTTGCTGGATGTGCAGTCCACAGTATTTTCAGACATTTTTGCATTGAGCAGTCATCTCTAATTAAAATGGTTTTGAAGGAGTGAGAAAGTGAGTGTCAGCTTGCTGATGCAGATATTCCTGGGGTAACTGTATACCTAGTTTCCTTTCTGAGTGATGCCTCCCTGTTACCACATAAGAGTGCTTAAAGATAGGATTATTAAGCAATTAAATAAGTAATATTAAGTGAATTAAATAATTAAAGGGAGTTGAGGGTCAGTGGAAGTCTGAGCTGATTTTTAAAATGCCTCTGAATGGCATATGGTACAGGTTACTGTAGTCCCTTGTCTGGAGAGATTTGGAAAAAATTCTTGAAATCTTTTGCTGTAACCATTCTCATTGTTTCTGTTCTGTGCAGACGCTGTGCTATAGAAGATGCACTATTACCGATACTCTAATGCAGAAGTCAGCTGTTGGTACAAATACTTGCTCTTCAGTTACAACATTGTCTTTTGGGTGAGTATGAAATGTAGAGGCTGAAATAGTTTAGGCATAGCTCGGTTTTATTAACTTCATTCTTCTGTTAAAGCAAACAAGCTGAAATATTTACCTGAAAGCAGTAAACTGATGTATAGTATATGCCCAGTGTTCTGGAATTGAAGAAGCCTATCCCATGTGAGTAATTAATTGTTATTGAAAATGTGACGAATCAGTATCCATGTTAAGTTGCTTTCCTGTTCAAAGAATTCTCTTACAACATCTTCTTTCAGATCATCTTTGATCTTTTTTGGGTGGCGTAGCTGTAAATATGCTACACCGGAGATAATAAAGGAACTACCCCAGAGATGTGTAAACAGTTGGCATTACAGTGTAGTTAAGACTTTATATGTGGACACCACACTGCTTACTCTGTGGGCAGCAAAATTGTCTGATACAGTCTTGAAATACTTTGCTATGGATTAACCTGCCTATAATGTTTACTTAGAACTGTGAAAAGGTAGAAAAGCAAGTGTGTGGTTTCAGATGTGTGTGGTGGTCAAGGTAACTGGAGGACCAGACTTATCTTGGAAAAGAAGGTTATTCAAAGGTTAGTGCATAGCATTGCAGTAGAAATGGTTAACTTGTCTGTGAGGGGAAGGGGAGGATGCAATTCAGATAAACCCAACAATTCTTTTTGGAACTCGAAAGTCAAATGTTAAGAGTTTTGCATCTGAATTCATGGAAAGGCATGGGTAGTCATGGAAAAGTGCAGATACAGTGACTTGTTCAGTGCTAGCAGTATCATTGTTGAAAACCACAGAACTTCTTGCTCCTTGTCACCACCTCTTGCTTACTAGTGCAGTGTTTTAACATGATACTGAAGCATTAAGCCCCAGGGCAGAAAAGACACTTGGTTTGTGTAAAAACTTGTTCCATTAACAGTCATGTTGCACAGTGCAAATGTTCTTCAGGATGATATTTTCCACATTTCAGTTGAGGATGCCCATCAACAGGTTAAAAATTATGTGCTTAAAGGCCACCAGCTCTGTAGTTACTTGTATTCTATATTGTACAACTCCATGTACCTGTAGTGGAGTATGGTGTAGTGTCATGCTGGTCTTGTTCAAGCAGCAGGGGAGGGATATGTGGGAAATTGATACCCTGGGATTGTTCTAGACCTCTGCTTTTTTTTCTAGTGCATGTCTCATGAAGTAGGGTCTATGGCTGTTTCTGATGGGTAAACAACCTTGTAAAAATGGAATTTTTTTGTGTTTACTGGGAAGACTGTCAAGAATTTGTCTCTGGTTGTTCACAGGAATGGATTTTGTCTCTATTTTCTTTTTCATTTTCTGCTGTCATTACACTCGTATTTCCTTTTTACTGTAGTCTCTTGAAATGAATGACAAAGATCTTAGGATTTTTCTGTTTGTTAAAGAAAAATTTTTAAAGAGGTGCAGAAAAATGAGAAGAATTTGCAGTATAACTTGTTTGTTTCAGCTAATCTCTTGGCTGGATGAATTGGTTTTCTGAACTGAAACATGTAGTCTTGGTACCTTCGTCAACAAGTGGTCTGAGGCTTCTGCTGAGGTGTTGTGAGGCTGACCTAGTTAATGATGTGTAACTACAGCTCTTTTGATAAGATTTTGGCACCTTCAGTTGTGGAACAAGCTATGTAAATGTAGAGTGGGAGGGTAGATACTCCTATAGGCAATGCATGAATCATTTAGCTGACATATGAAAGCTGGCAGGGATAGTTAGTCTAACAATGTCTTTAATTAGACAAATCCACCATTTGTAGAACAAAGTAAATCTCTGTGCCTTAATAGAACTGAAGGACTACAAAATCAGAAGGGGAAATGTAACCCTAACTCAAAATCTGCACCTAGGGAGGGAATGTTAGTCTTGATTCACTTTTCTTGGGTTGCAGGGCAGGTGCTTGTGGGAGTTTGTTTTGTGAGCATTTGTGTTAGTGAGGGTGGATGTTCTATAGGGGTATGAGGGATGATAGACAGATAAATGTGCAGACAGGCTTTTGCCCATATAAGCTGTTACAGCTCACCTGTGTCTCAACTCATGACACAGTTTATGCACAAGCCATGTGTAAAAAGTTACATTTGTTCTTCTGTCATACTTATTGAAGGTGCATGTTGACTTTGCCATTGTAGCTTTGAAGATACTATCAGTAACTGTATAAACTTTAAAGTTAAAGCATGTGGTGATGTAGTAACTTCCAGACTTGAGTGAGTGGTTACTTCAGTACTTCAAATACAGTTCACATAGATTGGAGTGAAACAAATTACTGAACTCCGAGGGCAAATATGACTAATAATGGAAAGCTCACAGTTTAATCAGCCTTTAGAAATGCATAAATCTAAAAGTCTTCTTTTGAAGTTTGGTGTTTTTTTTTTTATATGGACAATTTGGGAATCGAAAGTTCAAGTCCAGTGGCTTCTGGTTAGTTGTGTGCATCTGGCTTGTAATATCACTTCCCTATTCTTGGCTTTCCCTTGTAAGAAAGGGAATGAAGGTCATAGGAAGGCTCTGTATTCCTAGGCACGATTTTGATGTGTGATTACTTTATTTTCATCTTGCTCTTTAAGCATGTTCTTCAGACTTAACTTGTCCAAGTACACTTGTTTTAATGCGTAGTGATAAGGCCGTACTGCAGCCATTAAGATAGCCATGCAAGAGAGCAAGATAACAAGGCTGTACCTCCTTTTGTGTTTTAAAAGATGTTTTTTTCTGGTTTTTTGTTTGGTTTTTTTTTCTTGTTTTGGGGCGTTTTTTTGGGTTATGTTGTTTTGGGGTGTTGTTTTTTGGGTTTGGGATTTTTTTTTTTTTTCTTTTTTCCAAAAAGCTTCATTTGTCATAGTGAAACTTAAAGACTGTGGTAATACCAGCTAAAGCCCTTGGTTCTGGCACCTTTCTGTTCTGAGTCACTTTGCAGTGGAGTGAGTCCTTCTGTGAAAGCCCTGGTGCAGGGAAGGAGGCAGGAGGTGCACATCTGAGCCCAGGGGGAGTGCAGGGTGCCCTCTCTCAGGGTGCAGCACTGCTATATGCCTTCCAACCTGAACTGGGAAAAGCCCAGTGCCTCAACACCTGTCCCTGGTGCTTACTGCTTTGTCTGCAGGTGAAGGGTTTTTCTGGGGACAGTCCAAGAATTGCACTTCATCCAGGGCACGGCCATTTAAGTGAAGTGAAGGATTGCATGTGTGCTCTGCCAAAGCCTTTTAAAGTTGCATGTGAGCTCACTGGCTGATGAATTGAGAAGAGAGGATCAAATAACTTTAGCTGCTGTCACCTTGATTTATTTTCTAATGGTCTGTACGTTTGTGTGTGATTCTTAAGATTGTTGGAAACAAAAATAGTACTTTTCATTCATGCTATAGGAGATGTTGCATTTTTTTCCTGAAAATAATGATGAAGCGCAAAAGTTCTCTTCAATTCTAAAAAAGAATTCAGAGTTAATTTTTTTGAAAAATAAGAGAAGACTCAGGATAGCGTAAGATTTTCTGGCTTCTGCAGTCTATGTTGTTTTTCAGGAACATCTGAAACAGCAGTGCTGTGCCAGGAGGAGGAAAGAATCCACCACCAGCTGGTTTCCTGACCCTGAGAGGAAGAGTCTAGGAAACACAAGGATAGGAAGGAAGGGCTGTAGGGTGCTGATTGCATGGGTGGAGCTATGATGTAAAATAGAATTGTCCAGGGAGTGGGAAAGTCTTCTCTGTAAGAGTAATGTTTTGTGATTACAAAAACTGAGTGCAATAGGAATGCTTTCCTATTACTCCTGATCAGACTTAGAGGCAATCAAAGGAATTCAAAGTGTGAGTAGGGATGGATAATGCTTACATATGATCTCGAGCACAGTGAGTGAGTTGGTGTCACTATTGTGCATCTGAGCAGAGCTTACAGCTTGATGCAACATGTTAATTTTTCATTTCTAAAGCAGGAAATGACCAAATGCTGGCAACTACTGGTTTATTTTCCTTTTAACAGGGCACAATAGAACTTCTTTGTGTGTTTTCATCTAACCTTTCATGGCTTAAATGACTCTGGCGCAGTAGTGAGTTGAGTGGTCCAGTTTATTCTTGCCTGCGTGTTGTTCAGATTGTGGTGAAAGGCAAACTTCAAAATGCTGCTCTCTTGATTTAGCTGACTTGCTTACTCTCGCCTTGGGAATGATTTTTTTTTTTGGCCTTGTTACTTCTGAGCTGCCTATTCTTCCAGTCATGTAGCCATTTTGCCCAGTGAGCTGAAGGAAGTTAGAACTTTTCCTTCAGATTAGGCAGGATCAGTTCCCAAGTCTGCCTCGTATGTACCTTGAATGCTATGCAAGGGTGTTAGAGAGGGTATCTTCTTGGTGCTAATTCTCTGTAGAACTCTTGGCATGTTCAATCATGCTAACTTCTGAGGTAATTTTATCATCATGGTGCGTTTTACAGTAGTTTTCAATGAGTAAAGTATTTTGCACATAGTCATTAAAGCAAAGAGATTTAATTTGGTTAAATAACTATTTTACTTCCTTGCAAATAGCTTGTCTTGGTGATTGCACTTGTCAGTGTAGTGGCTGATGGCTTTGTTTCTTTTGCAAGTACATCATACTTCACTGGTTGTTGCTAAAGGAACTTAATGTATGTGGTTTGGCTGCTTCTAGTGAAAAGTATGAATTGCTTGTCTTAGCTGAATTAAGTTTTAGATTTATCCACATGGATTCTGTGAGACGAAGTTTATTTTTCTTCTGATAAACTCTGTTTTACCTGCAGACAGTTTGCACAGGTGCTCATGGAAATAACTTTGCAAAAATAGTACAGTTCTGTGAAACTGAACACTATAAAAACATAAGAGCAATGCTCATGTTCAGAGGTGAGAATAAAGCATGCTAATGAAAAATCTACTTAAGAATCTACTACAGTTTAATTAAGGTGATAATTATAATGAAAGACAGTCTGAAGAGAACACCCTACTTATATATTCAATAGCACAATACTAGTGTTACAGTACCATTAATTTGTATATAGAGTGGAAAATGTGTCTTCCCAATTCTTTCTCTCCTGTCTGTAGAAAAATTTCCCAAAGATCCAGTTGTCTACTGTGTAATTTACCTTGATTACTGCAAATTATACCAGCTGTCTTCATCTGTCTCCCAGCATTCCTGAAGCATTTGGAATGAAAAGGATGAAGGATGCGTCAATTATGTGCAGTGTGCAACTTAATGACATTCAAGTTTGATTATTGACTCTTTTCCCCTCTTTTGCTGAGTTAAGATGTAGGGTTAGTCTGGGTCAATATTCTGTTTATATTAGTGTGGTTTTTAATAGTGCTTTCAATGTTGTGCTGTGATCCAAATAATCAGTTTAACAGTTCTTATTCAGAGTCAGAGGTGAGTAGTCATTGTGTTCTCTCTTATTAAGCAAGATCTGGAAATTTAACTTAAGCACTGCTTTGTCCAGTTGTGACTCTGTGTATTAGTAGTGGCTTGGGTTGGGTAATCTGTGTGTTTAAGCCTTAAAATACGGCATATAATTCCTGCCTAGACAGAAGTATCTAATGTAACTTGAGTAATTCTTACAGAATGACGTGAAGGACACTTGCAACCGTATTTGTTTTCCCTTTCCCCTACTTCCCCCACCAGAGTAAACCCAGAACAACCTACTTGCCCTGGCAGGCAGGCCATGAACTCAGCAGTACTTAAAATCTGCATGTTTTCTTGTGTGACTGTAAGAGGGTTCCATGTTTTGCTTCTTGACTGTGCTGTGGGGAGTTGCCCATGATGCCCATTTAGTTCAAGGGAGGTGCTGCATTTCCTAGAGGAAAGAGCTCCTTTTTCAAAGGGGTTTTTCAGTTGTTGAGATTTGCTTTGTCAGTATGTGTAAGGCTTGGCAGGGGGAAGCAACCTCAGTCCTTTCTACAGAGTCATAGAATCATTTAGGTTGGAAAAGACCTTTAAGATTGAGTTCAGCCATTAACAAACCTGCCAAGTAAACCTGAGTTTACTTCTCATGTCCCCGAATGTCACTTCTACATGTCTTTTAAATGTGTCTAGGAAAGGTAACTAAAGCACTTCCCTGGGCAGCTTGCTCCATACTTGATAACCCTTTCAGGGAAGAAGAGTTTCCTAATATCCAATCTAAACCTTAGCTGGTACAACTTGAGGCCGTTTCCTCTTGTTCGGTCACTTGTTACAAGGAGTCAAACATGGCTACTGCTGGAATTGGTACTGTAAAATGACTAAATAGGGAATAACTTCAAAATACATTAAATACTCTGCTGTCTTCATTAGTGTGTAGGCAAATGTTTTAGAGCAAGTCATTAGGAGGAGTGTAACTCCCACCTGCACGCTACTGTGTGGAATTGTCAGTTTAGTTTGTGCTTCCTGAGTAATCTTGAAGAATCAAAGTGAAACACTTTTTAAAAAGTAGCTTATAAAATGCATAATCCTTTAAATCATTTTTGCAAGAGATTGACTCATGGGGAGGAATATCCCATTACTACTGCCTGAGATAGCAGGCAAAATTTGTTTTACGTAAACAACAGTGCTACTGGCTAGGTGTTCTGAAAATGTGGTTGATTAGTACATCTAATTTTTTTATTTTTTTTTCCAGCTAGCTGGGGTGGCCTTCCTTGCAGCTGGTCTGTGGGCATGGAGTGAAAAGGTAAGGAGAGAAATGAGTGGTCTTCCATTGGTGGCTGCCCTCTCCAGCTCTAGTAAAACTGCTTCCTCAGGAAGCAGCTGAGCTGAGAATTGTGTCCAAATGATCTAAACTGAGTGTAGTTGAAATTTTGTTCTTGTCCCTGGTCTGGTGTTAAGCTTGTGGCCCTTGATATTTCGAGCTTTTTTATAAACTTGTGTGAGCAGAATGCTAGAGAGAATTTAATCTTTATGAATAGTCTTTATGAACTGGTTTGCTTTCAAGACCATGTTTTCTGAAATATACTTTTCTACCCACCCCTTTTTATTACGAACAAGAAATAGTGTGAGGAATGTAAGAGATATCACTATACATTAAAAAAAAACCTGAAGAAAATCCGAATGTGCATCTTTGAAATATTTCAGAAAGATGGTCCCAGTCTTATGGCCATCTCTTGTCCACTTTACTCCCCGGGGATTGTTGAAGTGATGGTGTTTTTATGTAGAGGAGTGAAACTGGGGAACATGATCTAGCTGAATAACACTCTTATTTGTGACAGAGGTTTCTCCTAGCTAAGTAATTCCCTCTTACAAGAGAAGAGAATGGTAGAAGTGTAGAATGGTTCAACCCCTTGAATGAATTTAAAAGCATGGCTTTAGTATGACTGTAAGCCTTAGGAAAAAGTGACAATTACTTGGAGACTGACTGACTTGCATCTTAATTAGCAGTGGAGAGCTGATGCCCTTACTGTTTAGTTGTGCTGCTGAGTAGTAAGACTTCAATTACCATCACAGTGTTTGCATTTCCTTAATTGAAGTGTTTACACACAGCAGCTGTCCACATACAGAGAGGTTCTGAGATTCCTCTGCTCTTTGGAAGGGAAAGTGTTTTGTGATGAACTTAATTCTGAGATGTTTATTCTCCTTCCCCCCACTCCGTATGTGCATGCATTCATTCTCACAACTAATGTTATCATTGATATATAGTCTAAGCAGTCTATCTCCACACACACAAAAAAAAGTTTTCTTTCCAACACTTTAGGGAAGATGTTAAACTTGTCTTGAATTTGTATTCTCTCATGTTCAGACCTTTTCTGTTTTGTAGACAAGCTTGTTGGATCTGTGTGGTTGGAAATTAATTTCTCACAACTTACCCCCATTTGTCAAATTGACTTTAAGTTACTGAAAGGCAAGGACAGACTTTCTTTTTTTAAATTTGCCTGAACTCATTCTGCTCTGTCCTATCTTGCAAGTGAGTGCTTCAAAGCCTTTCCTGTGGTTTTGAACTCATAAACCACTCATGAAATCTGTTCGTTATTTTTCACATCAGTTGTTCTGTGCTGAGTTGTCAGTCTTTCATACTAGTGCCATTCTTCAACCATAGTGCCTGTATTTTACAGATAAACATCTTGGTGAACAATAGATGGGAAGCAAGAGAAAAACATTGCAGAAGCTGTGCTGCAATGGTAAACCCAAAGATAAACTGTAGATGGTGGAGGAGTTCTGAACATCCTGTCTCTTACTGCAACATGAAGTACATTAGGTTGCTTTCACTTCTCTGGTTTTCCTTATCTCTTTTCTTTTTCCACTAGGACTACACTTCAGATTAATTCCTCAGCAGTCTTTTTCTCTGGATATAAATCCTGTTTTTCTCTTTTAGGTGGTAATATGTCAAAATGAGACTGCTGGTTTGTGAGAGGTGTTGAAAATACTATATGTAAGAGCATGGAGAAAAGCAGGAACCTAGTGACAGTTTATTTGAAAAAAAAGGGCTAAATGCACAGTCCTGTGCCTGAGATGAGCCAACCTCATGCACCACTGTGGGCTGGGAGTTAACTGCCTAGAAAGCAATCTTTGTGAGGAAAAAAACCTTGAGCTCCTGTTTGATCAGTAAGTAGAATATCAGCTGTGCCCTCATGTCAAGGCCAACAGCATACTGAGCTGTGTTAGCACCAGTGTGGCTGGGGAGGAACCTCCAACAATATTCACATAGTTGACATGCATGTGGAGTACCATGTTCAGCTTTGGGCTCCCCTGTCTCAGACAGGTCTTTTCCATCCTTATTCTGTTTTTGAATCTGTTTGTTCTTTAGTCTGCTGCTCTTCGCATTTGTGCGCAGAGGTCTGTAAGCTGTCTAAAGGTGAAGGCCTGTAACTTGTGTTGTAATTGGTGGCAGTGATACTGTGACAATGAACAGCCAACCTACAGAACTTCCTTATAAGAAATCAGGTCTGTCCTTGTCATGTGTATTTTGTAGTTTCTATACTAGTGTGTCTCAAAACAGTAACTGGTTTGGCATTTGTTAATTGGCTGTATTGGAGATTTTCTTTTTTAAAAGACAATCTGTGATTGCCCTCTTTTGCCAATATATTTTAATTGAGAGGGTGACATAATGCTTACAAACATTAAAAGAAAGTGAATAAGAAACATGTACAACTGAACTCCTAATTCACTGTTCTAAGTGACCGAAAGAAATACTTAAAGGCTGAGTTGTGTTACAGGATTTTCTGATGCTGAATTCAGGTATCAGACTTCACTCCTGTATACCTGTAGAAAATCTACGTATTGTAAAGGGCAGCTTGTCCTTGGAAGAATTTTTACCGTCCTGCAGATAGCACCGGCAGAAGCCAGAAGCATCTTTAGAGATGGGTAAGGTGGGATGAGAGAGTTCTCTGAGTTAATTCTCTTGTTTGCTTCCTTCCGTTGGGATTTTGGACTTAACATCTTTTGTTAGGCAAATAAACCCCCACAACCTTCTTTTCAAATGAGCCTGTTGTAAACATCAAATGTGAACTTGAAGAAACTGTTGTGAACCGGCAACATCTGAGGTTGAATAATAGAGCCCAGTTCCTGCCAACTTTTCTTCATAACATGCTTTGATCAGAGGAAGTTTTCTTCCAAAAGATGTTGCATGAGCAAGTGAAATTGTCTGAAAACAAAGTTTGAATTTGGGGTATGGGAAGGAGATAGCTGGCGGTAGTTGTGGAAGTTTCAACCTCTTGGTCCCGCAGTGTTTGGTTTCATAGTGTGTTGGTTTTACAGAGACCCTGCTTCAGTCTGTCTAATCTTGGTACGTGTCTTACTTGTGGGGTCTGAGCCAACATTATTAGGTGGGACTCTCATAATTAACCTTGTAGACCAAGATTGTTCATTAGCTGTGAGGTCTTACCGTTTTTAAGAATGGAAATGTTACTGGCAACATGTATCAATAAACTACCACTGTTTTCCAATAGACTATTTCAGCTGTTAGTCACCAGCTGTTACAAGGCAGTTCTGACTTCTACAGTTCAATTTCTATTTTTTGCCTTTTCATTCCTTCAACCAGTTTTGGTAAAAAAATTCTCTTGCTGTTGCCAAATTTAACAGCTCTCGCGGGATCATCTGTTATGGAACATGTTATGAAAGAAGATGAAGTCCTGAGTATCAGTGTAGTACTGTTAATGAGTGTCTTTTCACCAGCTGATGAAGTTTCTCCATGGCCACATTTTCTCCTAATGCTGTATTGTGGATATGTTATTTTTATTAAGTAAGCAACTGAATAAGAAGTGATATGGATTTTTCCCAGGGGTTCTCTTAGGTTGTGTATCCTTTGCACTTAACTCTAGCACAGGTACCTAGATAGCAAGATGAGAATTTACATTCCTTTGGCAGAACTGGACTGCTTATTGCAAATCTCTCTTACATTATACATGGTTAGCTTGAGAATATACATTATAAAGAAAAAAAGATAGCGAACTTGTACTTACAGGATATTGTACTATGTTGATTTTTTTGTTATTTCTTTGTTTTAAATGAAAGGCATTTCCTTATAAAAATGTTCTGTGTATCATTGAGTATATGATGAACACTCAGACTATTGCAAGGCTGCCTGGATGTCCCTACAAATCATTCTCATTAACTTTAGTAGTTTCAGCTGTTTGTTCCTTCTATCTTCGGCATGTTCCATCTTGTTCTTGTACATTACATTTGCTGTATTTGGTGGAATTTTGATGGTTGCTAGTGTAATAACTTCTTTAAAACCTAATCTAGAAATTATAAGGAAGGATTTCACTGTGTTAGCATTACACTTGCTTAAAAATCTAGGTAGACAGGCTTAATAGCTAAGATTACTGTCGTTAGCATTACACTTTCTGGATAGTTAACAAAGAAGAAAATATTGCTACTAAATCAGGTAAATTGCAATTACAGGGAATAGATAACTCCTTTTAGTGTAAGAATTTTATCTGGGGTGAAGTGGGGGAAGTGTTTAGATTATACTTGTGTATTTTTGAGAGTTTGGAGCAGCACTTCTAAGATTATTTGGCACTAGAAGGGGTATAAGTAAAATGAGAGGGAAAAACTGCTTCCCTTGAAAACTAAACCAAGATTTTTATTCCCCCCTGCCTTTAAAATGTCACCCATAAGCTACCTTGTCCTTAGAATCTTTCCCTTTCTGCCACTTAAACATTACCACTGGCAAACCTATTTTCTTAATTTTTTTGATGGTTATATTGGAGTGCCCTTTTGATGCATTTCAAGTTAATATAAAACATTAATTCTTTTGCCTTGAAACTAAAAGAACATCAGTGATAGTTTTGAGCTTTTGGCACCATCTTGTGGAATCCTGTTTGGCAGATAGACCTAGGAGAATGTAATCTGAGAAACTGACTGCACTGGATTGCCTTGTTAAAAGAATTATTACCTAGAACTTTGTATTAATACTGCTTCTGATGGGGTGAAGAAAATTGGTGTTGTCCATAAACATTTTACTATAAGACTTTTTTGTGGGGGTTGTTGTTGGGAAATTCAAGGGATTACAATCAATTCATTTAGAATCATGTGGAAATCATGCAGAAGGAATGTTAAAGGAATATGCTTCTAGTGGTCACCTCTGTGTTGTGTTTTCTCTCAGGGTGTACTGTCTGATCTGACAAAGGTGACTGGTCTTCATGGTCTGGACCCGGTGGTGCTTGTCTTACTGGTGGGAATAGTGATGTTTACTTTGGGATTTGCTGGTTGTGTTGGAGCACTGAGAGAAAACATCTGCCTTCTGAAATTTGTAAGTAACACCATTATATGAATCAATTACTATGTGTCCAAAAGCTGCAAATGATGAACTTGTAGCAAACCCAGATAATTAATTGGTAGAATTTGGTTTGTTACAATGTATATAGTGAACGTGCTACCTTAACAAACCTTTGAGTAATGGTATTAAAAGCACTGTAGGTTCCAGCCTGTTTGTTTTCCTCTTTATGGAACATGTTTCTGCCTTCTTTTCTTTTGTTCTGCTATGCAGTGATGTTTTAGAGTGTATACCAGAATCTAATGTTGTGATGTTATAGAACATACTTAGTCAGTTAGGAATTACTGAGAGAATACAGTATAGTGGAACAAAGTCACTTAAACACTTAGAAGTTTCTTGTAGATGTTAGGTGGGCAGAACTTTGGGGTTCAGTGGCTGATGTGAAAACTCTTAAATGTTGTGGGGTTTTTTTTATACTGAGGCTTTTTTGCTTTAGATCTGAAAACAGTTAAGCTGGACAAAGAAGTCTAAAAACAAAATGATAAAATTAGAAACGGTCCAAGAGGTAATATCAAAACTACTTTAGCCCTGTGTTTTACATATTCTCATTTATTATTTTCACTGCTGTGCATGGTGACTGTGGTATGATATTTATTGTACTGACAAGTTCAGGTGACCAAAACAAAATGATTGCTCTAACTTCTTGGGGGTTTCTTCACCTTGTATACTCATTTGAGAGGTCGCGTTCTCAAATTCTGTGTGTATTTCTGGTGGTGTTAGAGTAGGGATGCATTCAAAATGAATTACTATTTTCCAGTTTGGGACACTTTTTTTTTTTCTTTTACAGTTCTGTGGAGCAATTGTGTTTATATTCCTGTTGGAGCTGGCAGTAGCAGTTATGGCTTTCCTGTTCCAGGACTGGGTAAGGGACAGGGTAAAGGAATTCTTCGAGAATAACATTAAATCCTACCGAGACGATATTGACCTCCAGAACATCATTGATTCACTACAGAGAATCGTAAGTTCCTGTCCTGTCACTTCTTTCAATCATTCTGGGAGAATGTTTTTATTTTTGTGATGGAATTATCATATTTTGTAGCTAATACAGGTGTTCCGTTTTTTTTCTTTCTGAATTGAAAGCGTCAGGGAGGCACCTCATCTTGAAACAAAATAGAAATTATTTTTTAAGTGGGAAAGGCTAGTTTATAGTTGAACAAGGAAGGTTGAAACTATTTTATGCTCTAGTCGTCCTAAAATCTCCAGTTACTAGAAGACAGTGATGTACACCAGGAGGTGACAAGGCCTGTGCTAGTAAGGGCCTTGGTGGCTTTTATTCCAGCAGCTGCTTTTGTAATCATGCCCAGAAAACAACAAGTAAAGGTGACTCCCCTGAATTTTATTTATTTGTGATTGAAAAATATATATATATAGAGAGAGACAGAGTACTATGAGTACTTTTCAAAGATGTAAAACAGTTGTCTCATTTTTATATCTTTCCCTTTATGAAAGGAGGTTGGTTTTGTCTGTCTTCCATCTTCTAGAAGATCATATTAGAAATCTGTGCTCAGAGCTGAGTTTGATAGCAAAGCATGTTCTAGCATGGGTACCGGTTTGGTCAGCTGTATATTACCAGCAGCTTGTCTATCCTGTTCCTTTACTCTTGTGTGCATTGGTATGCAAGGATCCTCTGACCAAGCTGCCTGAATGGGTTTCAGTGCTGTTTGGCTTTAGCTTTTGGTGCTGAGGGCACCTTTTTGTAAGGTAGGGCTCTTCCTGACCACAGCCAACACAAGTAATTGTCTTAGTGTTGACCACTCTGTCGTTGCTCTGTCTGCTTATGTAGTTTCAGTGTAGTCAGCCAGGCTAATAGGCTAAGCTGACTTACAGTTGAACTCCAGTTACTTTTCAATGAAAATAAAAGGCTGAGCTTGCTAAAGGCAGTTTGTTGGCCAGTTTAACAAGCCAACAAGATGAGAAAAGTCTGAATAGGCCTGTTGGTGATCCATACCCAAAAGTACTGAGGAGGGAGGGAGGTGTGCAGTGTGAATTAGCAAGTGTAGTTCTGTAAGGTGCAGCAGTGTGCTCCAATGCCTCACTGAAGCCTGTCTTCTAAGAAGCCATACTCTTTTAGGCTGACTTGCTCTGTTCTCAGTGTGTGCCTCGAGAGAGAGCTTTATGTAGGCAGCTCCTTGTTCTGGCTAATTATATTACTTTCAGGCCTGCAAGTGACCTCATAGTCTGTACCTTATCAAGGAAGAGAAGCATGTTTAGTGGTTGTATGACTTTTTATAAAGGTGTAGATGTGTGAGGGAGGAGAGAGACAAATAACCTCTTTTGCGTTCTTTACAGTAACATATTAGTAACCTAAAATCATTTTTTCTTGATGTTTCTCTATTCTGAGCCTTCTGTTCAGTTCTGTTTAGAACATACCTTCCTGTAAAAACTGTGTACACAATTCTGCTCTCCATTCACATCTGTGTGTCACAACTTGATAACTTCTGAATTGATTTACTGAGCTCAAGTTGTGATGTTCTTGCAGACAGCTAGATTAATGCAAGTTTTGTGACAACAGGCAGTGGTCAGAGGAGAGATGTTAGAGAGAACCCAAGGGGCTGGACCTTCATGAAGTGCCAGGAAAATCTGTATGATGGTATAACCATTTTAAGTACTCAAATTTATAGAGAAAGATTTGTACCCTTAAATATCCAGGCCACTAAACTGGAAAGCATAAGCCAATAAGAAATTAGCTTTCATTAGTTCCAGGAGGTAAGCATTCCTTCAGTTGTTAGGGTTTCCCCCATCTGTAGATATGGTAATTACATCACAAGATTTAGGTTAAGAAACTTGTGAAATACTTCTAGAGTTGAATGATCTTTGAGTTAGTGAGACCTTACCACTTCATTCATTTGTATCTGAAAACCTTCTAATGTAAAAGGAAGTATATTCACAAATGTTTGGATCTACTTTTTAAAATAAATAAGGAGAATACATGTTGATTAATGGAAAAATTAAGCACATTACAAATTTAAAGAAACCTTTTTCAATAGTTTTTCTGCTTTGTGTGACTTGGAAATAATGTGTCACAGCATTTGTATAGAATATTCTGTTGCACCACTGTATCAGTGTACACTGATTGTATCTGGTAATTACATCTAAAGTGATAATTTTTATGATGTTGTTTGTCATGCTGACACCTGTGTCCAGGAGCAGATGTGCCAGATGCATGGCTTTGATTTCATAGAACCACATTATTGATTAACCACTTTTTTTATTCTGGTGTTGTCATTGATTCTGCACAGACTTAGGGATAGTGAAGATTTGTAAACAAACACTTAGCATTTGGAGGTATTTAAGGAGACAAATAACCTCTTTTGCTACTCTCTGAAATGATATTTGTTTATCTCTTGCAGAACCATTGCTGTGGTGCCCAAGGTCCAGAAGACTGGGACTTTAACATGTACTTTAACTGCAATAGTGAAACCAAAAGTCGTGAGAAGTGTGGAGTTCCCTTTTCCTGTTGTATACCTGATCCTGCCGTAAGTTGTGTCCTGGCTTTGCTATTGCTCTGATGTTGTAGAATTAGGAAAGGAAGTGCTTCCTGAATAAGGTGTGATGACTCGGGCTTTAAAAAGGATGGAATAGAAATATGAAAAAAGTTTGTCTGAAAAAGAGCAACTTTTGATCATTTAGGAGATCTCTTAGAGTCCGAATGTGGCAGCCTGTTACACAGCTGAAAATGGATAGTCTCCAGGGATTCAAGCTATTTTAGTATGATTTGAATATGCAAGCAGTGGTGGCTGGTGTCTGTTTCCGTGAATCCCTGTCCTTTGTTACCTGGCTTGCGTGCACCTGAGAGAACTGTCTAAGCAGTATGTTGGCCCCAGTTAGAATTAATGTTACAACACCCCTCTGCCAATCAAGTAGGAGTAACTCCATTTACTGGTTGTTTATCAGGAACTAGTAGAGCGCTCATGCACTACAATTAAAGCATGTAAGTCAATTCTTGGTTTTGGCAAGGTTTAGTTGCTTATTGGTTAGATCTGTTTACTAAACTTTATGAAACTTTGACCCTTTCACTGGATGCCAAAATGTGGAGGTAGAAACTAACATAGGGCTTTGTAGTATTAGTGGGAATAATTACAACTCTAAGTCCATCCATCAATCCTTGTGTGGGGCAGATAGCCATAGGTAGATTATATTTAACCACTGGTAGGGTTCTGACTGTATTAGAAATCAGCCAAGGAAAGACTTTTTCAGGGAAATATTCAATGTTCAAATTCCCCAGTAATTATTTCCTTGTTTAGTTTGGAGCAGTACTGTTCAAATTTTTTGGTTGCTAGTGCTGTATTTAAGGAGAAATAAGTATGTTTAAGTCTTTTTAATGTGAGATTCTCCTACTAATATTTCAGTATAACTCAGTATGCACTTTGTAAATTATTCTATGATTGCATAATATATATTTTTGTAACTTTTACACAGGGGAAAAGTCTTTAAAGGAATGTCTTTCCATCCTTGCTAGTAAATAGTGTCTTTGGGTTGCATGGGGTTGTGATCTGGGAGGTATTAGTGATCTTAATACTTGAGATGTACAACTGGAGTGTTTTGTCTTCAAGACTGTGTGTATCTTGGAGCTGGGTTATGTGTGAGACTTTGAACTATCAACTGAGGGGGCTGAAGTAGCTTGCAACTGTTACTGGTTTTAGCTCGCTGGGAAAGCAAGTTGTGTAGTGCTTGAAATGATGGAGCTGTAAGGCATATTTCTCCACTGCAGGAGTAAATAAATCTGCCTGGTAGCTATATTGTTACCTCAGTGTTAGGTGCTATGTGAAATAGCTAATGTGAATCTGATCTTAGAAGTGCAGATGCCTTATCTGTGTGCTGGCAGTGCAGTTGCTATGCCCTGTGTTAAAAAGTCCTTGCTAGTTGAAAGCCAAGTGATAAAAGCAGCTGTGAGATTCCTGGTGGAGGATGTCATCTTGCTAGTGAGCACCTCTGCTTTATCTTGATTTTTCTTGTATTCTGCTACTGCTTTGCTCACTTTTACTAAAAATGCTTCTTGAAACTTCTCTGACACTCCTAATGTTTGTGAACATAAAAGACAGAAAAGCTTGCTGTGAACAGAAGTGAGTAGAATTCAGTTGATTTATTTAAAATCTTTTTTGCTTTGCAGCAAAAAGTTGTGAACACACAGTGTGGCTATGATATCAGAAAGAAGGTAAGGTGCTGGGACCTTGCTGTCTATGATGTTCTGTGCCTGCATAGACAAAACTGTAAAAATGGTGGGATTGCTGGTAAATATGCCAGCTTAAAATTCTGGGAACTAACTGACTGCTACATGATACTGAAAGTATCTGATACTGAGGTAGACGTTTTTCTTTGTTTAAAGTAAGCTTCTACTGTGTGAGGGTAGAGAAAAGTGATAAAACAGGTAAAGGGAAAGGTGTGTTTCAAAAAGGGGTGGGACTTGCATTTCAAATGTGCATATCAGGTATGAGTTATAATAGTCTAACTCTGCCAATCTATTATCTGATAATGCTACAGTATGCTAATAACAGGATTTACAGGAAGATATTAACATCAATGTCTGACTTGCCTGATTGATAAATGTATTTTTAAAGTGTGGTTAAAGACACCACTCCGTAAGTGACAAAATATTGGTATAGGTATATAATGTGATTACTTTTCTGCTCAAGTTACTATGAAATCAGTGTTCTTATTCTTCCTTTCTACATTCAGAGCAAGAATCAATGGGAGGATCAGATTTTTGTCAAAGGATGTATTCATGCTCTTGAAGCTTGGCTACCCCGAAATATCTACATTGTTGCAGGTGTCTTCATAGCTATCTCACTGCTCCAGGTTAGTTGTTACTGGTAGGATTCCTTGAAAAAAAATTTCAGTTTCGCAGATATAAACCTGTTGAAGGTAAAAGCAGTTGTGGACAAAGGTAAAATAAATGTTTCGACTGTGGGTTTTTTAGGTATGAAAAGGGTATGACACAAAAACGAATTATAGGGATGGGACTTAGTGTAAAAATACATTGCTTAAAGCAATGAAGGTCATTATAAAAATACAGTACAGTTATAGTATGGTGTGTGATAATGGTTATATATATTACAGTATTAGTGTAGTCATATAATTAATGATAATAGAAAATAATGTGATCCAATAATACTCCTTACTTTTCAATATGTCTTGGAGAAGGGGAGATCTGCTGGTTGTCTACTTCAGTAGACCTGAACTACACCCTATCATAGATTTGACATTACTAAGCTATGATACTTGTCTCAGGTTGTCTCTCAGTAAGTGATGTGTAGCATACTGCTCAGAAACCTGAGAATTTAAGAGCAAGGAAATAAGTGAACAGGTTGCAAATGTGATGTCAGCAGAACCAGATGGAGTTGCTGTGACTTCCATTACCTCGTCAGGGCTTGGTATATCAAAGAGAAAGAACCAAAGTATAACACATTAAATTATTTCTCTCAAGGTGGATCCTGCTTTCATTGTGGCAGTTCTTTACACTTGCTTTAATTTCTTTGCTATGGAACTGCTTCACTTCCTTGGGAATTAATAGATCTGCTACAGAATGTATTTTCCATGTACTGGACAGCTGTCAAGTGTAGAGTGCTGGCAGAATACCTTTTCCCAGTCTTGGTAATACTGCCCTCTGTAGCCTGAGGGTTTGATTATTTTTTTTTAATTTATTTTTTTATTTTAATGCTATGCAGGCATAGTGCTTCAATGGATTTGAGAAATGCTGTCCTTACAACACAACATTTCATTAGAAAGATGTTCAAGATAGGAAGTTTAATCTTTTGGCAGTATGTTGACTGAGTAACTTGACGATGTTGTTCTTTATTCATATCCTGAGTCTCCGTGAAATCCCTTTCAGTCACTTGTATTTTCAAATTGGATCTTTCTTGTGCATTAAACTATTCCATGGTGGGACTGAGACTTAGGTATAACCTGACTACTTGTAATTCAAATATTCCAGCTTCTTCAGAACTTCATCCCAGTTTTATGTTGTTTCTAAGAATGTTTCAGGAAATGTGCTGAGTTATGAATTTATCTTCAGTTTGTAAAGGAAGATTTCTCTGAGAACTTGTGCAAATGTTAAAATTTCATATTTAAGTGTCTCAGAATAATCTGGGACTTCTCTTAGTACTGTCTGTGACAAGAACTTCATTTCATTACAGGTAATTGTACATTCTGTGTGTATTTAAAAATATTGATCTGAAAACTGAATGGATTATCTATTCAGAGTTGTGAAATGAATGAAAATGTCTGATTTGTAACTTCAGCTATAGGTTAACACGAGTGTTTATGACACTCAAACTTGGCTAAGTGGATTTGTTCTAGCTCAAAGGCATCTAGAAGCTTATTATTTTGAATGCTCATGAAGCTTTCATAAAAACATCTTTCTCATGAGTTTTATTTCCTGCAAGATTCTGTCATCTTTGTTAGATTTTAGTAATAGCCATCCTTTAATGGATGGTCCTGGATGTGAAATGATGTCTGAAACTGCATACAAACGCTTTGCAAACTGGTATGTTACAAGTGTTTTATCTCACAAACGTTGTGTTTTTGATCTTTTTAGATCTTCGGGATCTTCCTAGCCAGGTCATTGATTTCTGATATTGAAGCTGTAAAGGCAAGTAATGCCTTCTGAATATAAAAGCAGACACATGTTGCAAAACAGTTTATTTTATGATTATTGATTGGATGCAAAGGTGGAAGAAATGCACGGACCGTGACATACTCCTGTTATTAAAAGCCTTATATGGATTTTGCCCTGCTCATGCTTTTTGTTAGAAGCTGGTACAAAAGAAATCTGCAAGCGCACACCTTTTTTCTAACAAGACAACTCAGTGCACCAGTGTGAATCTCTGAGGAAGAAATGGAATTTCCCAAGACACTGGCAGAACAGATTTTAAGGACTGTAGCAGGGAGACATAAAATTGCTGTAAACTCCTTCCCTGAAGGATTGCTATGAAGATTGTTCTGTCTTCACTCCTAACTGTCATCTGTCTTAAAATGTAATCTTTTCAGAAGGCCTGTGCTGATTTCTACAGAATCTTGAAGTCATATTAATCTCTACAGTAGACACATGCAGTCATTTTTGGCAAGATATCCAGCAACCATAATTGTCAAGGTATTAGGAATTGGGGAAAAAATCACAAGCTGTCTAGTTCTTTAATTGATTTTCAGTTGTGCAGAACCCCTGGTGTTTTGAAAATGGAAGCCAGTTCTCAGATGGGAAAAATATCTCTCTGTAGCACTCTGTTTAGAAATTCCCACTTCAGGCAAGAGGATGTGAAGCTCTAATGCTGTTTCCTGTCTGAGAAAAATGTAACTATTCTTTATTTATAGAAGAAAAACCTCTTTAAAAATGCTTATCCTTTCATTGATCAGTAATATCTTTAAAAAGTGCTGTCTGTGTAAATTTCAAAGTGCCGCTTGTTTCAGTAGGTAGCAAGCATGCTGTTGACAGTTTTTGTGATTCCTCTGGTTTCTCCCACAACTGCTGTATGGATTTTCACAAGTCCAAACTGCTACTATCAGGACCAATGAAAGACTTATAAATTCAGCATGAGTCCTGAAATATGTTTGGAAATGAGGAAGTACAAAGTTAGGGAAAGATTAGAGTTGTTGGATTTTTGAATTTTCTGTGAAGCTATTGAAACATCGGTTCTGCTTGGTTCCATGGTTCAAATGTGAATCAAAACATGGTGAACCAGAATGATATTTTCACAGTAATTTTCTGTGTTAAGATGAACTACTCCTTCTGAGGTCAGGGTTTTTATTTTAATCAAGAGAAAACTAAACTCTCTTCTTCCAGTCCTCCATTCTTGGGAGTTTATTAGATGGATCTGTAGTTCAGTAAGAGTTCCAGTCTTTTCTAGAAGACTTTGTAGAATCCTTAGCTTTAAGGTAAAAGTATGTGGCTGAAAAGTTCTTGAAGGTAGCTGTAGCTGTCAGTTTTACTGTGGGCCATATAACATTGTTTACTGCTTCCAGTAACACCAGATTTTCAGGGAGAGCAGGTATATTTACAGTGCCTAACATAGTGTAAATTCTAGAAAATTATATATTTTTATAATGATATTTTAGTATATGTAGTCTGCCTGAAGGATTCAATGCTTGTATTTCTCAAGTATATGGCTTTCTCAGGAAGCCAAATTTTTAAATATCATGTCCTTTTATTCTATCATGTATTAACAAATATTTCACTGGCAACAGTTGATCAACGGTGAGGATCTTAGTGTCTGTGTAGGTTATCCAGACATCCTTTATGGCTTGTAATTTGTGAAGCACTTCAGACAGTGCTGTACATGTGTACTTCAGCTTTCATAGTTCTTTTTCTGGCCAGTGATTGAGACACAACAGGAAAAGGAAGCTTGTCTAACGATGGCTGATTTCCTTACAGTAGCAGAGAACAGTCTGCTATTAACTCATCTGAAAACCTAAAGTAAAATGGCTAGAAGTACACTGTGATTTTTTTTTTTAAACTTTGATATACAACAAGAAAACAATAACAGTAGATCACTGAGGGGAGAGCAAGAGGCATTTCTTCTGTAAAGCCTTGAGTTTGAGGTCTGTTTTACTTATTTGTTCAATCTAATGCATTGGGAGTAGCCAAAAATGTGCAATTGTACTGCTACTTTGCAAGTGGCAAAGCAGTGTCCAGCGGCCTTTGCTTTAAATTCTGGTGCTTAAAACTTTATACCACCTCATCAACCATCTTACTCGGTTAATATTCTGTGTAAATAATCTGATGTATGTAAAATTGGAGAAGAATGCTTCCTATTTGTAACTCTTTACCCATAAAACATTGTATTGAAAACTGCAACTAGGGAGTATGATTCCCTTTGCCACTTTTTGACACAGAAAGCTCCTAATGCTGGGAAGGAATTTCAGCAGTTTGGTGAAAATCATGCCAGTGTCAAGGATGTCTGTGGAGTTTATGCACTGAAATTAGCTGCTGACAAGAGCCAGCATTTCAGGTTAGGATTCCAGGGTCTGCAAATCTTGCCAAGTTACCTGAAGACAAATGAGTACTTGGTTTTTTTGAAGTACTGTTTGAGTGCAAAACAGAATTTAATTGAAGTTGTCTTTCCACAGTTTGTTCTTAACGGCTTCAGCCATATTAACACCAGCTTTGTATCAGTGCTTCAGTTATTTGGAGCTGAATTGAAGAGAGAAGTACAGCCTATTTGAGGATCTTTAAAGTCATGAAGTGATTTTTCTTTTTTACACTGTGGATAAACTTCTCTGTGTTTATTCAGTATCATGTTTAAAATCCTGGGGCTCTAGGCTGGTTTGCCTGTAGACATTTTGAAGTGTAGCCCCATTGATGGTACACATACTTAGGGTAATATCAGACTTAAAATGGGAATACTTTTACGTAATTTTATTTAGCACCTCTTCTGTGGACCTGCAGTGACTTCATGGCTAAAGATTTAGGTTATGGTTTAAAAAAGTCTTGTCAGCAAAAGCATCTGGGTGTGAGCCTGCCCCTAAAGCCTCCAAGGAGAAGCAATTCAGTGACCTCACAGAGGTTTGATAAATTGTTGAGATTTCAGCTGTTGCATTTGGAACAACTTCACAAACACTACAATGGAAACAAGGTTTTTAATGAAGATGTCAGATAGGAGCTCAGACTGGAATAGCTACACTGAGAGAAGGAAACATGAATGTGATCACTTTTATTTCTCTGAAATGAGCACAATTTATTTCCGTTAAGCAATGTATTTGTCAGTATGTTTGACAATGCAACTGCCCTTTTGTTTCTATTAATGTAACTGCATTTGGACACAGTTTCCCTGTACATGAAGTGGAAGGTCAATGTAAGCACTGAAAAAAGTGCAGTGACCAAAGGACCTTCGGTCACTTCCTGAAAATCTGAATGTTTCTTGCCAAGAGGTTTTCAGTTTTGGTGACCTCATACAGTGCCATGTGCTTCCAGTCCACTGAGGTTGATGTGGCAATTGACTTACGTGTAGAATTGCTTTGTTTTTTGTCTCCTCATTCCACCCTTCCCTCCCCTTACTGCCTGTGGGTTACCATGCAGCTTGAGCATTGTTCAGCCATTGGAAGAGGAGGTTCTGTCTTCTCTTCTGAGGTGGCTTTTGAGTGACTTTCAGTATATTTTTTTTTTCTTAAGCCTTAAATTTTATTAAATAAAACTTGATGTTTTCTACTCCTGGAGTTTGATTTCTAAAATCTGTTGCTTTCATTTACTAGTATTTCACTCTCTAAGGGTTAGACTGGCTACCAAGACTGCAGTTTGTGGATAAGTCTGAAATGGTAAAGGTTCACTGGTGTTCATTTGTATATTTTGCTGAAACTAGTTCTTGATTTTATTTTTGTTTGCAGTTCGGGCTGCTGAATAATAGATAACACTGATGCTTTTCTCTCCATTGCTGATGGAAAGCCATGAACTAGTGAAGCGCTGCAGAAGGGTTTAGAGAAACTATTAAATCTCTGGACATCCAGAAAGTTAAATGTACTGTTTTTCTTTTCTCCTATGTGGTCAAAACCTGCTAGTGTTACTCACTAAGTGACTTTTCTGGGGTAGTTTCATGAAATTCCCTTAAGAGTGTTCCTGAGAGTGACATTTGGTGATGAGTGTAGTAGGCCAAATAGTGTTACTAAGTTTTGCAAGTGGGAAGACTTCTGCAGGAACAAAGTTGAAATGTTATCACTTCAGTTTGCAGACATAAGCCAGTTGTACTTAAATTGTTTGAAAATGGTTGGACCTTGTTGGCTTTGAAGTGTACCTTCTTTTGTAACAGTTTTCTGAAGATCAGTGCTTGTTTATTTTTTTTCACAATAACTTTGCTGCTGCCAAAAAAAAAATTGTTGTTCCCTAGCATTTCAGTCTCAACCACTGCAGGGATTTGGGCATTGTAACTCTGCAGCGTTCAGTTGCTTCAAAAGGTTCCCATAAGAACAAGCTGTGTAATAGAATCTGTTACCTTTTCATCTAATCACCTTTTTTAAATATGAAAGGTTTCTGTAAAAATGTTTAGACAAATTTGCTTTACTACAGTTTTTGGTTATCTGAAGTTAAACCCAGGTTCTCTTACTGGTGATAATGGAATGCCAGCTGCCTCCAAATCTTCACCCATTCCCACTTGTAATTTCTAACTACCTTTAATTTTGTGTCTTGTGTAAGCACTGTATGTTCGTTGACTGCAGTTTCTTGTACACTTTGCTTCTGCTGAGTCTCATTCCAGGTTACAACATTTTACAATACAGCTCTGAACTTAGGACTGCAGCCTCAATTATTTAGGAATACAGCCTGTGACAGGAGCAGAGTAAAATTTTAGAGATGAGCTTTAAAATTGGAAATGAAGGGAGAGTTAGTTTAAGGATAGTTTTGTGTTGGTTTTAACATGGTGACTTAACAGCCGAGCTCACGGTGTGATTCATGGTGTGCAGAGGTTCAGTTGGTGCCTGTTGGCCCTTTGCACTGTTTAGGCTACAGATCTAATCCCACCCATTTCAGGTTATGTGATATAAGCTTGGGATTTTTCTGTAATTATTTTCGAGTCCCATTGATGCAATTTTTCTTGTGTATATAGTAATCAGACAAAACCAAGCAGCTTAAAAACATAACAGAAGTGGTAATTGCCTAACACTTCTTCTGTGATGTTTTCTAGGATCACTTGCTTTGACAGACCTTATTCCTACTGCTGTGTCTCAGCTCAGTGAAGAGCAGCAGTGATGCAAGTATCACTAGGACAAATAAATGGGCAAATGAGGTTTATGTACAGCTATAAAGGCAGGAGCTGTACCTGGGGTTAGTAGTGTTGGTCATGTGGTGATACTGCAAATGCAGGGTGGGGTTGCAAAGCTGGTGTTTTGTTTGCCCCAGCAGCAGTGCTGGATTGCCACATGGAAGGAAGAGATGCTATTGAGGTGTCTCTCCTCTCAAAACCTGTAATGTTGTGACGGCTGCCTTGACCACATTTGCATTGCTGTGGCTGCAGAGTTGTTCCAGAGTTTCTTTAATCTTGTCCTTTTCTATTTCTTGTCTCAGATCACCTGAAAGGGAGAGGAAATTCTGACTTTTAGTGACATGCAGTGGCTCCCAACAATTGTAGTAAAATAAATTTGAAGTACTTGCTGCTTTAATTCAGAGTTGTTTTTTTTTTTTTTTCTTCAATGGATACCCTTTCAGCCATTGGAAGTATTGAATATGTTATGCTTTTTTTCTCCTGTTTGACTTCCAAGAACTGATTGACAGAGGAGAAGCACTTGGAAACTATAATACAGGACAACTTCCAGCAATTTTTTTGCCTCTATGCTTTTTGTTAGCATTTTATATTAGTAAGAATGAACTCTTGAGTGTTACAGTTAGTCTATAAAATTCTAGGTATATACACCTCTGGAAAAAAAGTCTTATAGATCTCATGTGTTGTGTAGATACTCCATTGTAGCACTGAAGGATGCAAGTGCTTTATCCCTGTTCCAATATCTCGGTGGCTACAGGGAAAAAATAGAGTATACAGCAAAATCCAACTTGTCTGTCAATATGGGGTGGCTCCAAGGTTTGAAAGGCAGCTCACCTCATGATCAATCCTTGCCTAAACACAATCGTTATTTTCAATTCACATGATTTTTTTATTAGGATGTGAGAAACTGGCACGAGATCTTTGGGCTCCTTGTTTCAAGGTGGTTGTTTTCATTCACACCCGGGATAGTCTGATCTTGCTTGAAGCCATTTTAAGTCCTCCCTAACCGTGAAGTGAAACTGCAATTGTATCTTTCACATGCTACACTAAAAGTTACTGTGCAAAGGCAGCACTGATAGAATTGCTGTTTTATCTCAGCTTCTGGTTTGCTCACAGCATAGGCAGAGCAAATGAATGCCAGCCTATGGACATGATACAGACTGTTTCTTTGAACACAAAAATGCTGTGGTACACACAGGGCCTGGGCCTGCCAGGCACTTTTGCATGGTGAAGCTGGACAAAGATGCCTTTATGCCAAGGCTCTTATTTTGCTATTTCAGGACTTGATTATGCAACTGACTCACTGGAACAAAGCCTTGCTTTTTTTTTTTTTTTTTCCTTTTTATTCAACTGATGGTTTAATCAACTTTTCATAAAGAAAGAAAGCTAATTGACTATGATGTTTGCTGATCAATAAAGAATGAACCTGTTTGATATCCTTTGCTCATTCACTGGAGCATCACAAGCAGCACATTTTGATAAGAGATAACACTTGTCTTTATCACAAATATCTTTTCTTTCATCAGAGACAATTTAAAATGAGATTACCTGAATTAAGAAGCCTGCACAAAAGACCCATTGAATTGTATTTCACCTCGGGGCTTGTATTATCTTCTTGTAGAAGTTTATGTAAACTTTGAATTAGCTGTGATTCCTTAAAAGATTCTTCAAGGGTTTCTGAAAAACAAATAAACAAATGTCTGAGGTGTCATCTGAAAAGAAACTAGAAAGTGAACATACTTGCTTTCTAAAAATTCCTGACTGGCTTCATTTCAAATTGGCTGTTCAGGGATGTCTTGGGCAACTGTCTTCTCTCCTGGAGAATTTCTGAGTTGTTTTCTGCATAGGATTTCTTCACTGGCCTCTTTGTTGAAGACAGAACTATAACCGAGTAGTAGATTAAGATTGGCAATGATCAGTACTAGAAGTTGATTCACATTGGTTGCCCAGTTGAGTTTGAGTGTCTTAATGGCAGACAAGCAGTTAAATGGGCTGCTTACAGTCTTATTAGTTGGTATAGGAAATTCCAAATTTCAAATTGACTTTCTCTTTTCAATGTACCTTTTGATGTATATAGATTTCTGTGGTGTCTGTCTTTATTGTAATAAATTGAGACCCATTTTCAAGTTTTACAGGACAAATCAAAATTTGTGTGACTCTGAAAATTAGCTTGGGAAAATTAGCTACAACTTCGTGATTCTCTCATTGCTTCATTTGCAGCTTCTACAATAGCTCTTTGTTTATGTTACTGCTTTACTCTTTCCTCATCTGTCCTCTGAAGATTATTTCCTCCATTTAGAGTTTTCAGTGACCATTCATGTATATAACTTGTCCTTCATTTAGACTTTCTCAATTTTTTTATCTTCATCACCTTTACTTTCCCTCTGCTTTGTTTTGGGTTGTGGTTTTGTTTTTGTGTAGGGTTCTAGCATCATACCATGCTACTCAACAGACTGCCTGTCCACATGACCTGATAATTTGACCCTCTCCTAAACAAAAAAATCTTCAGGTAAGTCTCAAAGTCTATTGCTTTTGTGATCTGGATAGCTGACAACCTTTGTTTCATGCTGAAGAGCTAAATCTAGATAAGAAAGATACTTTTTCATTTGTGTTATGTAGAATTAACAGTATGACAGTGTTTCTTAATAGCTGAGGATGAATCACAGATAACTACTCTAAGGAGAACAATACCTAAATCGATTGCAGATGCTACTGCCAAGGCGTTCAGAGCCTCATTCTGTGTGGCAGCATGTTCACTTGTTGTCATGGAAACCAGATGCTTTACTCCTTGTGCCTCCTGGATGGCTTTGACCACTTCCTGTTAAAGCAATGGTAAACCACATGGAAATCTGACTTACGAATAAAGTAGAATGAAAAATGAGATTGCACTCTTCAGCTTTTGAATAGATGGAAATTGTTTGCCTGCTGTAGTGCAAACCAACAGTATTTGGAGATTAGAGACAACATTACTTCGAGCATTGATTGTACACGTCTGCCTAGGGCTGGTCTAATTTACCTGGAAAATAGTATCTACTTTTTTAATCATTACCTCCAAGTAAAGCATAGTTGGGATGCCTGTGTGTAACAGCATGACTTAAAGGAAACAGGAACCTATTCTAAAATGGCAGCAGATACAAATCATGCCAGGTTAATCCACTACCAGGTGGATAAGTGGGCACTTCAGGACTTCTGGAGGACTAACATTGAGGACAGGTCTGGGTTCTCTTTACTGTTTCAGTATGAAATTTGAATCATATTTATGACAATAGAGAAGCTTTACGTACTTATAATTTGTTAAGCCTTATTCAGGCAGCACAAAAGTTGACAAGTGGCAGTAAGTAACCACATTGTTTCTGTGAGGTGTCTGTGGCTATGGAGGGCACAGGTTTCCCGCTCGCTTCCCCTGTACTGGTGTTTAGGCAGACAAGAGAGGTTTTTACTGTGACCTTCCATGTTTTTAATTGTAAAGCTATATGTGCAAGCTTGAAAAATATTTGAGGAGGTAAAGTAGAAAGGTATCAGACGAATAGTTCTCGTACTTGGGATCTGTTGTGATGCAAGATCGATGCCAGCAGCCGATTTGCTTCTCCACGGACGCCGCTGTGGTCGTTCACGTTGCACCACTGCACGAGTCTCTTGAGCAGCATGGGGTCTTGGCCCAAGATTTCTGCTGCATCAGCTGAGGAGAAAAACCAGCATCAAGAGGCATTCAAAATCAGACTTCTCAGTCTGTATCATAGAAATGTGAATGTAGAAGTAACTAGGGCCACAGACCTGGTCTTTTAAAGGATCTTGGAAATCTTTACTTGAGGAATGCCAAAGGAATCTTGGCCAAAAGAATCTTGGAGGTGAAGGACAAAATAAGCTGTTCCAATAGACCTATTCTTTTAAAGAGGCTGCTGAAGCAGGGTTTAAAATGAGCAGCTTTGTGTGTTTGAAAGCAAATATTCTGTTGCTACACTGAAATTTCTTTGTGAGCAATATCCCTTTCCTGTTTGGTTTCTTGCAATGTGAGCCCTGCACAAGTGTAATCATGGGCTCTTCAGAGCCTGTTCTTGCTGTTCTGGTGATAATTACCATTGGTGATATGGGAAGCCAAGCCTTAGTACAGAATTGCAGCATGTTGGTAATTGGATGACCTGAGTCTTAAGAATGTGTGTTGAACTGTGTATAAGGCATCATCAGAACTTCCCCTTGAGCATGGAAGAGCCTTTTAATTTGCATTCCCCTGTGTTTCAAGAACCCTATCTTAAGACTTGCTAGAAGTATTAATCTGTGTGGTTGACATTTGAAAAAAATCTCACTAGGTTTCCTAAGAAGTGGAACTCTAATTATGTGCTGGGGTTTAAGGCTTGTTGCCACTAAGGGAGACTACTCTCAAAGCTCTTTGAAGTTCAGCAGCAAAAGGAACTTTACTCATCCTCTCTCAGTACTGTCAGTCTGACATAAGGGTCCACGTGAGTCTTGCTGCACTTAATTAATGCTTCTCTAAAGTGGTCTGGATCAAAAGTGACTAAATGGTGGGAGGTGACTCCCTAAGCAAAGGAAAAATATAGATGTAAGGGGAGACCAAAATACTCTATTTTAACCAAATATATTAAGTCAGGGTTCAGCCCTGAGAAAATCGTGGTAAATAACTGTAGTTGTTTCTGTTCAATACTGAAGACTTTTTGAAATCCCACGTCTTGATTCTACTGGAACTATCTTCCAACTGAAAGGTACTGGGCAAAAGATAAAGTATAATAATTAAAAATAATGTGCAGAACTTAATCTGCCTTTTGAAGGAATTGAATGCTCACCCATTTGTCTTTGAGCAAAAAAGAGGTGTTTTGTTAACTGCCAAACTGCTCTTTCTATGTGTTGCAGTTGAACTGAGGTAATAAATGCACGGCACTTCTGGTTGGGCACCAGATGTGGCAACTGAGGCAAAAGTAGTCACCACACTTTTGGTGTAGAATTACTCTAATGGCAAAAATATATTGTGATTGTAAGATTGAATTCAAGTTTAGGAGTCTCACATAGTTGTCTGTAATTAAATGTTTTTCTTTTTGTCTTATTTTGACTTGAGTGCTGTCCTGTGCCCACTGCTCACCCCTTGCTGATAGAGAGCCCCAGCAGTTGAACATGAAATGCATGTTGTGTACTGTGAAAAAGGAAAGATGTGGTAAAGCTCTTTGTTGGAAGTGTACATTCCCTAAGAAGGCCTATAAAGGATCTGTGAGCTTCTTGCAATATTTTTCTGATTTTCTAGTCTTAAAATAGTTTGAGACCTGAATGAAAGAAGGTAGTGGATGAGAGGTCCCTGGTCCTTTGGATGCTGATTCAGAGAGGGGAAAAATGTGGGGGAAAGTCTGTATTGTTTTAAGATACTGAGAAGTTTGTCTCTTGGACCTTTGCTGATGCAAAGATTTGAGGAAGAACCAACATTAGCATCTGTACCAGAAGGGATGGGTTTGGCTGATAGGGGCATCATCCTGCTCCTGTCCCTTTCTCTATCTGTTGTATTTGTTTTGAAACCTTCTGGAAAGGATCAAATAGAATGTGTACCAGAAGATCTGTGTCAATAAACCACGTAATTACTCCATATATTTTGCAGGAGATGTAAGTCAACCTATACTCATTGCTTTGGCAGAGGCAAATAGGGAAGTACAGCCACTTCCTTTTTTTATTTTTCCAGTATACTATGGAAAAATCCACAGGTGACAAGCCCACAAGGGATTTGGGAGTTTATAGCATAGTTAACAGGTTTTTTTGAGGGTAAGAGTTGTCATTGCACAGCCACCTGTATGTTATCTCCTGTAACACAAGGCTTTTTTTTTTCCTCTAGGTCAGATGTTATTTGTTAGTCTGAGATCATGGTAATCCAGTTTAGTACAACAAGCTGAAAGAGGTAACAGAGTGATGAATAGAACCAGTTTAAGAGATTTGTTCAAAGGCAGGTTCTTGAACCAGTTTGGCAGGGATTTACTGACATTACCACCAATAGAGCTCTTTGAGATAAAATCCAATTAGTTACTCTTAACAGGAAGACCTTTTAACTTGCAAAAAAACTGAAATTTGAATAAATTGTGTGTGAATGAACTTTCAGTTGAGCTGAAAGTCCTTTGGCTATTGAAGTGCAGAAATTATTCTGCTCCTCTGAAGCAAGATGGTGAAAGAACCAGAAGTTAATATTAACATCCCTCTAGAGTAATGAAGCTGACAGATCTGCCTGCAATTTTCTATAGTTAGGAAGAAACCTACCTCTTCTAGTTTGTAGGCCTCAGCGTGCCTGCTGACAGTCACAGTAATGAATTCATACTAGATAAGGCAATTAACTAATTTAGTGTGGACTTCTTAGTAGATGTGGGTTCATAAGTGTTTCAGGCTGAGTTAATTAAGGGCAATGTTAGCTCATGGGTAAACAGAATAGAAAGTAATTAAAGGTGGGAGAATTGTATGCTTATAGACAGGGATGGGTAAACATTGAATAATCTCCTACATTTTTTTTTCTGCTTTGTGTTTTGATAACTGTGTTTCAGAAGTTGTACCTCATGGCAAATTCCAACTTCTCACTAGAGCTGGTAAATGGAATTTTAAAAAAATACCTAATTTAGTGTTTGATAATTTAGATCTGTGTTGTTATGATGTCTCAATTTTGAAAGCTAAATGCTTGTCACAGTTCAGATAAGATTTCAGAGAAATTACCTTTCAATGACTTCTTTAAGGCCTGAGAGGAAGGTGATGTTAAGTTTCTATATATCTTGCAATGTCCATTTCCTTTGATGGTAAGATGAGTGAAAGCAGCTTTTCAGTGGTCTGGAATCATTGCAAATTAATATGAGGGATAGGCCTAAACTTTATATCATGCATATTAAAGGGTAAAGGATGCAGTCAAAGTATCTGCAGTGGTGCAGTTGAGTGCAGCATGGAATGTAGGAGAGTGAGGGTTTTTTCCTCTTGCATGTAATTATTGAATTGGTGTCTAACTGCTCTGTATCAGTTGATAGTTCCCATCACAAAATGGTTATAACTATTCTGGTTCTGGGTTGGACCTATCCCTTGTTATTCCTGCCTATCAAGTGATCTGTACTGATTAGTGCTCTAGAATAGCTGCTCTGGTGATATGAAAGGCAATACCAAACTCTACAACACTCGTTTTTGTGTTCTATTCTGTTAAGAAACTAAGTAAGCCTAAGGATAAATTAAGATGATGTAGTAGATCTTAATGTAATTCTGACATAGTGCATATTGCTCAAAGATGTACCTTTGCATATTCATCTCTCTGTAAAAGTAATGAAGTGCAAGTAGGTAGTCCAGTATTTCAACATGCAAAGTAAATTTAACCTTTGAACCACACCAGCAAGATAAACCTAGCAGCATGTGTATATAAAGACTTCATGATGGCTAGAAACTCATTTCTTCTGCCTCTCTCCGTCCCAGCCCCCTTTCTTCCTTTTATATTCTCCGTTTGTTTATTGATTTTTCTCTCCTGTGATTTGACAGTGTAAAGCCTTAGCCTTACTCTTTTCCATCATACTCATCCCTTGCTGCTATATCTGTGGTGGAAAACATCTTCCTTTAAGGCCTTTGCCCGTTCTCACAGAGTGCTGCAGATTGTTCCGTTTGGTTTGTTTCTCATCTACCCCTGAGGCTGACTGGGTCAGTGTGGAAAAGCTTACAGCCGCTGGCAATCATCTCTCTTGGAACCTCTCCAGATTGATTGGAATTAGGTTAGCAGGACACTTAGCCTGTCATCTTGCACATCCATTGTGTTGCAGGGCTAGGGGAGGAGGGGAGTGTTTAGTTGATCTCAGTAAACATTAACAATTCCCTACCTTGACCATCTGCTAACATCCGTAATGTTTCAAGGAGTTTAAACTGCACAGGAGGACTCTCTGATCTTAGAAGTGCCTCAATCCGTTCTGCAACACCTTCCTCCAGCATTTGAACCTTGCTAACAACTGGAAAATAGAAAAGAGATGTTGATGTAAAGCTTAGTAACTACACAGGCATCTGAAAATATAGATATGACATGACTGTTCAGAATTTTATACTGCAGTATGCTTCTAGCAAAAGGTCCAACTTGTTAGAGAGCTCAGGAAATTAAGTCAGGACTTCAGGCTTCTCTTTTGAGATACAACCTTCCTAGGAACTGCTGTGTGGTTATTTTGGTTGCTTTTGATCTTAACCCTGCCCGGAACAAAGTACATAAGAGGATAAATGCAGCATTGTTGTTTCTTTCTTTTTCTGGTTGTAGTAGATGATCCATCCATTCACCCACTCACATGAGGAAGCCTGTTCTGTCCTCATCTTAACTGAACTGGGTGGCAGAAGTGATTTACACAGCCGTATTTCTAGGAAATCGATTTTCTTTTTGTATTTGAGCTCACTGATCCCCTGTTGTTCATGCCTTTGTTTCTGTGCTTCCTTAATTTTTGTGTCTTTGCACCAGTGGTTGGTGCAGTAATCCCTGGTAATAATCAGAAGCTTGTCTGGAAGGAGTCCTAATACTGCTTAACTGTGCTACCAAAAGCTGCTTCCTCTAGAGCAATTTTCTTCCCATCTTCTGCAGGCATTTTTTGTGGGGTGGTGCGGAGGACAGGGCAGTGAAATTACGGAGATAACTGCTACATCCCTGTGTCCTTTTATTGGGCAAATTGAGAAGCAGACCCTATTAAGTAACTTGCTCTTAATGTTGTTTTTCAGTGGCACAGACTGATCTAGATCAGTGGTCAGACTGATCACTAGATCGTAATAACTTATTTCTATTTTTTTCATAAACAACTGTTCTCTTTTAAGATCAATACTTGAATGAAAAAATCCTTTGTGTCTATTTGCAAGTGTTGGCCAAGATTTAATTCATGTTTATGGATCTCCATTCAGTCTTTGTTGTTTTTTTTTTTTTTTTCCCAGGTAGCACACACACACATATTGTTGAAAGTGATAGAGTTTGTGTGGTTCTACAAGTGATGTATTACTGTTAGGGAATGTCTTACTCATATTGCAGATAAAAACACAGATACTTTTGTGAATTGATGAAGAAAAGTACAGTGTAGGAATAGTGTTTTAAGTGCCCACACACTTGGAAAGATCTAAAATGGTTTGTAATAGACTCAAACAGATAATTAAAATACTCTGATACATTGATATTTTATAATTCAGAGTTGAGCTGCTTAAAGTGCAACTTCGAAGAACATTAAGACTTACTGGTTCTGTGTGTAGCAGGCAGTGATATAGCAGTGAACTTCTCGGTTGCAACTACATTTTTCTGAAGTTTTAGATCCTCTAATCTTTGCAGGATCAGCTGTGTTTATTGCTTCCTTAAGGAACTCCTAAGGAATGCCTGGGCTTGGCCTTTGGTATTTGTTGAGGAACAGGTTTTGTTGTGAGCTAGAATGTGATCATCTCTGCTTGTTGTCAAGGGAAACTACATCAAAATGGCTCTTTCAAATGAGATTAATTGGTATCTTTGCTGCTTGTAACAAACGCTATTGTCCATTGCAGGAATGAAGTCAGTGAGAGGTAAGCATGGGACATGACTGCACTTAGACAAAAAAATCCCCTTTTTTGTTCTAATAACGATAGTTACATTTTTCCTACTAATTTATTCTCCTAATCTCAGCTATATGGCTCTCCATGATTTGTCCCGATTCTGTGATATTTTTATTTTTTTTTTCTCCTCATAGCTCTGTGATAGACTGTAACTGCTGTAAGGTAGCTGGCCTGCATCTTTGCAGCACTGCATACTTTATTAACATCAAAAAGCAGTCTGCACAGGCCTTTGCCTGCTGATGTGAATGCTGGTAGAACATCTCTTCAAAGAGAAATGAAATAAACATAATATCAGTGAGGGGCTTTTAGTGTCCAATACATTTAAAGTACTGAGTAGACTGATGTGGCTGGCTAGTATGATAATACTATTAAGCCAAACTAAATAAATTAGAGAGCATATTAAAAGTTGAAAGAAATGAGTGGAGTTCTGAGGAGAGCTATCTGTTAGAAAAAAAAAATCAGCGTTTCATGCTTTAAAAGAAAGTAGTGAAGGCAAAGCAGCAGCATCTAGGATATTCTGGAGCTCTTACTTATACGAAGTAATGATTATGTGTAAAACTGTTAAACCAAGCATGCTGGCTAGCTTATATAATAAAAGAGGCAAACAACTTCAAGTTATTTTCAGAAAACAGCATCGGAGTTACGCTCTGGTGTACTATCTATCAGTATAAGGACTGCATTGCATGGTACTGTTAAGTCTCCAGCAGAACATTTTCAGCCTGAATGGTACTTCACATGGAAGCACTAAACTTGAGACAAGAAGCAGCATAATCTTCTGATATGTATTAACAAAAGATCACAAAGTAGAATCCTAAAACAGTTCGGGTGGGAAGGGACCTTCAAAGGTCAGCGGGGACATCTTGAACTAAATCAGGTTGCTGAGAGCCCCATTCAGCCTGACCTCGAATGTTTCCAGGGGTGGGGCATCCACTGCTGCTTTGGGCAACCTGTTCCAGTGTTTCACCACCCTCATCATAAAAAATATCTTCCTTAGATAAGTCAGAATTGACCCTCTAATTCATCCTATTGCAACATGGTCTACTAAAAGGTCTGTCCCCATCTCTTATACATCTTCCTTAAGTTTGGTAGCTTTTGGGTTGAAAGGACAAATGTGCAATGAATATTTGCTTTCTATAAGAGCAGATTTATGAAGTCCCTACCAGCTATGATGTGGTAGCTCCACCCTGTACTGTATAGAAACCTTAGAAATCTTATTCTAAATTTTTGTCTTGAGCAGCTGTATGCTGTTAATATGAAACTATTTCAGCAGCTGGCAATGAGATCACACTTCATTATATTTAGATGCTTTATGTAGATGAGGAAGTCTTGATGAATTACTCAAACATATATTTCTGCAGCGGGGGGAAGTCAGTTGCCCCTCAAAATGCAAGGGACTGGAATTGGTGACTTGGACAGAGCTGCACAGATCTCCATTAACTCATTCATCTTTACAAAGAACCACAGTAAGTCAATTGTTTTCAAACTGTGTACCTGGTATAGCAAGGTTTTGAAGTGCACTGAGTGCAGCATGTTTAACAGAGGTGTCCCCACTCTGTACATGTTTCTCCAGAAGATCCAGAAGCTGATGTATGACTCCCAGCTGTACCATCCGTAAACAGTTGCCGTCTGAAGAAAGAGGCAAAACCAAGCAGGTGAGAGAGGTAAGAAACATGATGATAGAAGTGAATAATGCAAACTGAAAATTCAGGGAGTCTTTGCCTTGACCAGTTTCATGTCTTGATAAGATTGAGACTAAAGATTTTGCATTGTTTTTTGCAACATTCAACTTGAGAGATGAGTGGGCATCAGCTACCCATGAACTGATGCTGAGGCACCTTCCAACAATGCTTAGCTTGAGAGAGCTTTAGGGACAATCACTATCAAATTCAAAACCATAGATTCTCCAGTCTTTTTGTATTTTCTCACTACTGCTGTATTTTCCACGCTACGTGTGGAATACCAGTGGCATTTTCCATTTCCCTTTGGGACATCTTTAATACTCCAGTTTTGCTCTTCTGCGGATTTAAGGGACTATTGTGTGACCAGGGATCTTAACCTCTAATGGTAAGTCTGATTACTAGTTCTGTACTACTGTAACTCCTTGTTTTCTATGAAATAATTTTTTATTAACTGCTCATTGAAAGAATCAGACCCAGACCTGTTTTGAGAAACCCACTTTCTGAAATGAGATGTCTATGTTGCACTCATATGAAGCCAGGAAAATACAAGTTCACTTAGAGAGGTCTGATTTGTTTAGTCCTGATGAAAGAGCAGATTTGTATATCCAAAACCTACCACTTTGCCCAGCAATGCTTTGCAGTATTTTGTCAGTGCATGTCTGTGTGTCTCCTGTCTCTGAGAAGTTGCTCTGTACAAGTGACAGCCCTTTTGTTATCAGAAACTGCTTAGGTCACCTTGTTAGGAAATGGGAAAGTGTTCTCCTAAACAGCAAAAGGAAACCCTCTATACTACAGTCTGCATTCTTCCTGAAGGAAGTGTTTTGAAGATGCCATTTTGCCAATTTTGTGTTTTACTTTACGTAGTTTATTATACACTTCAAGAGAAGTATATGCCTGACACCCATCAACATTTCTGTATTGCTGTGCTGTTACCTTGTGACTGCTGTTTGTTAAAGTGTGGCAAAACAGAGTGAACACTATATAGAAAGACCGCATCTTTACCTGGAGTGAATGGTTATCTATGGAACTGTACAAACTTCATACAAGTATATTATCTGGCCAAAAATATCTTTGATGCTTCTCATGGTTCTAACTACATGCCTGATGGTACAGATATCTCATTTTTGTATGTAGAGCATGCAAAAATGACTCTAATTTTAACATCATTGCTGGTTTGGGTGTTATTTCCATCTTGTAGTAGTAGACATGTGTTATCTTTTGAACCAGTGCCTACTATTCATTTCTTAACATTTCAGTTTGTAGTGTATTTCCCCCCTGCTTACTACATCTGTTAAATAAGAATTTGTCAAATGCTTATAAAGTGTAAGTGGATATTTTCATGAGAGAACTGACAGTCTGTGAAATAGTTGGAATTCTACTCATGCAAAAATCTTTTGATGCCATTTTATGCATACATTCTTTAAAGCTGGTGGTTTTGCTTGTGATTCTTCAGATGTTCTCTTACCTGGTCTTAATCTTTGGAGATCAGAGTATATAAGGAAAATTACCCAGTCATCTTTAGGAACCAGCTCTGTAGGAATAGGTCATCTCTTTTGGTCTGATAAAATTCTACAGGCAGAATATTTTGATCTTTATGACTCTTTTTGACTAACCTTAATTGCACTTAATTTCTCCCCCGCCCCCACCTTTCAAAGAGGAATGGCAGAGCATTTTTTATTTTCTCATGTAGTAAATAAGCAGAGCCTGTGAGTGGCTGCCTTGCTTTGATTGTCAGAGAGCTCCAAATTGCTGTTCCCTCCTATGGAGTTCTTGCTTGGATAGCAGCAGAACCTCCAGTTTAACGGCTCATAGTTAGTCTGGTAGGAACAGCCACTTTCATAACTGCAAAAGCTGTCATCTTTTCACTGCCTGGAAGTCATTTTATGCTGAGAACAGATTTTCATAGGATTTTTTCTTTTTTCTCATAGATTAAAGGCTGTGCATACGTCAGTAGCACATATTGGGGAATGAGAGGGATTATTCACTTTTTCCACATGAAACATCTGATGGTGGTGTGGGGAAGATGGAGGGAGAAGAGCGGGTGACAAAGCAAGCCATTCAGTTGAATAAATTGAAGTTAGCCAGTTTAAAGGCACTGAGTGCATTTCTGTGGCCTTTGTAGAGCCATGGTGCACAATGGCTGATTCAGAAAAAGCTATAAGGCTAGAAAGGATGTGAGGGGGAGGTGAAGATATGTGTGTATGATAGCTCGCTTTAAAAAATCCCCAACAAAACAAAAAAACACCCCAACATTCAAACAGATGTGAGGGAATCTTTTATAGTAATTAAGCACATATTAGTGAAGAAAGTTGAGCGATGTTGAGGTTCCTTCTGTTAGCTGAGTCTGAATCCAGTACAGTAGCTTTGAGTGAGAAAGGGCAGAAGACATGGTAGGGTACCTTCTGCTGACTGATTCAGCACAGCATGCCTGCCTTCCAGGAGTCTGCTTACAAGAATCATTGTGTTTCTCTCTGCATAGTATAAAGGCTCATTGCTTTCTATAATAGGAAAGTGAAAGATAAAATGGCTTTTCTTGAGACTTGTTTTTTGTCTGAGTAACTCTCCCTTGCTAAAAGTGACTTTAAATCTGAAATATTAGTAACTGTGTGTTATTTTTTTCTTTATTTCTAACAATTGTAGTTGCCATGAAATATTTCCAGAGTCTCTGCTCTAGTAGAGTGTTCAATACCATGTGACTTAAATGGAGAAAATGGCAATTCGTCTGCTAAAGGGACCTTTTGATTTTCTTTCTTTATGTATCTGGACTGTAAGTATTGCCTTTTTTACCTCCAAGAAGCAGAGAGACAATGAGATCTGATGCAGCCTTCACAATGCATGTATCTTCAGCTTGTGAACTACCTTGGAGCCTCAGCAGAATCTCGGACAGCACCTCTGGCACACCTGCCTCCACCAACTGCACTTTCAGAGCATCTGTAGAGAGCACAGTAAAAGCACATTAAAAGCTTCTTGGGCCTTTGTGGAAGAATTTCAAACTAGGAAGCTAAATCTTTGAACTTTAGCTAGTCTTCTTTCAGGTGCAATCACTGTTTTGGTTTTGTTTGTAACATCTTTCTGGTGACAGGGTGACACTGAGGCAGAATGAGCAGAGATTTCTGCCTTGGACTTTCCCATTTCTTGTATTGCCAGTCATGAACTTTCACTTCTTTAAAATCTGTATCAGATATTTTTAGTAGATTCATGTCAGTGCTTGTTACACCACTGTGTAGTGTAGACATTTTCTATGATATCTGGTTGTCCTCATTTTTTAAAATTAAAAAAACCAATCTGTCTTGCTGATTTCCTGTTACATGCAGTGGAGAATGGAAGTTGGAATCTGCTGTCTTAGGAATCTACCCCAGTAGAGTGGAGTGCTACTCTCTCCCTCCTTTCCTTGTTGCATCCCCTGTTAAGATTCAAAGTGTTGTTCAGGCCATGACTTCACATGTTCGTGTTGCTTGTTTCTGCTGAAAGGGTTGCTGGTTCCATTAGTAGGATCCCATGGCAAACGTGGAACTCAGAGCTTAAACTGTTGCAATACCCCATCTCCCCTCATTCCACCCAAGCCAAAAGGAGCCTTACCATTTTCTGCAAGTGCTTGCAGGACCTCAAAGACAATTTCTAACCTCTCATGGCTCACTGCTCTTCTCAGGTGTTTCACCAGTTGTTCAGCAACATTTGTCTTGCTTAGAGCTTCCTTAGCTGTATCTGTGTATGTGATAAAATCAGGATTTTAAATGTTGATTTGATTAAATATTAAAAGGCTAAATTGCTATAATTTAAAGTGATATGATACTGTTTTAGGAGGCTTTTTCTGTTCTGATAGATTCTATCCCCTTGGATAGCACTGAGATGGCAAAACTGTCTTTTCTGCCCCCTAACTTCTGTAACACTGCTTTTTTCTAATTCCTGTAGACCTTATAGGTGTCAAATTAATCCTGACTTAATTTTACTGACTCTTAAAAGTTTATCTGTAGTGTGATTACTTAATACAACAAATTGGCATGTGTCAATTAGCTGTAGTAGTATATTTTTGCATTGATTAGATGGTTCTAGTCTTGCTGGGATCCTAAGATGTATCCCACAAGATGTATGTCAGCAAAGCTTGCCACTGTTTCACATACAACATATTTGAATGGAATACAGTATTAAGATATAAGAGACATAAAAAGGACAGACCTCCCTAGAGGATGATGTGACAGTATGATACCATACCCCCTTCCCTGTCTCTCCCCCAAAATACAGGAATCAGTAGATCAAATTGTAGTCAGACCATATATAGAGAGTTTTCTAGTTGTTCTTTTTCTTCCATCACTACTTACAACTGCAAAGTAGGGCAGATATATTTTAAATCAAGGGAGATGCTTTTGCTTTGAAAATTGTGTAAATGAAAGCAGAAGCTGTTTTGTTAAGGTATATGAACTTAATTATTAAATGGAAATAAAATTTTAATAAACAAGCTTTAAATGTACTATAACTGAAGTAGTTGAAACTGTCAATTTACCATGTGAACTTATGCTACCTCTACTTTTCTTTCAGGGTTAAAAGCTGTCTGTTAAATATGAATTGTTTTAATATAGTACCACTAATTGGTGGAACAGCATGAAAGAGTAGTTACTTCTCCAATACAGATACTGTGGCCTGTCTTTGATTAGGTCTATCAGTAGCATTTCAAAAACAAAACTTAAAACAAACACCACTCCCCACCCCAAAAAAAGCCAAGCAAACAGAGGAAAACCCAAAACAAATAAAGCCCACAGTCCTGTGGACATGGCAAGGCAGTGACACTTTGAAGATGATATTTTATTCCAAAATGCAAAAACATTTATTTACCAAGGTCTGCAAGATTGTATAAGGCCAGAAGAGCTACATGGACAAGTGGTTCGCTCTCTGCATAGTCAGTTAATATTCGGACTAGTGATGGGATTACTCCAACCTTCACCAGCTCTTCCTGAAGGTCACCTGATAAGGGAAGTGGTAGAAGTTAAAGGTGATTGGATTAGGGACCAGTTGTACCAGTGGAAAGGGTTCAACCGAGATGCTTAGCAGCAGGGTGTCTGGTTCTTTCTCACAGTTAGAATTTGCAGAGCTTTTGTCCTGTGGATTCAGGCTGTTGTGTGTGTGGAAGAAATGCAAGTCTGGGACAGACTTTTGCTAAACCTCCTGGTGCTACTTTGACTTGAGGAATTATGCCACTGTAAAAATATATAAAAGCAATTGCCTGTGCATTTCTACTACTAATTCCGCTTCTCAAGCAAGTTCTGATGAATGGTATTTCTTGGGATGTGTCTGAAAATTGAGTGAGGAACGTAGAGTTGGGTTTTTTTATCTTGGGGAATGGGAGTCTCCACCTTAGTATACTATGGCTTCTTCTGTTCTGAAGGGCTGGGAGATGAAAGGGACTGGAAATACATGATAAAAAATAGTGAATCATATAGCAAATGTCCATATACTTGCTTTTTGTATGTTAGAACAATGGTTAAAAAACCATTGTGAAATGCTTTACCAATACCTGGTATATTATAAGATACCACTAAGTGACAGACTGCCTTAAAGTTAGTATAGGGAAATCATGCTCTTCCTCATCTCAGGAGCCTTGGAGGGCTTGAATTCAAGGTATCTTTGGAATATTTATAGGCTGAGTAAGGTTTTTAAGAAGGTGTAAATTTTTATGACTTAGGGGAAGTCAACAAAGTAAAACAATTTGGCTCTGCTTCTAGCATACTGACTACATGTGTCTTCATCCGCATGCACACTTGCAGAGGAAAACACTGATAACTGCTTTCTTCCTTTTTGTAGTTGGTCTTGTAATGAATGAAAGCTTAATATCTAAAATGGTTTTGAGAATGCTAGGAACTGTAAAATACCAAGTTGGACAGTGATGGTTACTTAACAGTACAATGGCGCTGTTTTGCAGCAGTGTCTTGCTGAGAGCCGGACTGGAACTTGTATGATTGCGTGTATGGCAGACCCCAGAAAGTGTCTGGGTGCCACTGGGGCACATACAGTTGTAATTCAGTCAGAGAATTGGTGAAATTAATTTTTCTTTCCTTTGATGTGTTTATTGCTGTGCTAGTAACAGAATTTATTAAATCATCTATCTTATAGTCACAGTCATCTTGGCAAATCTGTGCAGGATCTGTGCTCTGCTAGAAGGGGAGCAGATGTGCAGTATGGCCATATACTGTAGCAGTGCAGGAGGTGTTTGGGGTGCATTCAGCCTGGTATCTGTGAGCTGTGTGAATTTTATATCTGACTGGAGGCTGAAGTACATTATGTGCTCAGGTCTCATAAAATTATTATGAGTTACAGGTTAAAATGCCTTTTAAAATAATGCTTTAGAGCTAGGGAAAATGAGATTCTCTTATGTGGATACTTACGATTGTCATAACAGATACGGCCAATTGCCCTCCCAGTATGGAGCAACATTTCCTGGTCTCTGCTCTCCAGCAAAGGTATCAATACTGGAACCAAATCTGCTTCAATACATGGTTTCTTCATTTCCTCTGTAGGTAAAGGAGAGGTTTTTGCCATGTAGGATTAAAACAATTGCAATGCCAGTAGCTGGTAAGGATGAAACAAAATTCAAGAGTGGAAACATACAGCTGATGTGCTGTAATATGCCTTGTAGTTACACTTCAGCACAACTTACCATTTTTGGCTATCTCTGAAAGCACATGGGCTGCTTTCACTGCACATCGTGGATTGTCCTTCAGGATTTTTGCCAAAGTTAGAAAGATCCCACTCTCTCTGAGTAGGCAGAAGGATCTCTGCTCTGTAATGATAAGTGTTAGCAATATCTGCCGTAGGTTTGCTACAGCTGTTTTATTTACATGTTGCTTTGTTTCCTGAAGTTCTGAGTGGATATCTGTGGGATCCAAGGTTCTGATTTAACAAGGTACTTAAAGGCTGTCTCAGTCTAAATATATGGGAACATTCATCTGCTTGAATTGCAGCAAGTGTGGTTCCAGCTGATTACTCTGCTTCATGTTGAATTGAGGCACAGGTGGCAAAGCAAAGAGGAAAACCATTTCATCTTCTCTGACTATAAAAGGATGCTTGCGTAAGGCACGGGAAGTCAGGGATTAAGATACTATTCCTGAGGTATGGCCTAGCAATTAATTTTGCAGGTAGGCACAGCATCTTTTATTAGAGTAGCAATTAGAAAAGTCAATTCCCTTAGCCTTTTTTCATTAAAAAGATGGCTAGCTGACCTTAATGTAGTAAATCACCATCTGCCAGGAGATTCAAATAAATGCAGGTTTATGTCTTTTTAGGAGAATGTGCAGAGACTTCAAGGACTTCTGTATAAGGAGACTAGGAAGTATTTTTTTAAATGCCTGACAGGGTCACCCTAAGTTAATCCTAGGAGCCTACAGTAAATACAAGATTAAATCTGGAATTTCTCTGCAGCTTCAGGTGTTTTAGTGACCAGTAGCTTTATTTGGTCACAGGTAGATTTATGATTTTGTACAGAGAGAAATAAAATAAACCAGCCTGGGGACAATTATACTTCCAAAAGCAACCACTTCTTGCAATACAGGTTATCACAGTAGACAAAACATGCAATGAATGCTTTTGGATTATGCAAATGGTTAAATTTTAATCTGGAGTGATACTTAGCTGTCTTCAGTAAGAGCCAGGAGAATCCCATTCAAACTTTCAAGTATCTGATCTTCAGCTTCTGTGTCATGTGCACAAAGTCCAAGACATTCCAAGTGCTTACTCAGGGTTTCTAAACAGAATGGGTTAGAAAACTGGGGTGAGCAGAATGGAAAATATTGAGTTCTTTACAGTAGTTTTTTTCAGTCCCAATGGCTGACCAGAAGATCACTTCCTGAAGGGCTGAGATCTAAATATGCTCATTAAATAACTTATTTAAGCCTAGAGCATGAGGTATAAGGCTTGGCCCACTTCTCAGACAGCACACAGCTCTTGTGCAGACATAAACATGCAGCGATAAATTCTATCTGGAAAAAAAATTAGCATATAACAACTGTGGCAGAGTTTGGGGGGGGGGGGGGTTGGAGAAAGGAATAATGAGCGGACCCACATCAAGCGTGTCATTTCTAAATACTTGTTTATCATGAAGGTAGTATTTGCAGTTCAACCAGCTGTCTGCTCTGATAGTGGCCAGCACTGGAAGAATGCAAGACACAAATAGATGTGATAACACACTTCTCCCTTTGTTTCTGGCAACCTGGGCTGTAGATAAATACCTAATATTTACATCAATACATTTAATACATTTTGATCTACTTCTATGCAATAATTTTTTTTACCTATTTAAGTTAATTCATAATTATCTCCACAGCACACTGTGACATTAAATACCACAGTTTCACTGTTGTAAGAGGAATATACTTCCCTTTGGTTTAAAATATCTACCAAACCCCTCAAAGTTAATGGCCTTACTACTCTACTACTCTTACTATAGTAAGAGAAAGGAAATAAACTTTACTATTTGCCTTTTTTGCCTTTCCCATGCTTATTATGATCAGACAGAATTTTATGATATCCCTCCATTGTAATTCCTCTGCCAATTCACTTAACACTTAGAGAAACTTTTATTATTCTTCTGTGGGGTTTTTTGGTCTTTTTTTTTGTTTGTTTTTTTTTTATTTTGGTGAAGAACTACATTTGAAAGTGTTCTCAGGATTCGGGTGAACTGAGAGATTGTAAGGTTTTGTACTCTGGTAATTTTTTGTCTATTTGAAAATGTCTTTTCTGCAGCTATTCAAAATGACTTGTTATCTTCTGGGCAGAGGGAGTTAAACCTCACCAGCATTCATAATTAGGCCATCTTTTCCCCATGTAGCTTGTCTTCTATTTACAGACACTGAACTTGATGTGCCTCTTTATCCCAAGTCGTAAAGGACGATACAATTTTTCTGCAATTTTCCACGGTGGGTTTCAATTTTGAATACTCCAAATAATAAAACAACCCCCACCTTACCATTCTGCTACCATTTCTAGATTGTTTATGAATATATTGAATGACACAGATTCTGGCAAAGGTAACCTCTAATAATTTTGGCTTTCTTTAGTGAGAGCAGTCTTTATTCCACTCTTTAAAACTTCATCAGATAACCTTCTCTCATATCCCAAGATAACTTAGATAAACCCTATTGAAAGGTTTGTAGAAATCAAAGTGCATTATTAGCAGTATCTCCTTTATTGATCTTCTTGCCAGATCTTTAAAAATATCTTTAAAGAGAGACAGCTTGAGCTTTCCTTCCCTCCACAAAAGTCACATAGACCTTCTGTTTTTTATCATGTCTAGTAATTCTGTGCTTTACTATAATCCTATAATTTACCTATGCAGAGATCAGATTTCTGTACTTTAATTTCCTGCATTCTTCACAACTGTTTTTATAAACTCATCCCACTCTTACTGCTTTCCACTCTATCAATTCTGTTGCTGATCCTAAATGGTATTCTGCATGTCACAGTTACTGATTCGACAGTTCATTTCTTATCCCTTATGAACCCAGGAGTATAACACCCATTTCTGACAATGGGTTATCCCTTATTTTATTGATTTGTTCTAAATCTTCTGCCCTTTCAATATGAAGATTCTTCCATCTACTTCCTGAAAACAGAAATACCTAAAGTGGTTGAAATTAATGTGTGAAATAATGCTGGGAAACTGATGTCTGCAGTAGTTAGTGTAGTAGTCACCAAAACTGTAGCAAAATAGCATTTCCACTTTACAAACTGTATAATTGAAAACAATGATCATGAGTCTTGCCCTAGAAATCCTTTGCTAAGGATTAATAATTGATCATTCATTTTTGTTGTTTGAACTCACTAATTTCTCTTTCCTTAATGCGTCCATTAGTTCATCTGAGATTTTTTAAAATTAAAATGCATGAATTTAGTGCATACAGGAATTTACTTCAGAGGAATCAGAAGTGTTTTTGAAGAAAGGATGAAGTAAAGGGAGTGGAAGTAGAACACAGGTAAGGGCTATTACTGCCCCTTGAGAAGAAAATTTCTTTGACTTAAAAAATTAAAAATGGTTCTTTAAGAACAATGACAATTTTGGTTTGGTGCTTTAAACAAAATACCATCTTTAGAAAAATGGCTGGGTTCATCAGGTCCAGTTCTTCTGTCAAAATTTGCTGAATAAATGATATTATATGAATGAAGTACAGTAGAATGCAGATTTTTCACCAAAAAAGCCTAAACAAAACCCCCAAAGAAACAAACCCCAGACCTGCTGATCTGAACAACCTGACAGTTGAATCAGCTTGGATCTTAAACTAGATCTTGGGGAGTTAGCAGAAGGCTGCTGATGGCATTTGACTCCAGTATTCTCTAATTAGAGCAATAGTGATATTTACAGTTACATTTCTAATATAATTAGGATCTGTAAAAACATGAAAAGACAACTGGATCTCTTAAGCTGGAGGAGATTGTTCTACAAACAGGGAACAGTCTATATTGGTCGCTCATTGGGTTGGTATTGTAACTAGAAATCCAGATGCTTTGTTATTTCTCCAGGAAATAGATCAGTAGAATAACACCATATGCATGGTGACAGAATAAGTCCTCGTAAAATATCCCTCTGGTTAGAGTCTGTAGTGTTTTGAAATGAGTACTATGAGCATCAAAAAACAAGCAAGTAGCTGGCTAAAGAACTACTTTTATTAAAGTCGTGCGGAAACTATAGTCTAACATTTAACTATAGCAGTGTTAAAGTACTGAAACCTTTTCCCAGATCCTCAGAATTTTATCATAGTTGCTACTTATAAAAAACTTGATTAATTTCATCACCATGGGACTGATTCCCCAATACTCTCTGTGTTTAAATCCGTGCTTCTGGAGAGGAATTGAGGAAGACACTATAAGACACAGCTATTTTTGTGGAGAGGCAGTAGTACACATAGAGATTATGACTAAAATTGACCAGAAAAGGCTATTTCTGCTTCATGGAAAATTCTGCATTGTTGACGTTTTGTTTCATCCCGTGCTGGAACACAATGTTGACTTGATGGAACTTGAGGCAAAACAGAACAATTTGTTTCAGCTTTTTTTTTTTTTTTTTTTTTTACAAATATGTTTCTCTGCCAGCTGGGGGCTGCCTGGCTGGCTGGTAGGCAAGCTGGAAAGGAGCCAGCCAGGCCAGCCAGCTGGTCAGACAGCAGGGAGTGCCTTCTGCCTGGCTCCTGAGGAGGGCTTTTAGCAGAATAAACATGTTCTCAAGCAATATTATTCATTCGCTTGAATCAGCATTTTTATCACAGTGTTGCTGATCAGCTTTAGTAATTCACCATAGAAGTGGGGGCTGATGGGCTCAGGATCTAATTTTACTTTCTGGCTGATTACCTGCAGGGTCTGAGTTTAGAAATCTCTTGAGATTGAAGTACAAAAGGCTTTTTTCCTGAGCTGAAGGGATAGATTGTTAATTCACGCATAAATCTGTGCATAAGATACTGAGTAGAAACAGACTTTTGCTGTGGAGTTGGTTTTTGGAGTTGGTTTTCAATAATCCTAATGAGAGTAGAAATAATAATGGAGAGAACGTGCTTGGACCATGGATATTTCATCTGGCTTCTGCAGTGGGGAAAGAGACATGAAGTGTGAGCTCGTCGGATCCCTTGGACCATTGCTGTGTTGATTGCCAGTGCAGGTTTTGACCTATAAGGTCTTTAGGGTGTGAGAAAGAAGAATCCCCCATGTCTCTGTGACTGATTATGCCCCCTCTAAAACAGCAATGACTTATCTGATTATTTTCCTCTTTTTATGGCCTTTCACATGTGTAGGAACTATTTTCTATTATTTTCTAGAGGAAATATAGACCCTATCTTGCAATATAAATGCTAAATTCAGTATTATTTATTATTGTCTGGATCCTGAACAGTGTGAAGTCTGTATGATCCAATTTGTTTGAGGGCTTGAGGCAACTTAATCCAGTCGAATGCCTTGTCTTTCACTGCTCCTTCCTTTAGTAATTTCACATACTAAACTTATTTTTCTGCCACTTACCTCTACTATACTTTAGAAAATTCTTCCACCTATTATTATCATCATCATTATTCAAAGTGGGAAAACAAGATAATGTGTTTTTCCAGAATAGAAAGGTATGGTAACAATAATGGTCTATATAGCTCAGTGTAATGTCCCTAGTAATAGATGATAACAGTAGAACAGTGAAAGAAAACATATATCCTTTCTCAGCTATACTTTCCTAACTTCGTAGGGGTCTTCTTTGCTGGAAGTTTCATCTTGTTTGATTGCATTTAAATTGATTGAAGTATTTATGTTGAATGTTGTTTTGTAATTTAGCTTCCAGAACATGGACTAGAGATAAGTGCCACAAAGTAATTTTGGATTGAGAGAGAAAATAACTCATTCTTCTTTTCTCTTATTGAAATAGGCATCTGGCCTTCTCTTGGCTCTGCTTTTCTGTAAATGTACTCCAGGGTAGGAAAAACAAGACTCTATTAAACATATCCTGTGTAACCACTGAAGGATCAGCCCATGTTGATAAACTGCTAGAGTTCTGCAGGTCAAGAGTAGCTCAAAGGTATAAGATGTGTCCTGAAGAAACCAAAAATTCAAGTCATAATATTGGAAAATACATTTTCGGTCTATCTATCGATGTAATTACAAGCAATTCAGAAAGAAAGGTTGACCTGCATACTTATTAGTGCAGCTGCCTGCAAAAGAATGGAGCTGTAAGCTGTATTTTGTCACAGTATTTTTTTTTTTAATGCTATTCCCTGAAATAACAAAAATAATTCCCAGTTCATGGCATCTTCCATGTAAACCTATGTTTACAAATGTACCTGCATGCTGAGTAGAAGAATTAGAGTATAGTAGTCAAAATAAGGTTCCAAGTCTCCTTGTCTGGGAATATGATATTATGTTTACTTCATAGATGTGTAAATTGAGGATGGCAAAATCTGGAATGGGTTGGTAAGTGTATTTAAGAGCAAATAAAGGCTGTGAGGTCAAATACTCATGCTCCTGCTGACTGTGAATGGTGCAGCTATACAGCTGTATGATTATAGCATTTTGCTGTAACCAAGGGGAACAAAAGCTGCTGCTTCTGACTTCATTACCAGGGAAGGGAGGAGAAAGGTGCAATACAATTTGAGGAAAGACTTTTTTTTTTTTTTTTTTTTTAAATTTCTCTGTGGTGAATTACTGTATTTCAGCTCTAGAAAGCCATGCAACTGTTTTGGGACTGGGATGACTTATGTTCTTTCCAATAGAACTATCTTATCTTGGTGCACGAAGTAAGGTATTGGAGGAACAGATCCTCCATCTCTTCAGACTTTCAAACCCATGGCAAGAAAATTGTCCTATAAATCAGATAAGCTATTATCAATGCCTCCATGAAAAGCCACTTAGGGCCATGTTAAAAGATATGTTTTGTGTCTTTGTCACTGCACTCAAGGGTGATGAGATGTAGGAGAAAAATCACAAGATTAAAAAGGAGCTGGGGAGAGAATTTAAAACCAATATCCTGATGATGAAAGGGATATAATTATGAGCAACTCCTGACCTGGCTTTTTTTTTTCTTCTTCTGTCTTGTTTCTCTATACAGAGATTTTAGATTACTCATGTCTATTCTGTAGCCATAAAGAATTCACAATAAAAGTAAATTTCAGGGCTTCCTTTGGCTGAGGTTTTTAAACTTTTTCTGCATGCAAGTCACTAGACAAAAAACATCTGTAGATAAAAAAATAATTCTGCTTTGTAGACAAGTTTACATTATTAAAATGAGAAAAAGAGAAAGAAATATTTTGAAACATTTTTGAAAGTTTGAGACAGCACTTTAACTTGTGCTTCTCTTGGTGAATATTCACTAGATTTTCCTTGGTTTAAGTAAGCTGAATTGAGTTTATCCAGGTTTGATCCAGTGTGTATGGCAGCATGGAGGTTGAAATCCAAGCTGTTGTTTGTAATGACACCCAACACTACTCTAAATTCATTCAACTTATGCAGTCCTGTAGTTTATGGCCATGTGGGCTTATATAGCTTTTATCTTTCCTGCATCCCTCAGTGACTCTCCTCAAAGAGGAAAGGAGTAGGAATGGATGATAAGTATGGATTGTCAGTATCTGGGAACTAAAATATTTCCTGCTGCCCATACTCAGAATCTGAAAAGGGACATATTTTCCCCAATATTCTTTTCTCCTGGTCTAGACTATGGGTAATTATTCTCAATGGGCAAATGCTTAACAGTTTCTAAGCATGCTTTAAAAATTCTTGCTGCCAAGAACTGGACCACAGAGGAAAGCCCACTGTGTTGTCCACAAAAACTAGCCTTTGCTCATTGCATTTACAGCCTTTTTGGACTACATTGTCCCATCCTGAACTCCTTAGAGCATTGCTCAATGCCTGTGATCCTGTGGGATGGACCTTTGAATATTTTACTACTTAAAGAACAAGAGAAGGCATCAGGTGCTGAAGGAGATTTTTATTGTTTAGCCTGAGCTGCAGGTTGAAAGGATGATGCAGGCAGGAATTTAAGCCCAGCTGGCTAGTACTTATGCTAATGCTCTCTATTAATCATAAGGATTTAAAAAAAATTCGTATAATCCATGTCTAAAATTCTCTTAATTGTCATAAATCAGCCAGGACAGGCACAAATACTCTTTGACGTGGTGTCATGCATGGCACTATCTTTTTTTCTTCAAAAAATGAAGTAAAGAAATCACCTAGCAGTACAGTAGAAAAAAAAATAAACAGAACATAAATGGGTTGTCATCTGGTTACCATGGCTGGGTAAGGAGTGTTGGATTTTTAATGCCTGAACACCACCCATTAGATAGAAAGGTGCTGCAAAGGGGTGGCAAGCAGAAAGTACTTAAAAGAGAGATTTAAAAAGAAGAGGGAGTGTGCTGATGCAGGAACCCTAACCCTAATACACACCCTTTGAGAGCCTGTGCATAGTTCTAACTTAAGCGTAACATAAGTGAATGAAGAACTTGAAAATGGAAGTAGTTAAAGGAGGTGTAAAAATATTGTGTTATTTGGGTGGAAATTATATGGTTGGAGCTTAGAGTTTCAGAGTGCAGTGACAGAACTCTGAAGCTGTAAGTGCATAAACAAAGGCTTTTTTTCATTGTTAACAGTAAGAAACAGAGATGGACAGAAGAAATTTGCAGAAAAATAGTAGAGATGTGCATACTGATATTCCTTTGATAATCCAAGCTGATATATTGTCATGGTGAGAAAAAATGGCAATTGATTTTGAAATGATTGTTTGGCAGGATTTTTATAATTTTTGGCTTTATTCTTGGATAATTGAATTCCACCAAGGAGGCAATACAGGAAAGAGCGTGCATGAGGAAAGCTATGGGTAGACAGCAGATCCCACTGGCCTGTGGCTGGTGCTACACCCTGTGGAGTCAACAGGAAAAATGGCTGCAGAACCCTGACTGGAAACAAATAAGAGGAGAAATATGATTATCCTAGTATAACCTAAAACAGGTCAGTGAGATAAGTTGGAAGAAACCCAGCCAAGTGCAGGCAGGGAAAACATGTGCCCAAGAGATGACCTATAGCATGAAAAGCTCCTTAATTGTATTCTGTTAAACTTGCTCCTTTTTTTGAGGGAAGGACAATAGGAATAAAACTCACTTCAGTGTGATGGAATCAAAATGTTGTAAACCTGTGCACAAGTATGCACTTTTTTTACATGCCTGTAATTTAACTGTGACTTAGTGCTTAGGGAGTAGGTCTATTTGACATACAGCAATTTCATAGGCTAATGCTAAGACTGAGCTTCCAGATGCTCCAATTCCTTATGCAAGGTAAGGAAACACCAGCTTTTCCATCTAGAAGTCAGACTTACAGGAATAGCCACAAATGTACAATGCTCAAAAGCAATTAGTAATGGACCTAAAAATTTCTATCTTCATCCGCAACAATTTGTGTTTGAGTCTTATTTTCAGGTAAATTTCTTTATTAAAAAAAAGGGGTCAGGAAACTTGCTGGTCTAGGTCAGAGTTCAACTTCTTTCATAGTTGTTTAGTTCCAGGAGGTGTTGATTTCATCACATTGTGAAATATAGGGCTAAATTGTCGGTACTGGCAAAGCTACATATGAGTAGATAACTGATCGGACAAATGGGTACAGCTGGGAATAAATTGACTTCATTTATGGAAATGAATGAAATCCCTCTGTCTTGCTTGCTTACTTGAGATCTACTTTTCTACATTTGTTATGAATGTTGTTCGTCCCTAAAGATACCTTTGATCACACAATTAATATACATCTAAAGTATGCTGCTTATGTGATGCTCTTGCTATCTGCTCTATCTGTAGTTTTGCAGCACAAAGTGAATTAAAGGAACCCTTCCCTATGGTTATGTATATGGGAAGTAGGCCATAGTCTCAGCCAAATAGCATTCAGCTTAATTTCCCTGGCTCCCTAAATTTAGCTTGAAGAGCTGTCAGTGGAGGGAAAAACCGATTAGACTCCATAGCAGAGAAAACACTAATTTCCTTTGGCTGACAACTCCTACAAGGGTTTTTTTCAGCCATGCAAAAGAACAGCTGTGAAAATAGAAGCCTTTGTGCTGATATCCAAGTATCTGTCCAGTCCTCAACTATCCCTGCTAAACAGTCTGGATGTTGATGATGTTGGAGACTATTGACAGTGACAAGAAAGCTGTGGTGTCCAGCCACCAGCGAGTGTCATCAAAAGAAAAGATGTCAATGGGTATTGGAGGCAGACCACAGTATGGTGGACTGGATGGCTGGGAACATTGCTGACTCCCAGCTGTCTTCTGCCTCTGCAGTGGAGCAGAAAAGTCTCATCCCTGGCCATGGCAGTGCATGTAATCCAGTTCTCCACAGGGACTTGTTGCAAAGTCCCCTGGTTGGCTGTAGATGATTTGGTTGGTGTATGGGTGTTACTAGAGTGTGGCAGTGCACAGCTGAAGCCAGAGCATATGTCTGAAGTAAAGAGGGCATCACCATGCAGAGTCTCAGGCTGGCTGCACTGGGAACCCCAGCTGTTGGAGCTGGGAAAGCCCACCAGGGAGCCCAGTGGCATGAGAGCTACATGGAGAGAAGGCAGACAACAAAGTAAAGGCAATTATTGGCCTTTTGTGCCTCAACTCCACCTAAACAGGCACAGCACAAAGGTCCCACCATCCAGACAAAAATTCCTGAACTTCTAGGGTTTAATTAATGGTTGTTTTCTGTGCAAGTAAACTCATAGGCCTGAGTATTAGTCTGTTCTGCTTGTGTGTGACAAATATTGTTTGAGGTAGGTGTATTATGTAGTTTTAGGAGGCTATACTATGTTGTATGTTGTTGGATCTGAGAGAGTATTCTTGTTTCCTTTGCTTCTCTGGTACAATGCCAAAAAAAAAGAAAAATGTATATTTTTGTAATTGTCAAAAGGACAGATCTTTTGTCTGCAACTCGTCCTCCACCTATACCTATCTTGTCCTTGTATGACTCCTCCCAAGATCTGGAAAAAGCCATTGAGAGAGGAGGGTCTTGTGTCTGGCCGTGTTGAGAAAGACAAGGATATGACATGACTGTTGGAGTGGGGTTCCTTATTGATCTCAGAGGTTTCTGGAATAAAGTGGACAGTAGTGGGAATTCACTTAAATTCTGTCAAATGTAAATTTTTTTGGGGCACTACCTGAAGATTTTTTTAGTGCTGAGTATTATAGTGTCAATCCTGGTATACATTTGACCCATTTTATAACCTGAGAGAGGGGTGAAGAAGATCCTTGAAAGACAGTGTTGAAGTTGGTTGCATAATGGATGTTCTAGAAATATTTTTTTCCCTGGCTAGTGAGTGTGTTTGGCTATTTTTATGCAGTATAAGATACGTTGTACTGAAAAAAAAGAATCATTCTCATGTCTGACACACATTTTAAAATTATGGCCTTATAAGATCTGTCAGTGCTTAATAAAAGTAACATGCTCTGCTCTAAAGCTGAGTTGCTCAGCAAAATCTGCTTATTGGTACATCACTTTATCAATGTCTATAAAGTGTTTGTTCCTGCTCGTTCCAAGCAGAGCAAGAAGGGTCAGATTTTAAATGTATGTAGGTGTCCTAACAATTTTAAAAATCCAATGATTTTTTTTCTGTATATTTTTTTGTTGGTTTGTTTTAACTTAATTATGTTGACTGGGTGTTACCTGGGCTACGTGAATAGGTTTGAGCTCTGCTGCACAAATGAGTTGCATTGCCCAGGCATTGAAGAGGGGGGCAGGCAGGGAGGACTGGAATGCAGCCAGAGTTCTGCAAGGACTTGCTTCTGGGACCTCCCAGTAAATGTTCTGTGCTTGGGAAAACCCTGGTTGCTTTACGGAAATAGATTCAATAAAGCAGTTAGCACACATGGATATAAAGCATTTTAGAGAGTTCATATCTACAATAGTTCCAGGATACACAAGATAACAAGAGTAGCTTTTATCTTGGGTATCTTTTCCTAGGCTGAATACTGTAATAATGTTTTTTATGCAAAAGTTTATGTTTACATAATGTTAGACAAACTTTTTTGAGAGTACCTAGTTCAAAATCTTGGTATCAAGTTCAAAAATCTTTGCAGGTTTTCTCACTTTTCTCACTGGAAGGCATGTTTATAATAATTGCAAATTATCTATGTAATTTTTTAAGATACCATTATCAAAGTGTATGGGAGAGGCTTTAGAGGAAGACAAAAAGGAAACATTTAATAAAGGGAGAGAGGAACTGTCTGTGAACAAGTCTTAAGATTCTTTTGCTGTGGTGAGCTCCTGCATTTTGGCCAAAGTCCTTTGTGACTAGATTTCTTCCTGTTGTTCTACTTGTCTTACATAAATAAGTTAAAGAATGATAAAATGCTTTCGATGAAATAGTTTTGGGGTGATAGGTATTTCAACAACTGCGTTGGAACCAGCTCTGTTCAGATACTTGTTTCTGGTATTTCTTAATGTGTTAAAACACACTCTAATTTGTAACATGGGCTAACTTATCTTAAATGGGTTTCTACTTTTTCTTTCTGGGATTGGTGTTTTTGAAGGAGTTTCTGCAGGTCTTTCAGTAAAACTGAGCTACTTTTATTCCCAAGTATTTTCAGACTGAACAGGACAGTTTTAGATTCTGAACTACCATAAGACCACAGGAAAGTCCCCATACCAGTTTATAAATAAAAATATACTGTCACTGTACTTTTGCTATACTGTGTCCTGAATAAAGTACTTTTTCTGTAGAGATTTTATTTTAAATCGTATCTTCATTAGAAAAAAGCTCTCCCCAAAAAATTGATTTTTATATTAGAATAGTGAAAGATAATTCATCCTGAATAATGCAGCACTGTATTCTGCTACCTTAATTTACCTTTCTTCAATGAAGGTGGAGGGGATCCCAGAGCACAAGAACCATAGTTTTAGGTTAATAGAATATTAAAAAATTACTTGGATTGTCAGAACAAGAGGAGGTGGGTTTGTTTTTTGCCACCTTGTTGGTGACCTTGCAATACAAACAAGTCTTTATCAACAGAGAAGCAAAGATGAAACTGCAGATAGTGAAGTGCTGCTGGGTATGGGCCTTCAGCAATTATCTCAGCCTTCCTCAGGTGCAAGAGCTGTGTTTAACAGATAAACATGGAAACAATGCTTAGAGCCTTGGAGGAGTTTGCTCAAAACTGCTGTTTGGGACCCTGTGTCTCCTCCTTCAGCCTGTACCAGATTCTAGTTCCACAGAACAAGAGAGGCTGAATTTTCACTAGGCACTGGAGAGCAACAAGCTTTGTTGACTCCAATTTATTTAAGTGCCTCTGACACAATGCTTTAAAAATCTAAAAGGAAAAAAAAGCCTGAATTTCAAGCAGCAGCTCTGGGATTTCCCTATAGTGTTGATGTATTAAGGTTATAATGTTCTTGAAGCAAATGGTGAGATGCTGGGGATTGCTGAGAACTGCACACACAAGGAATTTGTAACATTGTCTAGGCTGGCTTTAGTGTTTTGAGTTCTAGGGAAGGTAACACAGCTTACGTCTAAAAAGTGCCAGAATTGTTACACAGCTTTGAATGAATTAATATTTCTTTTTAAAGTATGTTTGATAAACCTGTGCTTAGACATGTATGGTTTCTGTTTTGTCATTTATTATTGTACGGTCCAAAGTTTTCTACTTGTGCAGCAGAAACAGTGCTGTGTGAGCAAAAGGATGCTGTAAAGAGCACGAACAGAAGTGGGAATAAAAACTTTGAGCTGTGACCAGCAAATGCATCAAAAGAATAAGCCTTCTGAACAGAACATTCAGAAAGTAGGACAGGTACATATAAATGATGTAGGAAAGAAGAAACAATCCACCTAAGTTCAGTTATCCACCTGAATTGCAATAGAAAGTCAGTTCTAAAGAAATGACTCCACAAATAGAGGTGGTTTAGCCAGAAGCAATACCTATCTAATACTCGTTTAGTTCACTTATATCTTGTGCCCATCTCTTCGAGTGTTTACAGTGCTTTTGAATTAAATTTTCACCTGCCTTTTTTATAAGTGCCCCAAAACTACTGAGATGTTTAACATCACTTGAATAATCATTTAATTGACTAGGAAGGTAATCACCCTAAATGGCAGCTCAGTTGTCAGACTGCTCTTCGAGACAGATTATCGCACCTTGAAACACATGGAGTGTTACTAAGATTAGCTCTGCTGATGTCATGAGGTCCAATTGTGATGAAAGTTGCCATCATGCAAATGAAGGCGGAAGGCTGAACCCTATTATCCAGTTAACCAATACCTTTGAATGAGCTGGAGAATAATGGAAATTTAAATTCTCAAAGGCATATTTTGAATCCAGTGTGAAAGGTGTTCCTTTCACAGGGAAATGTTGTAGATTAGTGCCTATACTCCAGCTTTACCTAGGCTGAGATTTGAGTCATGAAGAAGCATTTTCAAAGGCTGGACCACTCAAATACAGCTCAGTAGCACTTGACAAAGTTCAATATATATACAGAGACACATATATTTTCTTTGATGTATATTGTACTGCCAATAGCGAATAACGACTTTTAGTTCCCTTTCAAATATTTAAATTTCATAAGATCTCATAATTTTCCATTGCTTTAAGTTCACTTTTCATTGCCATTCTCATGACATTTTTGTGAGTCAAGTATTGTTTGAAATAAGACACACAAGAATTTTAGGTCACCTATAGCACTGCATTTATCATAGAACTACACTTGTATATTTAAATGATCCTAGATTAGTGTTCTATTTCTGCTACATACATTTGAAATCTTGGGACGAAAAAAAATCAATCACAAAACAGAGATCACATCTATCTATAGTTAACAAGAGCTTTACTTACCCATAAAAGCTGTAGCTCTCCAAAATGGGGACAATAAAGAATACCTGATCTGTACTGTGAGCCTGTGTCCTTTACAGCTACCAAGCTGTGAATAAGGGGGGATATTTTACAGCTTTCAAGCTGATGAGCAGCCCACAGCATGCTCACTCCCTTTCCTCCTTCTGCCTTTTTCTGTGACCCTGCTCTTCAAATGCATCTAATACTCCATAATTACTTAATCCTCCACTGCTGCTTTTGTTTCCAGTTCTTAGATGTCATTAACAGAAATGGAAACACAGTAATTATCATGCTGGGAGAGAACCTTTCAGATTTTCAAAATAGTTTATATTGAATTTCTCTCTACTGTCATTCAGAAGAGTGGTTATTGAATCTAGTAAGGGACAGAATTCTAAGAGAGACCAGATTCCTCACTGGCATCTAGGTACAGCCAGATTTAAAAGTGTCTGACTCCTAGAAGCTACTCTGAAATCTGGCCAAATTTTATTCATGCCTGGACCTCACTTGGTGTGTTCTAAAGTGCTTGAGAAAGCTTTTCTTATTCTGCTTCACACTCACCTTTCAAATTTGCCCAGCTGAAGCATATGAGAGTATTCTTTTTGTTTTCTGTAAAGATAACAGAGCTTGAAGCTGCCATCTCTGTCTTACTGTTTCTGATGAAGTAGAATGTTTTCTTAAATATTCTCAATTTTTCTCTTCTTTTTGTAATTGTTATTAAAAAAAATATTGTTTTTCAAGTGATGGTTTAAAAAAAATATACAGGGTTTGGTTTTTTCTATTACCTTTCTTAGACCATTTTCCGGGAGAGTTGAACTCGTAATAAATAAGAGCCAGTTACAGGACAGCTTACGAAGCATGTGCTGTGTTGTATTCAGGATGCATTACAACCCCCTAGTGTTGCTACAGTATGAGTTAGAGGAAATGCTGTCTGCCAGTTAATACTATTTAAAGATTGTTCCAGTAAGCAGATTGAGCTTCCTGGTATGCTGCTTCTTGTTGGGGGCTGTGTATTGCAGTGTTTGGGGTAGTAGCAGTGGCTGCAAGTCTGTAGTGTCCTAAAACTTCACTGCACTGTGGAGTTATAATTATAATCGTGGTGATTATAACGCTGGAGGCAGTTTAAATTGCTGACTCTTTAAAAAGCAATCTGATAATGAGTTTGGAGCCTGAGGATCCTGTTAAGGAGGTGGGGATGTTTTACTGACTCTCTTGCTGGATAATTAAAGAGCTGGTCCCTTTGGCTGAGTTTATGGAGAGGGAAGATGAGCTGAATTCTATCTGGCCTTCTTTTTCCCTTCAGTTGTAAAGGCATGTCTTGCAAACTTGGATATGAACTGGAAAATAAAAGTCCTTGCTATCTTACATCTTGTAATGGAGAAATTCCTGATGTGTGTATTATCTTACGTATTTTCCTTATCTCATTCAGAAAAAACTGTGTTCTTACAGATGCTGTGTTTCTACAGAAATATAGTCTGTATGCTTGACTGCTGAGATCACTCACGAATAAGCTGCGTGTCACAAAATGGTGAGACCTTCCTGCCAGTTCAGAGATTGGCAGGATGAGCTGGTTCTTGTCTGCTTTGGGGTATCAAAGGTATTGCTGTCTATTGAGGGCAGAGTGCAGACTTAGGCTTAGGCATGATTGCCACATGCTGTCAGCACAGCAATGGTTGGGATATTTCTGAGATGCAAGCAAGAGGGTAAATGTTAGCATTTTATTGGCAGTCATGGCAAACTGTGAAGCTCCAAAACAGACAAAAACCAAAGGGGATGAGTAGGTGGTGATACTGCAGTATTAGGCATACCAGAAGCATTCAGGTCCACAGGAGCCAGTTCCAGTGTGTTTTGAAGTCAATGGGAATTTTTTCAAAGGAACACTGGATCAGGCTCATGGATATGTAGAAAATGGTAATAATGAAGAAAAATTAACAACTTTACTTGATAAAAGATTGAAGACAACAAAGGAAACAAAATGAGGTATATAGTAAATGGGTGAAGACAAGTAAGAAATCACATCAGATAAACACATCTTCAGTGTCATTCATCATCTTGCTGCAGTGAATACTAATGAGGAAACAGAAGTTCATAACACTGCACAAAGCACGGAAAAACAGCCAGGTATGGAAATTCTGTGCCAAATGAACTGTGATTTTATATGCAGATTAATCCGTTTCGAAGATTGTGGAAAAATAAGACAGTATGGGAGTCTAAATTTATAGAACAGCACTGTCAAGCTAAAACATTCTTCCCATTTGCATATAATCCTGCAAATCTGTTGTAAGAGGCACTGCAAAAGGTTGTTACCAGCATCAGGTGCTGATTATTGTTAGGTGCTGTACAAATGCACAGTAAGCACATTTTGCACTGAGAAAGTTGACAACCACACTGAAAAATCAGAGGATATCTCATCAGTATCCTGATGGAGGGTCAGTGGCAGAGGCAGTGAGAACAGCCAGCAGCATTTCTTGGGTGAGGGTGGCCCAAGCTCTGCTCTGGTGAAGCATCAGCTAGTCAGCACTGCTGAGAGAGACAATATGTTTGGGCCTGAGACTGACTGTGTGCCTCTAAAGCTTCTGAAGTAAAGCTTAGTCATCAAGGCCTCCACCTGGGGCACCTGAGGTATGTGGCAACCTGTTCTAAGCACATCCCTGGACTGACAGACATGGAGAAATTTTCTCTGCAGATGCCAATGAAAAAACACTTCTTTTCAGCATAAGAAATTATCTAGAATAAATGGAAGAGTCTTTTTTCGCCCCTCTTAGTTGATGGATTGCTCTAAGTTAAATTAATCTAATATTCTGCAATGTGATGTATCTCTCATCTGAGGGTTAACTTACTGCTTTAATTTTTTACAAGGTGGAAATGTGATTTGATTGTGGCTTCAAATAAACTGTCCTCTTTTCAGGGACAAAAAGGTAGACAGTGTGTACCTGTGTTGATCTGAGCAGTAAAATACCAGAAAAAGATTTATTGGAAAGAACTCTCTACACTGGGGAAGGTACACTGTTCTTATATATGGTAGTTTCTCTTCTCTGCCTTTGCATGCTAGTGAAAGGGTATTTTATCTGGTTCATAGGTCTAGTAGATACAGTTATTTTGGGAAAATCAGAAGATTTTTAGAAAAGGAGCTATCATCATTTTACTCACTCAGCATGAAACTCTTGTAACTGTGATGAAAATAAACTTAACAGAACAGAAGGGAAAGTGGAGGAGTTGGAGCAGGGGGTGAGCACATTGGAGAGGAGAAGTGAGAGCCTCTGGTCATGCTTCAGTAAACTGCTTGGGGGAAAGAATTGAAAATAAGCTGATCAACAACTTTGCATTAAGGTGCACAGCGAGTCCCGTTCTTTTCATGGGGGCACATCAGCACCCAGGGAGCAGTGCACATCATCACAGTGCTGTGAGAGATGTGGCTGTAGTTCTCCCGGGGTGCTGCAGTGCTGCTCAAGCTGTGTAGAGGACATAAAAGATTTATTACTCTCTGCAATTCAGATTACTCTGAATTACTTTGATGGGGAATCCATTTTAGCAAATACCATTACTGAGTTTAGAGGCCTTCTGATTTATGATGAAAATATTTATTTATTCTTCTTTGTAAAAACACATAATCACACCTACCAGAGTTCTGTCCAAGATTTCCTCAAAAGAAGCACACACCTCTGTTGTGCACTGAATTTACTGTACGTGTCCCTGTGCATGTTGGATGTGATGTGAGCATGCTGTTTGTCTTGGATTTCTTGATATTTTACAATTCTCTTGCAACTCCAGGCCTGAGTAGGCTACAGATATCACTAAATCCAGGACATATTGCCATTATGTACCTGGAGCACTCTGGTCCCTATGCACCTGTTACAGACAGAATTAATGCATATCTAGGGGCCATGTTTGGAGTTCTGGCAGTTTGGTCAGGGTTTTATTGGGATGTACCTAATGGTCATATTCTCAAATTGAGTACAGCATTTCCTAATGGTGAAAAAAGACTTGTCTGATGAGTATATGAATTGCTGCTGTAATTGGTGCTTCTTTTCAACCATTTTTTTAAATCAATGTCCCTCCAATATTATGAGAATTTGGCCACCAAAAGTTTGTCTACCCACTAAAAAGTCAGAGCTCTATGAAACTGAGGCAATGGTTCATCAGAACACTTATTTCACTTTCAGACTGGCTTAGCTTGGTATTCCTAATTAATTAAAAGCAGCAACACTTATGCTTATAATAGAGACAGTCAGTAGTACTTCAGGTACATTAGGGTTGTCCTTTTCTGTACATATATGAAGTACATAGATCCTTTGAGCCTATTTGGTTTTTAAATAGTTTTGTCTGTCTTCATTCTCCATTGCTGCAATTTTTATGTACCACTCCTAGCTTTCTGTTTTGTGTGGTGCTGGTGCAATAAAAATACACATACACCCACAGATTTTTATGCTTTTTAGTACAGAATAAAACAGCAAATAAAAATGGAAAGCATCAGATGCCTGTCAGTTGGTATGAGTATCTTCAGCTGAGGAAAAAATCACCAGCATGTCCTGCCTTTCCCTTGACTTGCATTTTAAAGAAGCTTATTTGGAGGTTTCTATGATTGACAGAGATCTGAAGGAATTGAAATCTGTGATTTTTAGGAACCAAAAAGAAAATACCCTCTTTAAGAGAAGGCAGATGAAAAATACCAGTCATTTCAGTCCTTATTTCTAAGAGATGCTTCTGGAAGGGAAAGAAATTATTAACAGGAATGGATGTAATAGTTTGTGATCCTTCCAGAATTTAACTACAGTCAGGAAGCTTGCACATGGGGATTCTAGTTGGTGGTAATGCTGCAGTTCTCCTCGTTTCTTACTTTATGTGAGTACTTTTATGAGGCCCATGTGCTAATGTTTCTCAGAGTAGCCAAAACACTATTCCTAGCCTTGTTGGTATTGTAATAGTGTCACGGAAGAAATTAAGACCAGCTCTAAGGCATAAGCACCATTAGTTTCAGGATGATGACCAAATCACTGTGTGCTCAAGAGTAACTCTGTTCCGTGCATATTGTATTTGGATTTATTATCCTTCACTCCTATAATGTTTTAAGGAGTGGGAAATGGTTTCTGTGGTTTCACTCCAGAAGGCCATTAATATGCTTGAGTTTCACTCCTAATTTGTCCATGTTGTGTTTCTGTCATAGTGGATCAAACACACCTTTATAGTGATAGTCTGTTGCTATTGTGTGTGTTTATTTGGAAGTCTGGTGGGTTTGTACAGATGCTGCCAGTGGAAGTCCCTGTGCTGCCTGGAAGGCCATTGCACAGACTTGCACCTGTGGAGCTGCATCTGAACTGCTGTGTGGTAAGACTTATTCCTTTGTAGTTTTTCGTTAAAGGGGTTAAAACCCCTATTCTCGCTGGAATATTGAGGCCTTAGTATTTAGACAGTGAATAAACTGACTTGTAGTGCATTAGAAATTCGTGAGTGGCACTAAGGTAGTAAAGCCTGTGCAATCTTGATGTGCATGCTCCTGAGCTCTGCTCAGGGGGGCAAGAACTGGGGATCCTTGTGACCAAAGAGCAAGTATGATTACAAACCAGTACAACCTTCTTTTGCCTAGGAATCCTTTATGATGAATGAATACAGGCCATATTTCCATTCCTTGCGCTGTAATGTGTAACATACTTGAAATCCTAGGTTGTCAGAGGTTCGCTGTGACAGTTTATTCATATAAAAAAGAAAGGAAAAAAAGAGAAGAGAGGAGAAGGGGTATTAACTTTTCTCTAAGTTCCCTAGCTTTGTTGAGGCTGGGAAATGTCATGTCCTTTCATGTAACTTACTTTCAAATCCTTTTTCCCTCAGGACCTTGGTAAGTAACTTTCTGAGAGAAAATTAATGAATTTTTTAATTTCTTTTTAGAGACTAAGCAATGGTTAGAGGAGTATCAGTGATGATCTGAAGGGCAACTGAGCAAATCCCTTATTTAGGAGAACTGTTCTGCCATTATGCATTTGGAAAATATTTTGGGTATTGTGTGTAGCAGGCAGATTTTAAATTAGCTATAGATTTTTCATTCTTCATGTCTGGTTCAGTAAAAAGATAATTTGCCTTATAGCATGTGTCACAGTAGCAGCTGACTACACAATACCAGCTTGGTTTCAGAAAAGTTTTTTGAGGTTATGACAGTTCATTTTCTTCACCATCAGGAAGATTTCATCTTCATTTTTATGTTTTCACAACCAGAGCTGTACTGGGGTGTCATCTCTGGAATTGAAACCTTGGGATTTCAATTATAAGATTCTGGGTCCATCCCAGGCTGGTAAAGCTGGTTTGGGAACGGACAAATGCACACACCTTTGTTCTGCTTACTGTGTGCTGAGGTTTTAAATGAGTATTCATCCAGGTACATCAAAGGTTTTAATAATAGGACCAGTGCAATGAGAATGTCTCACTTTCATAGACAGACCTAGCCCCAACCAGCCTTTCTTAATGAAATGTTTATTGGTAAGTCTCTGGATACTTAGGCTTTCGCAGATCTTTTTTTTTGTTAAAGCCATTCTGATAATCACTAATTATTTCCATCCATGTGTGACAACATGTAGAGCACAAAGGAAAGCCAGATCCTGCTTTCTGCAATTAGTACATTTATTGCTCAGGGAAAAGGCTTAGAAACAGGCATTAGATTCAGTTATTTGTACTTTATCTCTGTCAGACTCAGAGAACTCATGTATTTGACTGCAGAATTCAAACAACACTGTAATAAGTAACATTAGTGTAATACTCAATAACCTCTAAGCCACTTTTTAATTACCTATTGTTCTATAAATCCTGCTGTTCTTTTTCATTTTATAATGGAGATCAGAGGAACTTCTTCACTGCTGAGATTAACTTTTGGTGTCAGTTCTTTCTTAGGCTCCCTGAGTATTTGACAGTTTGCTTCTTTAAGTTTTCATTAGTAGCTGGGTGTTTTCTAGGGCAGTTCTCCTTTAGTTGCACATGCTGAGGCTCAAGAGGCAGATTCAAATCTCACTGAATCAATTCTGACTTTAGGTGCTCTATTTCCAGCTCTGTCTCCTGGGACAGTGAATACTCTAATGTCAAGACAACAAAGCAGGTAGGCACTACAGCCCAGGTGTATGAAGAGTGACCAGAGTCCTTGCTTAAGGATATTGAAGGATCATTCTAGCTGACCTTTTGCTGGAACTCTAGAAGATGGAGGGAACCCAGCTGTGCTTGTTCCTTGTGATATCTTCCTGAAATTAAATATGTCATTTGGGAGAAGAATTGCCTGCTCTTTAATAGATATCTGAAGAGCAACAAAGCAATCCAGCAGCTTCTTTGTTCAGGGAAAAGGGCTGGTGCCTTTTGCTTGTGTTATTATAAAATTGCTTAGAAACATGAAAAATTGCATTGATATTCATATATATTGCTTTTTAAAGGAAACCTGAAGTGATTGGAACTACCTAAACTTCTGACTTTGTAGGGCATAGAAGAGTCTGTAAAATGCCTTGTAAATCTACGAAAAAGATTTGCTGCTGATACACATGAACTTAAGAAGAAGAAAAAAGGCAAAGGAAGGATATGTGCAAGTATTTGTGATGCTCAAAACCGCGTGTTGTTCTGAGATTGTTGTGGATTTTCTTCGTCTCATTCTAATGACAATATATCATTAGACATAAGAAGTTATGAGATTAGAGTTTTTTCTTTTTGAGTGAAGTTGCATATATAATTTTTTACAGTACTTGTGTTATAAGGAGTGTGTAAATACAAAAACATATCCTTATTTATGGTATTGCTTATTGAACATTTAGAAAAAATCACAAACTTGTTTTGTTAAAATATAACACCTGCAGGGTACAATGATATACCAGTAATGGAGAATCAGCTTTGCATTCAACCTGCTGTTGAATTAAAAAAAAGAGAATTTGTTCATAATGAAGAATAGACTCTAGTAAGTCTGGAAGTTAATGAATGTTTGGGAGGCAAACATCATGGAAATCTGAATCTTGTCTGTAACTTCAGAATTTCCACCTGTCCAGCACCCGCAGTCCTTATGCCAAAAAGGGATCCCTCGAGTAGACTAGTTTCTGATTGCAGATCTAGAGTATAATGATATTTTTGTGGTTAAAATTTGGGTTCTTGCTTTATAAAACAGAGTGTAGTCTGTTATTTTATTTTTAGTTTGTAACACTGTTAGCTCTTCCTTTCTCCTTTTTTTTTTTTTTCAAATTCAGCTCTGACCTTAAAATGACTTCCTATATCAACCATCTGCATCTTCCTGCAGCTCTCTTTTTTTTTTTTTCCTGAATAGGCATTTAGTCCCTGTTCTACATAATGAATGTCTGTAGTATTACTTCTAGAGACTGCAGTTATTGCCCATCTTACTCTCCAACGGATTTTATTTCCAGAAAATAAGAAATTTCAAGGCATCACTTTTGTAATAGTACAACAACAGCCAAAGAAATATGGTCTCTGAGTATTTCTGTAGAATCATAGGAAAACAGACTGAAATAGAAAGGGAGAAAACACAATAAATGACAATCTCAAGGACCTAGTTTTCTGTTTAGCTTAACCTTGAGGTCTGTGGGAAGGACCTGGAGCGACGTTGGGGCAGTTCAAACTCTTGTGTAGCCTAGAGAAGCCTCAAGGTTGTGATAGTGCTATACCTACTTATTCTGGGCCCCAGGGGACCTGGATATGCATTTTCTCTACATAAGCCACCTGTTCTATAGTGTCCTGCTCCTGCTTTGTAGCTTGTCCTTCAGCTGATATGTCTCCTTAGTTAGCTGTTGTATAGACTGTATGGAGCAACACCACCTATGGAATGGGGCGTCCTTGGGAAAATGTCTGAGTTGGTTGTATGGTCCCTCTGGCTTCCAAAGAGCTGTATCTGGGATAAGAATTTAGCCTGTATTTCCCTATTCCACTACATATCATATAATGTTATGTTCCTGGTAGTCACTGGGCTTTGTTCAGGGAGGATACAGTGTCTGATCCCATTTCTTCAGTGACCTACAAAGCTCTTTAATATTACACAGTGTAGATAATCCCATTGATTTTACTAGAGCTGACTACACAGCATAAAGTTAAATACTTGCTTCAGTCCATATTTTCTTTAACAGCTGGGTCAACAAAGGAGAGACTCTGTTGGTGACAAATATGCAAGAAAATCCAAATAATTTTAAAGGGGATAGAAAGCACTCGTTTTCATTTCTGTAATAATTATGGCTATGGTGATTATTACTTTATATGATTAAAGACTAAAAATAAAATTAGAAGTACAAGTCCTGCATTACTCCAATGTCTTCTGGCATTTATCCTGTTTAAGTGCTAAATTCTTTGTGCTCCTTGATGACAACTCCACTTAGGAGCAGTCTGTCTCTCTCTTGGGTGAGTTTATAGATTCACAGTAAATAAACCAGAAGGGACTATTGGATCATCCTGTTCATGACAGGCCATTATAACTTCCCCCACTTATCCATGTAGCATTTGTTCTTAAGGCTGACTAAACAGATCTATGATCTTCCTGAATTTCATAGGAGAAAATGGAGTGGCTCATTGGAGCACTCTAACACTCAGAATTGGTGGTTAATTTAGTTTGCAAAGAACTGTTTGTGGTGCCAGTAGTGAAAAATTAAAAGCTTCTCACTAACCTATCTCATGTTAGTGTATGACTTGTCTCACTGAGAGACTAATAATCATCAGTATAATTTAATCAAAGGAGCTGCTTGTATCTCTAAGATGTAACCTACTGGATGAGTGAGATGAAACTCCCTGCTCCAGTAAATTAATCACATTTTACCAGTCAAATCAGAACAGCCAGGTCTTCCTCTGTATTTCAGACTTTGAGCCACAATACAGTTTGTTATATTTACTATAAGAATTTAGGAATTAGTGAATCCCCTGATGTCTCACCTTTACTTTCATAAACTGATCTGCTTGCTTGCTGTCATGAGGAATAAATTATCTCTTCTACCTAACAGGTTTAGCAGGGAGGTAGCAGCACACTCAAGGGCAGCATCAGCCAGGGCCAGCTTTGTGACCAGCCTGGAGAGCTGGGCCATAGGCTGCACAGATATTGGCCATGGGATTGTGTGCCAGCCTGGCCTGGACATTGGAGTTGAGGAGAGGACTGAAAGAAGGCTGAGGAAAAAACCAATGAGCTGCTTGCTCAGCAGTTTACTTAAGGCTTCTGTGTGCATAGAGTATGAACGGAGGAGACTTCTGAGGTATTTGGTTGTGCAGTCAGGGCAAGTGGTCTGTGGAAGAGAAGACAGCACCTGTTAGGAAGGCAACTACTAGTGTGGTAAGTACTTACTGTGGTAAGTACTTACTATTGTAAGTAAGCCTTGGTCTGACACATCAGAATCCTGAAAATATCACAGGAGATGAATGGTGTGCTAACAAACTTCAAGGAGCTCTGGTTATTCCAGCTGTGGTAGAAATGGACCTATAGGCAGCTGCAGCCACCTGTGAGTGGCTTTCAACTGGAGACTCCAACTATTACAGGCATGACTATGCCCATGGAGCATGCTTTGGGAACTGAAGTGCAGCAGCTATTTGAGTCCTACTCTGGATTTCTGAGGGCAGCTGACAGCAGTTGCTGTTGTTCATTGCTTTGCAGGGAGTGGAAAAGGTCTGAACTGCTGATGACCCATACGGATAGCAGTGAGAGAGTAGAAAAATATGAAACAGTAGTAGTGCTACACTGTCTACCCCCTGGACTCACTGCCCCATAGTAAAATAAAGAGATACTTAAAGAATTCTAAGATGAACATGTGAAACTATTCTTGTTTGGCAATTAGAAATAATATATATTTTTTAAATCTCAGAATATCCTCCTGAGGGCATGTAGGTGGCTAAGATGACTTAGCTAAAGGAAAGACTGTAAGAAGAAAGAAAGAATGGACCAGTAGTCATAACCTGCTTGAATCCATTGTTACACAGAAATGGATAGAGTATTTGTCCAACATATGCTATGTACCTCTTTGCAGGAACTATCTTGTATAGTACAGGATGGTAACTTCACCAAAGCATGAGTTTCTGTAGAAAGAAATTCCTCAATCATCTCTGAGTACTTTGGTCACTTTGTAGCCATATTCTATAATAGATTTAATATAATGAAGTGTATTGCCTCTGCATATTTGGGTAATGGGGAATGTAGAGGGCTCACCTTCCTGTTGGAAGGTGATGGATGCCACAAGGATGCTACAGTGCTTGGCTGCAGTGAGAGAAGCAGGGATGAATTTGATCAAGCTGGTCATCTTTCTCAGTCAGGAGCTGCTGACAGTGGGCAGAGGCTTAGTGCAGGAAGCAGCAGTAGAATTGTAACTTGGTAGGAGAAAATAAAAGTGTGAAGAACTGCAGTGCATGGCATTGTTGGAGAAGAATGAGCAAGTGACTCTCATGACTGAGGGTATGACAAGGGAAGAGAGAATGAAATGGAGCTGCTCTTACTTTGTAAGTCTGCCATAAGGGATTGACAGGGACACATTCCTATTGTGAAACTTTGATCTGTTGTGATTTTGCAAATAACTTTGAAGAGGGTATTTTCTGTCACGTGAATGGAGCACAGACATGATTGCCAAAGCTGCAAAGGCTTGTATTGTGAAAATGAGCCAGTGAGCTTAATCCAGGTTTTGTGGCTTGAGACTGACGGTGATTAGAGTTAAAAAAAAAAAATCCAAAAAAAAAATCAAGGAAGTTTCAGCAATGTCTGAGCTGTTCTTTGTCCCACAGTATGTGACAGGAGTGGAGAAGGTCTTATAAAGGCTTTAAGTAAAAGGGAAGGATTTTCAAAATCCTTTAGGTACTGCTTTTTAAACTTTTGAACAGCACCATAGCATTGAGACGTGGAAAGTGCTGAACGTGATCTGCAGCAGAAAGTTTGGCACTTTTTTGCAGCAGAGGTTTTGCCACCTTAGGAGGTGGGGGCAGCAAGTGAAGCTGAAATCTCAACAGTAAAAGTTTGGTGGATTTTTCTATTTGACCCTTGAAAACAAAGAAAAGTCTGGTTCTTATGGTGGGTGAAAGGTTAAAATTTTAAAAACAAAACAAAAAAAACAAAACACCCCCAAAAAGCAACAGCAATCCAGAACAAAACAAACCCACCCAAAACAAAGAAACAAAAACCACCAGAAACAAAACTACCCTTATCTAGCTGGATTGTTGACCAGGTCTTGCAAACACGTCTGATAGTCAAAAGAAATCCTTTGAAGTCAGCATTCAGATTATGCTCTGCCTTCTAAAAATCTGTAGGATTGTAATGCCAACAAAGAGGACGAGAATAAAAATGGCTTGAATGGGCAAAAATGCTATTCCTTAGTCACTTTCATGATGCCACTAAAGCAAGAAAATTTGTATATAAAGCTGATGAGTCACTTAAATGACTAAAAATTTTTGTATCAGTAGCCTTCAATTACACAAGTAATCAATTTAGCTGCCATAATGCAGTGTCTAATATGATGTGAATTTGATTTGATATGATAGGACTACTGCATTATGTATAATGCAGCTAAATTATACCAGGGAGTATATTAAAGAAAATTAGCTCTCACATGATACATTTCAATGCACTTATGTATAGGTAGAAAAAGTGAGTTTACTGAGCATTTTCATAAGTTAATATGTATCTGAGAGAAGAAACTCGCATCACGTAATTTAGAGCATGATATCTCTTGGGTAGTTTATTGTAATGAATTTCACTGAAAACATACCAAATGCTGGAATAATTTCATGTAGCAATTAGGTCATGGAAATCAAAGGTGTCTTGGGCTTTGCAGATAGACAAAGTGAATAATTCCTATAAAGCAGAATACTGAATTCCTGCTTGAAGATATGTATCCTGTCATTATGCAGACAGCTAGGTCTTGGAAAGGTGTGTGCTGGGGGGGTTGGGAAAGAAGAGCAGACTATACCAGTATTCTTTAGGCAGCTGTTTGTACTTGGAGTTTCATCCTAGATTAGCAGCTCATTACAAAGATTGGATAGAAGTAAATCAATAAGAAAAAAAAGGTATGTAGAGCCTTAAGAAAAGCCTGTCTCTGAAGAGTTGAAAGGCAACCAATTCTGCTTTTAAGAGCCATGGATGGCCTCCCTCAGTTATGGTGACTTCTGCTGAGAAATACATGGACTGATGTATTTTGCACTTAAACCACCCACAGCTGAGCTGCAGCGTGCAGTGTGAGCACACACTGTTTGATACAGTGCAGTATAACGTCAGGAGCTGACAAGAGCAAGGAAGTGTAAATAGGAGAGCAGGAGGCAGTGCATTCTGCATATCTTTTTGAACTAAGAAATTCCTTGGAGACTGTTGCCAGCGGGCCTTTTAATCTATGTTAAGGCTAGATCCCTACAGACATTTAGTGAGCTGTAATTGCTGCCTAAGTAGAGCCTGCTGCTCGCACACTGACTACACCCCATTTGTAGCTGAGGATCCAACCTGAAGAACTTGATTACTGCTTTGTAAATGAGATAAGCACCAATAGGATTAGACAGCACAATCCCAGCGAGAGGATGGTGAAGTGCTGAGAGCTCTGTTTTAGTTAACTGCAGAATATGTGAGTGGTTTGCCTCCAGAATCTGCCCCTTACCTGCAAGGTAATGTCTCTGCAGTGCCTGGCTTATGGAACACTAGTTGTTGCTTGCAAGCCTATGTACCATGTTTTCTCAGATGAATTCTCCCAAGGAATCGACTTTTTTCTGTTTGGTTTACTTTACGAGCATTCACTTTGAATTATTTTAATAGTGGTTGTTTCATTCTCCATTGAAAAATTATGATTATGGTTTTGCCAACCTCTTTGTATCGTGCTATTGTGAGTAGATTGATAGCAATAAACATCAAGTATGTCCTGTTCTGATTTGGATTGCATCCATATCTGTACTACAGAAGATATTAAAACAAATCCAAACTTACAGTTAACAAACTTGTATTAACCTCAGACCTTTGTAATGCTGGTCAGAATTTCAAACATCTACTATCAACTTGAAGAAAAATTGGAAAGCTGCCCTTTCCACCCAGCTCCCCAAATCTCTGATAAATTGTGCTGAACCATGAAGGCATCACAGGCTCCAGTGCAATTGTGTGTACGACAGCTGTAGCATGAAACACGAAAGGATAGACCTGAAGTAATCTTGCTGGGTGGGATTGCCACACTGCCAGGCAAAAATAAGCACCAATGTGACTTCTGAATGGCAACTGGTGTTGCAGAGTACAGAATTAACCTTGGGAGAGTGGAGTAATTTGCAGCCATGGACTCCAAACACTACCTTCTCTGGGTTAGTTCCCATCCCTTTTTCTTTCCTTACTGTAAGTGCTATCTATATTTAGGATTGTCTAGTTTTCATGTGGGACTGAAGAGTAATAGATTTGAATTAAAATAAAAACAACCAAAAACAAGACAGCTAATAAGACTTCTGCCACTGTAAATCATCATTGCACCATTAAAATCCCAAGTTAGCATCACTTCACCTACAGCTGTATGACTGACAGCTCTTCCGCTGCATTTCTTTTCATTAAGATGAGGTTTTAGTCTATTTAATGCCTATTTTGCTATACTTATCTCAATTTTTTTTTCTTATTCTCTTTTATAGACAGTACCTTGTAGAAATAGGAGTCTTGAACCAGTACAAAGAAGATGATGAACGTACAAAGCCTGCCCATGCTCCAAAACATGTCGTAGCCTGATTTACTAATATTGGCCTTGTATAGAAAAGGAAGATGTGGAAGAACATATCCTTGTTCTTGCTTTATGTGGTGCTTTGTAATAGAATAGCAGCTTCAGGGAAACGATCATTCTGATCCAGCTGCAGATTGTGCTGTTGAGAAATTCATTTTAGCCCTTAGAGGGAGCCACAGCCTTGACTATGGAAATGGACTGAAAACAGGCGGGTTTTGTTACACCCATATGTGACACAGGAGGTGGGGAAGGGATGGTTCTCAATTGGTTTTGTTTTTTCTAGCTTTTAATTGCGGGAACTTGTGCATCCGAGACAAGACTGGTTTGTTGTGGGGTGTACCCTAACATATTTGCATTTCTAGTGACAGGTTTGTAGGGTTTAAAAGGTCTCAAACAAGTGTTAATTTTACCTTTCCCCTTTTACATGGTCAGCTCCCTCCTGCACCTTTTGGTTCCAGGTTCTGCTGTTCTCTTTTTGATGCTGACGCAGCAGGACTTGAAAGATTAAAATGCTACATGCTCCTTCCTCTTAAAAAATGAAAAGTATAAAGACACAAACCACAAAAATTTGATTAAGGCCATGTAGTTCACAGTCTGGAAAACATGATTGCTACATTTTTTGTTTGCTAGCTTTTGTATTAATCATATCCCTTCCTTTAAGGAAAGAGGTGCATTACACCCTTCTCTTGTCCTGTAATGTGTAGGTTATAGCACAATATTTTTATGTAAATGACATGGCTAAAATAGGTTATATGGCTGTGTTGTAAAATCCAAATGAAAATGTTGTTCTGCTGGCTCAGCATTAATCAGCATTGGCAGCTATTCTGTTCAGGGGATGGAGGGTGCACACGCTCAGAGGAAAATGGATGAAGAGATTTGCAGGTCTTAGCTAATTAAGTGCTTCCCCTTTTCTAAGAAAATGAAATTAAAATGTTTTTCTGTGCCTTTTCCTCTCCCTCCCTCCCCCTTACCCAGCAGATGAATTCTAGTAACAGTGCTGAGGAGTGCTTAGCCAGAAAGATGCTGTACCAGAGATGGGACAGTGTGTCTAGTCCCAGAAGATGCCATTTAAGATTAAAGGAATCTCCAAACTTAAATTTTAAACAGCTCTGAGCTTCTTGCAGAGTGCTACTAGTTAAATCATCAAATTGTGTGCCAGTTTTTGTAATGTAATGCCTGTGAACAAAGAACTGCATTAATGGTAATTTTTATTTTGTGTACAGGCTTTTGAGATGTAGCGTCTTTCTGTAATGATTTTAACTTAGCTTGGACTGTTGAACGAGGGATAACCAAGGTGGAAAAGCCCTGGAGATTTTATTATCCTTCCAAAATATTCAAAATACTTCCCAGGAAGACGGGAAAGATGATGAATGGCCACAATCAGGAAGTGGGTATCTTTACTTAAAATTTCCCTTGATCTTCTGAGTCATTAATTAATCCAAACATTAATCAGGCCTGGGAGAGGAAGGAAGGAAAGAGAGAAATTTATTTTGCAATAGAAAGTTTTATTTTGTGTTTTGCCTGAGTTATCTCCTGTCCCTTAGCTTTCTGACTGTTTACCTGGATCTGCAACAATCATTCATTACAAAATATGAGCTAATCCTAGAAATAGCAAGAGTTTTTATAGAAGGTTTGGTGTTTCTTCAAGGTTGCCTTTTGAATTATAGACCTCATAGATTTGTTTAATTTTCTGAGAAATCAGGAGAGTTAGTTCACCATAATTCAGACTATTTGAAATATTTATGAAAAGGTGAACTGCGATGAGAATCAGCGTCTACTAGGTGAAAAATCCGGTTTTGAACTGGCGTAGGTTACCACTGGGAACATCTCATGTACAGACAACAGATTCACTGGGATACGGTGAGCAGGAAGCAAAGCTGCACAGATGCCTGTGACACCCCTGTGTGTTATGGGAGTGGGTTGTCAAAACACTACTGTTAAAAAAACCCAACAAATACTAAAGGAAAGATGTGAAGAGGATTAAAATGGTGTCTGCACAGGAAGGAAGACAAGCAGTGTAGAAATACAATGTTTTTACACAAATATTATTTCATTCCAGATAAAGGATCACAGCTAGTCAGGACAGAAAAGCTGCATCAGGGAAGTCAATCAGATTCACTGCTATGATTAGATACAATTCCACTTCTAAGAAAAAAAAAATAATTCCCCCAGAGACTAATTCCACTTGATGATTTAGTTACCATCGCCAAATATTTGTGGTGAATAACCTTAAGACAATGGGTTGTTCATGAAGTGTCATTTGATGTCTTTACTCTTGCTGTTTTTGTTGGGTGGTTGCTCATTGAATATTACCAGTAGCTGCCTGAAAATTTGTTTGTATGGTGTCTTCTATCTCCATCCTCAGCTACTTCTGCAGCTGAATGCAGTTCAGAAATGGTTCTACTTATCATGCTTAAATGCACATAATCCATGATGAAGAGTTTGTTTTTTGCACTGTGAGAGTTTCTGATCAGGATTTGATTTCTGGGTCTGTGAAGTCAAGCAAAATAAAATAAGAATGATGACAAATGAGTAAAACAGCAAAACTACTTGCCCTGAAGCCTTTGCAAAGGTGAGTCTTTTTCAATTAGTGCCAAAATGTGGAGCCACAGCTCTAATGTAATTGAATAAAAGCAGAGAAACAAAGCCAACCCCCTCAGGGTCTCCCTTTTCTGTACCTGACCAAGTGAAATAAAGAAGCAGTAACAAAATCTTCCTTACCCTAGGTTTTTTTTCCTTGCCAAACCCTGTTTCTTAAAAAATAATAGTAATAGAAAAGGTAATTTTATGTTTTAGGAGACAAAATGTGTACCTAGGAGAGATCCTGATTGCACAGTAGCATGTGCTACTGAACTCTTCAAAGCCCAAACATGGGTTCTGAAATTCTGCTTTAACTGAAGGCATTGTTCAAGCTTAATCTTTGGTTTCATGCTTCTAGGTGATACAGTGTTTTCTCTGGAATTTTGGTTTATATCATTTTTATTTTCTGCCTAAATTAAATAATGGCCAGACTTCGCGAACGAAGATCTGTGGAAGGTCTTTGTACGCCTTCCAGCCTGCGCATTGGATTTATTTTAGGTGGGACACAGTGCGCGCAGAACTGAGCCCACCCTTTAATCCTAAGGTTCATCTGCCGGGGCCAAGCGAGCTTGGACAGTGGCAGCGAGGTCCTCAGGACGTAGGTGGATTGCCTTACAGGGCTAACGGGCTCCACCTGCCCGGGGAGTTTCCCCGACCGGGAATCGAACCCGGGCCTCGGCAGTTACAGTGCCGTATCCTTAACCACTAGACCACCAGGGGCTCCCTCTGCCTAAATTAGGACATTAGTATTTTGCATACCTGAAAAGAATGATACACAAATGGATGGATTAGCAGTTAAGTTTTTGACTATAAGGTCATGGAAGTCACGTAAGACTTTGACAGCTCCCTATCTATAAAGAAGGTTTCTCATGAGGAAATACAGACTTGCTTTTGCACTTCCTTCTTGTGTAAACATCAAGCAGAAGGATGTGGCTCAGCAAATGATCTGTGTTTTGTTATGGCTCTGAGTGGCCAGGTCTTACTTCATCTGAGAAAGTGGCTCCCTTCCTGCAAAGTGCCACCCCTCCCTGGAGGAGCTGAGAGCTGAGCCCCTGCCCAGTGAAAACTGGCTCCCAAATCCACCAAGTGGAAAATGAATTAACATCAGGGCTTGCAGAGTCTGCATGAATTGCTGAGAACTCTGTCTTGTTTAATTAATATTAATTTATTTATAAAGTGATAAGATTCGTGTGGCTTTTAATTTTAGAGGCATTTTAATCAGTGTGCTGCATGACAGTATTTATCAACACCAGGTAAATAGGACCTCTAATATGACTTACTCTTTTGAGACTAGTTAACAGCCTAGACTGGGAAATAATATGCAAACTTGTTTCTCCTCTCTTATCAGGAGAGATCAGTTCCCAAAGTGACATAGATATTGTTAGTGTAGGTGATACCTGCAGCTGTGACATCACTATAAACCCCTGGGCAACACTTACACCCTTAGGAGTGTATTGCTGCTGAAGGGAACTGCTTCACCTGAAAGTCTGAGACTTTCTCTCTATTGAATTTCGTTCTGCTCAAGAAGCAAAGCTGATGGGTTCAATCAAGAATCCCTTATTTTTAGTGGCTTGCAGTCAAGACCACTGAAGTGACTTTTTTCTTTTTTCTCTTGGACATTGCATTTTATGCTTTTTTGTTATCCTTGTCTGTTCTTCCTCCTTACATTCCCTTGACATTTCCCTTCCTTTGGAGGATGAGATAAGCAGAGAACTCTGTCCCTGTAAAGACAAGGAGCAGAACATGTCTGCACAAGGAGGGCCAAGGCAAGAATCAAACCTCTCCTGGGCAGGCAGGTGTGGGAGAGCTCCTTTGTTGCGAGTTGCTTTCTGGAGTGCCATCAGTGCGGTTTTGTCACTCTAGTAAAGATAATTGGAAGCAGATTTCTCTTTCTTTTTTTCTTCTTTTTTTTTTTTTTTTTGAGCCACCATGCTGCAGCAAATTTTGCGTGATATGTATATTGACCCTGAGCTCCTGGCAGAGCTGAACGAAGAGCAAAAGCAGATCTTGTTCTACAAAATGAGAGAAGAGCAGCTGAGGCGCTGGAAGGAGAGGGAAGAAAAAGCACGAATGGAGGAGGCTGTGCTGAGAAAGACAGCAAGGCGCAACCAGAGTAAGATTTGTGACCTCCTTCTATACTCAAGGACCGGGGATGGTGGGCATGCAACCGGCTATGGTGCAGCAGGGATCTGGAAGAGATTACAGAGAGGAGTGCGAGCTGTCCCCGTAGGCAAAAAGACAGTTTGGGACAGCAAAAGCACTGTGTTCCTGCTCCCTGTATCTCAAGGCTGAGTCTTTCTTCAGGGAGTAATTTCGTTTTGGAGTGCATGTTTCAGTCAGGAGTCACTGCTGCTATTCTCTCAGTGGTAACAGATGTGCCATGACCAACTTTCCCCTCCACTCCTGTGGGTTTTTTCTTCACCTACCATCCCCCTCCTCACTGTAGGTCAGGCAAAAGCCCGTGCTGTTGAGGTTCCTTGACTTGGTGTTAAATATTTCCAATTAGCTGGAGTAGGAGATAAATTTATGAGTTTGAGCTTGTCAGGAAGAGCCATTTGTGAATAAGAGGTGATATCAAAACAGCCATGCCATATGAGACTAAATTTCCAACTGTACTAATAAACAGTCTCCAAGAAATTATGTCTAGGGAATAGGATAATAGTATGGCAAGGCTGCAAAAAAGGTAAACAACCAAAACCAAAGAAGAAGAAACCAGAAATGTATTTTCAAGCAATATGCAGTTAAAATATGGAGCTTCTCCCACAGGAGGATGTTGAATGATGCTGACTGATATGTGTTGACTTAAAAAGCAAATAAGCAAAATAATGGAAGAAACATCAAAAAAGGCCTTTCCAAACATTATTTACAACTGACTAGTCTTGGGCCCAAGTGGTTTAAAATAAACAGAACTTCTTAGCTCCTTGCTCTTTTCTCTGAGTAAGTGACTTCCAACTCTCTCCCCAGTGACAGGATGATATCGTTAGGCTGGTGTAAGATGGAAACATTTTCAGGTTTGAAATGTAACTGCAGTGATTCCTCACTCAACAAGGAAATGTCAGAGATATGTCAAACACTCTTTTCCCTGTGAAATGCCAAAGATCTTATCTTTAAATCTATTAAAGCTTGAATATTCAAAAATTTCAATACCTTTTGGTAGCTGATTTTGAGAAAGTGCTGTAATTACGGGACTGCAATCAGTGTTGAAAGTGTTGCTTTTTTTAATGCACCCATGGTACAAAGCAACCAAATACAGAGAGATTATTGGATTCAATTGTCAGACTTGAAATATTTAGAGTTTCTGAACCTTACAAAATGCCCATTAGATAGTTATTTCAAAGACTATTATTAGAAATGTGTTACAATACAAAACCATTTTCCAAGGCTCCCTTGAAGCACAGGCCTTTATGAAATGACCAGACTAAGTTACAATGGCAATGTCAAAATAAGGAGGGAACGTTCAGAACACCCTAATTGGCCATAACATGAGTTTAAAATGTCCCCTCACGGATGGCAAGGTGGGTGTTGGAAAACCTCATTCTGTTTAATTTCTATTTTCTTCATATTAGTGCTCTCACTGCGAATGGTACTCTCCTAAGAGGGATGGCACCAAAATAGCTTCTCTCATACAGCACAAAACCCCTTGTTCATTTTGATGATTTGTGGCTGAGAAAAAATTAAAAATCCAGTTCTGCCCCACATACCAAAATAACATCTTATCATTGAGATAATCTGTTATGCTTATTCTTTATGGAAAGCAGATACAGAAAAATCTAACTGCAAAAATATTTACATGAGGATTTGTCACAGTGTTGACACCTAAATTTCCATATATAAATTATACATTAGACCTGTTCAGCTTCCTACTACAGGAGACCATTTTCTGGGTAATTAATTGTCTGATTTAAAAAGAGTAAGAAGAACAGCAGAGTAACCTATAGATTATATTTGCTCTGACAAAAGTATTCAAAATACACATTGAGTTAAATTTCACAATAACTGCTTTCTATTTTGTTGTCTTAAAATGCCAGTTTAAGGTATTGCTTAGGTCTGACTCTTGCCCACTCATAGAAACTTTCTGCTTCCTTCAGAACTGCACTGAAGAACTGCTGGAATCAGATTTGCAATTCAGACAATTGGTTCTGCTGAAAATATTTTTTACTTTCATGAACTGATGTGGACCAGAGTTAGAAAATATAACTTCTTTTAGGTATGCTGGTCATTAACTGTACAGATACTTGTAACTGATTTCTACTGTACAGTTCCATAATGTGATGGCAAACTTTCTCACAGTAGAGCTAACTTCTTGTTTGGGCATAAAATAGGAATTACTGTGCAATATTATTGCCTATATGACTCAAATGGTCAGAGTAGATGACAATAATCCTTTCTTATCTTAAAATATGGTGGGTTTTTTGGGTGGTTGTTTTTTTTTGGTTTTTTTTTTTTTTTTCTCCTGAGGATATTTGACATCAACATTTTTTGGACCTTGAAGCTGCTTAATTTTCAGTTGCCATTGGTGTACAAATGAATTTCCAAACATTCTTCCCCTGCTACACAGTATAGAACGTACAGTGGTTTTATTCCTGTTTTAAATTAGTGGCTACCAAAAAATGTAAAGCTGCCACAAATATATGTTTCTTTGAAACAGAGGGATTTGATCTGTTTCATCTGCAAGTGTTGGTTTTGGCTCTACTTCATGACACAGGTTTTATATTCATGCTGTTTTGTTGAAGCCAAGAGTTACTCTGGCTTTATAGAAATCTTGGTAGGCTGACATAGAGTAGAATACAGATGTGAGACTTTGATATCTCTAATGTTGTGCTGAGTTTCTGAAAATGCATAGTTGACAGGAAAATGTGAATGTTGCTTGTGAATACAATATTCTATTTCTATAAAAGAATTTTATACTAATTTAATTGGAATTGTCTTTATAGGACTCCGTTTCAAATCCTTCTGTTTTTTCTTATAGTTTGAATTGCTGCACCCACCTCTTTGGGATGGAATATGGTGATATTGAACAAAAGAAGATAATGACAATGAGCACTTCTGTAGTTAAAAATGCTTTCTTCTTGATCTGGAGTTCTATACCCCAATTGCTATAATTCTCCATCAATTCAAGAGCTTAGGTTAGCTTAGCTTAGCTTCAGTGGTATGTATGTACCCAGCAGCATAGAGAAAGGGGTGGATTTTCCAAAACAGAGCAGTGATTGTGAATGCAGTCTTGATTTCCTACAGTGACTTGAGGATGAAATGTTCTTATGCAAGGTTTGGGTGTATTGGCTTGTGGAAACTGTAAGTGCAGAGTTGGGACAAAAACAGTGGCATATGCAGGTCAGAATGGTCTTGTGCTAGAGCTAAAATCATCAACAGGTTTAAGGAATACTCATAAGCATGATAACTTTTTAATTGTTTGGAAACTAACTAGCAAACCCCAAAATCTGCATTGATTTTTACAGAAGTGCGACTGAGCACAGGTTGTCCATAAATGTTCTATTCAGTTCTTTGAAATTTGTGGATTAGAAAACAAAACCAAGTCCAAACCATAATAAAATAGAAGTTGTTGAGAGTGTTTATCAAGCCTAATAGTGTACCAGTTTCTGTAGCTAGTCTTATTTTTAGTTTCTAGAGGAAATAATGTTAGTCACCTGCAGTGAATGCTAAATTGTGCCTGCCTTTTCATTTGGATTATTTGATTCCATGTGTCTTGAGAAAAGGTTAAAACTGAAAGTAGTATCAGAATGAGTCAATGTTAAAGAAATTATTTCACTTTTGGGGGTGAATTATATGTGTTCAGATTATTAAACAGTTTTAATTTCCCATTTTAAAAACACAGATTGATGTCTAAAAGGGAGCAACATATAAATAACACTTCAGAATGAAGTATTTCCTTTAGAAGATATTGAATAAATTGTTCCCATATTATTGTTATTTGTATCTTGCCTAAAATTATTAGCAGAGTTTGGGCATGATGTGGGTCCTTTCAAAATTGCAACATTTAGTGAGATTATTCAGGGTAAAAGAAATATTTTGTGGCTCTAATTAAATAATGACTCCTGGCTGATATTGGAATAGTGCCACAAGTGAGTTGAATTCTTGGAGGTCCATCTTCAGTTCACATACAAGTTGCTCCTGGGCAGATTGTTCAGAACTATATCTTCATTGTAATGAAACAGTTTGCTTGTTCTTACTGTGCTAAAATCACTGAGAGAAATCTCCTCAAAATTTCAAGGTCCCTTTGGGATTTAGTGAGAGTTGACTGACAGGCAGCTTTGCAATTTGCAAGGAAATATATTTATGTGATTAGGCAGGAGCCCTTTAACCACTGCAGCTGAGTGGGGAGTAAGCAAAGGACCCTGCCAATTTGGATTTTGATGCTGATGTAGTATCCAGAACTGTCAGCATTCCCAAAATGAGATCTCAAAAACTGTTCAGTGTTAGGTAGCTGAAGGGCAGCCATGTGGGAGGGGAGATAATGCTGGTCTGCTGCTCCTTATTCTGACGTTTATTCATTGTGAACTGCAGCTTGTGGTGTTCAGTTGGGAGCTATTTGTAAACTCTCTGATTTACCTGTCCTTAACAAGAGTAGCTGGGGGAAAATAAGGTAGGTTTATCACAGCATGGCTAGAAAATAATTTATTTGTATAAATGGCATTTGTGTTAGAAAATCATTAGAGAATAGATGGTGCTATTTGGAAGCAAGTATTTCAAGTATCCCACGTGGATGGTTAGAGGATACATGAGTGTTAGATGTGAAGGCCAGTGAGTGTTTCAGTAGATGTACATGCACTTACACTTTTTTTTCTGGTTTTGAACTCAGAAATGTATTCCTCCTTTATGCTAAGGCCTCTACATACTCTGGTAATGCTTAGTTAAGATTTTGTCTCCTACGGAGACCTGCTCCTGTCATTGTTCATTATCTCTTTCTCTGTATCTTTGGGTATGGGTCTAACCAGAGACATCAGACTTGAATATTTCTGAAATTTCTGTCCAATTCTGTAGAGCCCTGTCTTTTGTTTTCAATTCTGATACAGATGGAACAGTAACAGGAGAACATAAGCAAGAATCTTATAGTAATTTTTATTAGGAGACTGAGCCAATTTGAAGTCATTGATAAGTTTTAATGTAACATTCATGACATATATAGCAGCTTGAGATGAGCTGCAGCTTTGTTAGTGCTGTACACCTTGGGGCCAGAGCTCAGCTGCTCAGAGGTTGTTCTCAGTGCTGCTGCTGCTGAGGTAGTTAGACAGCAGCTTCTAAACTCTCTGTTCACTCCTCTGGACCTGGGGCTACCAAGACACCTCCAACTGCCATATGACCTAGATATGTACCAGATGGAACAAATCCAGAGGGAATTCTCTGCCCTCCTGTGATTAGCAGTAAGTCTGTGCTTTTTAGTCTCGTATCTTGCCCTGCAGCTGACTTCTCTGTTTTGCAGAAAAGTGACAGTAGAATACTGCTGGCTACCTGGGCCTTCTCTTGGATGCACACAATCCTCAGTGGTCCTGGTATCTGCAACACTTGGCATCTGCCACTTTTTGAGAGAGGCTACTGGGTTAATGGAGGTGCTGGAATGGAGAGCATTCCTGTGTTTCTCTGCATCATTGTGTCCCTCCACCTGTGCGGACACAGTGGTGTTAGATGGGCTTTCTCATACATACTAGAGCTCTGGTAATGATATGGGTTTGTGACAGTCTGTAAACTCATAAATACTTGATATGGAAAGAGAGCAGGACTGTGGCCAAGGCGAGAATGGGATTCACCCAAGCAAATTCAATATTTTCCTGCTGATTGTGCCAGTTATTAACATAAATGACTAAAACATTCAAGGACAATGGCATCAGGTTTTGAGAGCAGGATTTGAAAGCTATGGAAAAACTCAATGTATTCAAGTCAGCAGTGGATTTAGCAAGATGCTGATGGCAGTTCAATAACCTTTGAGTCCACTTGTTTGCTGTGCTGCTAAAAAGCGTCTCTGTAGTGGTATAGTTCTCCCTGCTTTTGTGCTCCTGTGTGCCTGATAAAAGGAGTCAGTGCAAACCTGCCACGCTGTATTAAGTAGGAGAGCCTGGTGCAGAAAGTGATCCATAGTTCTCTGTTTATTCTGTGACACAGAACCTTTATCCTTCCACTGTGAGTTTCCAGCATACCCTGAAGCAACCATGCAGACTTGGTTTTATCTTATTCTCCAGCAAAAGGAAAGTCTGGAGGCTTTGTGAAAGGTCTGTGTGAGAAACCAAGCCTTGTATACAGCTTTTATACTCTTTACAAGAGTCAATTTGGATTAGGAATCAGAAATTATTGGGCTATGTTCTTGCCTTATTTTTTTAATGAAAAAATATCAAATGAATCATACTGATGTGAATGATTTGAAAACCTTCAATTTTGCTCTGATGTTTACCTACATTACTATACTTTTTAAAGTGAAAAAAAGGACAGACAAGAGGCTACCTCTAGATTGTGCAAGGAGTTAGAATGATGTCTTTAAGAGTTTCGAATGTTGTCTCCCAGTTGAAAGCGGGCAAATGACAAAATTATGTGTAACAGCGTGTCTTGGCCAGCTAGCCATGAAATTATCTGGAACGTACTAGATAGAGGCCACATAAAAGATGCTTAATTTCCATGTTTCTTTCCTTTTTTTCTTCTTTTTGGTTTGTAATGTACAAACCTATATGTTGCATATACACATACCATGTGATGATGCAAACCCACTCACCTGTGAGGGTTGTGTACAGTTATCCTTGCTACATTTGTTAATTACCAGAGTGTTATTTGAGTAACTGCTTCCTCTCTTAGTATTTGCTCTCTTCAATCACTCTTCCTTTATTTGATCCTGCAGGGGTATATTGCAGCATAATTATTTCCATGGTAACAGGCTGTAATTCCATAAACTGAAGATTGAGTTTGTTATATGATCAGGAAGCAGCTGGGGAGCCATGAGGGCTGATTTTTCAGCAATGCTGAAATCCTGCAACCCTTGTTGATATATTAATGTAATCAACTGAATTTCTTTCTCTCTTTGCAAATCCTCCCCTAAATAGAAAGGCACATAACACAGTGTTGAAATTCAAGGGTGTGTAAACTGGAATGTTAGGGGGCAGAATTTTTCCCCATTTTCTTGTTGATTTAAGGATTGAAACAAAGAGGGTTTTTGAATGTATTTTTGGAAGAGAGGGGTTCATACTCCTATGACTATTAGCAGGGGTAGAGCACAAATTAATTGCAGCAGATCTTCAGTTTATTGTGGGATGATGTTATTTTCATTACTTTCCTCATTACCATCTAATTATTCTCTATATATTTTAATGGATTTACAGCAGTTAAGATTTTGAGAAGTGCATTCTGTCCTTTGAACAGTCTCTCAAAAACATTCACAGTAATTTTCTAGGTTTTCTCCTTAGAAAGAAGTCAAATTATATGTGTCTATTTGTGTATTTGTATAAAAATGAAATAAAATTAAATCCTTGTATTGGCTAAGCTCAAGGAACTGAGAACAGCCTAAAGCTCTCATTCCCATTTTCATCCTAATCAATGTGCTTCTAACATGTGTCCTGAAGCTAATGAATCTCTGAATGGAACCTCATCTACCCTGCAGACTCAAAATTCAAGCTTCTACTTCAATGAAACCATAAAAATAATTTGCTGGGAAAACCAAGAAATCTTATGTAAAAGACTCTGTGCTCAGACCAAAGTATACCAGATATCTGAACAGCAGGACAAAAAACCCCAGCCCTACAAACACACTAAACTCCACAAGCTATGGTTTACCTCTCTGTAACAAAAGTAGATCTGACTGATCAGCTTGATCAGTGAACGCTCATGCAGCCTATTTAAAATGTATAATAAATTTCAGGAGGTTTTTTCCTACCAGAGAGAGAAAAGACAAGGCTCTCTATTTTGTAAAGAGAGTCAAAAGATATTTGTATGACTACAAAGCTTTCCAGCAGGTGAGGAAGGAAAGTCAATTGTTCCTGCAGAGATCTGTAGCTGCCAAGCAGGAGAACTATGGTGCAAAGCCCAACCTCAGAGAAATAAGGCTGTTCACGTACATAGCAAACTCTTTTGAAAAAATTTCAGCAGACTTTGAATGGTGTCCCATGTTTCTGAGACTATAAAAAAGTGATCTTCTAATTTTCTGTAGTATTCCCTGTGACAGAAAGGCAGTAGGGCACTTGGTGCTCTCTATCTTTGCTGAACTAAGCAGGCAAAATGTGGCTGAGTAACAGCATAGCTGTGAATCTTGACACCAGATCAGGCCTCTAATGGTCCTTGGAGTAGTTTGCTTGTAAGCATAGATATGGATCACAAATGGGAATTGTTGGGGGATGCTGATGGGTAACTGTTAAAGCAATGGTGAACAAGCTTGCAGGAAGGAAGCTGACTTCAATATTATACGATTTACTTTAATTATCATTATTTTTAAAGCACTTCTAATTGGAACTGTGAGAAAATGAAGGCAGATATAACTCAAAACCACAGAAAACAGACCAAAAAACCAGCACCCATAAAACTAAACCCAGTCTGTGGTTCAGCTTCTCTATTCCAATTAGCTGAGAGAGTGTGAGGCCCAGTTCTCCCTCGTGTAACTGTTTGTTTAAAGCCCTAGTGCCAACGTGGAGTTGGTTGAAAGTGAAGCCCAATGCATCCTGATCATTGCATGCAACCAGGATTGCCCATCCCTGTGCCATCAGCTGCTGTGCTCCTCTCTCTCCCAAGGTGCTCGGCACTGTCCATATTCCCTGGCAGCGTTCAGCCGTGGCAGTAACAATACCCTGCTGACTCCAGGGTGACACAAAGGCCAGGAGCAGCCTGTGATGTCCTACAGCACAGCCCGTGGTAACACTCCGACACTGTGGGTGGGTGTGAGATCAGCAGTGCTGCTGGCAGAAGCTCATAGTTCTTGTGGGTGAGAGCTTGAGTTTCCTATGGCTCTCCAGGGCATTGTTTTACACTTTCTTTGATGTTTTAGAATTGACTCTGTAAATTCGAACAAATAGAAAACATGACTTGGTCTTATTTTTGGTTGTGCGTGTTTATATGTGTAAACTTAAGTTGCTGTTTGTTCATGTTTTAGGTCTCCTAGAAAGTTTTCACTGTGATCCCTTTGTGCTGTAAATTTGAGAGACCTGATTTTGCATTTGTCTGATCTGGCATTTGTTTGGAGTAAGGAGCATTATCCAGAAACCAATTTACTGGTCTCAAAACAGTAAACAGTATAAATGTAGATTTAGAGGAACTCCATGTTCATAGATGTTCATGGTTCTAATTCATGGATGAGCTAAAAGGGTAAAAAGAACTGCAACAGTTAATGTTGTCTTCTGGTGGTGCTACAGTGTGGTTTTAGGTGAAAAATGGTGGAATATTGAAGCTGATAAATCATTGATCTGAAGAGTAGGGATGGAGAAGACCTGGTAAATTATTCAGCAAGTTTTACTGATGAAGCAATATTTGTTTCTAAAACACTTCAATTTCTACTCTCCGACCCAGACTAATTTTTATGTCCACTACTTCCTAATGATAATTATTTGCAGCCTGTTACAGTCTTTCCAGGAAGAAAAAAGTACTTTTGTGGTCAAGGCACAAGACTGGGGCTCAAGAGATTTAATTTTTTGTTTCCTGACTCTGTATTACAATTTGTGACTGGGCTCAGAAGCCTGCTTGTAAAAAGGAAATGTGAGATTCTCTTGCCTCTTTCTCAGTTAGATTTCAAATTTGTTTAGTCAGGACCTGTCTCTTCCTTTTATATTTAGTTGAATCTTTCTTATTTTTTTTTTCCTGTTTCACTTGGAAATAAAATGTATTAATATAACATCTTATTTTCCACAAAAATTTAATACTTGAGAGGCATTTTAAAGCAGAAACAATTTTTTTTTTAATTGGCCCTCAATAGTGGTAATTCTCTGCTTGCAAAGCAGACAGCACTAGTTTCCTGAAAGTATTAGAGAAAATAATTTTCTGTAGTTTCATCTCGAATCTTGCCTTTGATTCTGCAATTTAAAGGTGCAAGACCGGTATCATTAGCCTAGCAGAGCTGACACTGTCACTGTGAATGTGATTCTGGAGGCTGCAAAGACTCTTTGTGTGGCAGAAATTCTGTTTTCACATTGCAAGATTTTCTCCCTGAGGCACTTATTTCTTTTTCTGCATGCTCATTTTTTATGTTCTTATGTGCTAAGAAACTAAAACATAAAGTTTTATGATCAAAATGTACAGTAAAACCCATCTCCAGATTTATGGGAGCATAGGTCTAAGGGAAGCTTTTCAGAGGAGTCATTTCTTAAAGTAAAATAGGTGTTTGGATGTGAAAAGGCCTTTTCTTCTAGAGAAAAACCTGAATAAAGGCATATGTGCTCAAGTTGAACTGTTTTAAAATTGTATATGTGGAGGTCTGTCTGTTTAATGCTAAAGCTTAAAATTTCCAGGTTGTTTAATGCTGCTGTGATCTTTCAGCTTGAACTGTGGATGTGTGTGCAGCAGTGTACTGCACTAGGGTATGCAGTAGGTAGTGCTGAACCAGCAATATGTTATACTGATGGTTTCAAAAGAGTTTATACATCTAGTGTCTGTAGCTTTAGAAGAGACATCCATTGGTTTAAAAGAAGAAAGAGAAAAATTTCTCAAGACAGCTACAAATCAGCTCTTTGTTTTACAGGGCTGGGTTGCAATGGGTAAGTTGCTTCTCTGAGAAACACATTAATAACTCTTTGGCACAGAAAATCCGGAAAGAAACAAAGATAAAATTTTTCTGCTTACTGAAAAGTGGGTTGGGGGTTTGTTTTTTGGTTTGTTTGTTTTTAAAATGTATTCTCTTTCCCTCTGATAAGGTCATAAATGAACAGAAGTACTGAAGTTGTGTGAAAACAGTAGAAGTATTTGATATCTACCAGTTATGGTACAGATCAATTAACATGAGGCGTGTTGCTTCCAGTATTTTCTTTGAAATATCAAATAAAGGACAGCAATTAGGATATTCAGATTCCTTATAGGGAAGGGGACATGGAACACCTTTAAAACAAAAGCTGTCATTGGTCATGTGGGACTGGTACTCCTGGGAAATGATTCCATACTTCTTAAGATACTTTACCATGAAATGCAGTAGATGAAAACCTTGCTGGCAAATAGTGATATGACCAGTCAGGTCTCAGCAGATGGTATTCAAATACCATATCCAAGAAATGCAACATAAATGTCAGGTTGACAGGAACACAGAAATGTACAGAATAAGAATGGCAATAGAATACATTCATGTTTATAACCTGAGACATAATCTGATAGACTGGGAAAGAGCAAATGCTTTTGAGAGTCCTTGAAGGAAAACACTATTAGCTTAAATTTCCAGCCCCCCTTGAAGTCAGTACTGTTAGGCCAACACTGGGAATTCGTATAAATTACATTTTCCAATTTGGTATAGAATATTAGCTTTCATTGTGAGATCCGATACGTTCCCTGCCTTCGGTTTGTATTGTCAACACTTGTGAGTGTGGGCTGGCAGGGGCACTGCCTGCTGTCAACAGCCCCACTTCCCTTCCTCCTGCACTTGTCTGTCTGCAGTCTGGGATGTCAGAAACACTTAGAAACACTTTATTGATTGTGCCTTGGGAAACTTAATCCAGTTAAATGGATACTGTCCTATTGCAGAACAAGAGAAGTTGAGGGTGAGAGTAGCTAAGCTGGTGATTGCAGAGAAAGATGTGGAAAAAGCAGAAGCAGAGCCTGGCCACCTAAATAGGACCAGGTTTCTTTTAACTCTTATGGGAACACTGGGGAAAAACTAATTGGAAAGATGGTGCCCTTCCATTTCTTCACATTTTCAAATGAGGCACAATGCTTTTTAAAAATTGTGTGATGACCTACAATTTTCTAACCTCAATATTTGTGTGAGAGGGTGAAATCTAGAGGACTGTAATAAGGGAGTCACACGAACTGCCGAACCTTTATGGCCTTGTAGTCTGCATTCTTCAAAATAAATCCACTGTCCACCTTGGCAGTGGTCTTTGTGATGCAATCCCCTTTTGTTTGTTGAAGAACTGTTTCAACAAATTTGAAAGAAATAAAACATAAAAATGGATATGTAAGAGATGTTTCTACAAATTCCTTATTATGAATGTCTAAAATGCTTTTAATATTTGAGACTTATCCATATAAAAACAGAAGGAAAAGGCCAAACTACACTAAGTCAGGTAGTGTATATGACTACTAAAATGTATTCAGATAGGATCTAATCTAGTACCCTTTACAGTCCTGTAGTTTTTTCTCGGACATGAAGGTTCACTAAAGTGTAGTCTGTTTTGTAAAGAGCTGTCAGGCTTTTTTGGTGTTCTTAACATCACTCTGTCAACACAGTAACTGTAGATTTTTGCATGGTGTGTTTCTTGAAAGCTGAACCAGAAACTTAATCCCTTTCATTGCCTGCATGAACAGAATAGGTTTTGCAGTGTTGAGTGCTGTGCTCTGAGTATTCTGGCTCCCTGAAACTCTTCCTTCACACAGCAGCATCATTCCCGGGTTTTTGGAAGGTGTTCTGGTGAAGTCTCTATGGTCACCACTCCACATTTTCTGTGCACAAAGGATTGCAAGTCCCATAATGTTGCTGATTATTGTTTTTTCCCCAATCTCTTTTTCCATGCTCTTCATTCATCCCTTGATGAGTGAAGCAAGAAAATATAACAATTAAGTAGGGATCATAACATTGGAATTCTGGGAAATGCATGCTGGAATTAATAATTTCTATTTCTGTGGGACAGTGAGTCTTTAAAGGTTGTGTGATCTGCAGCAAACCCCAGCATGGTAGATTGGTCAAATCTTTCAACCTCTAAGTAACATTTTATTCTGAATTGTAAATTGCAAGATTTAATGTTTCTAAACAGCAGATTTGCCCTCTTTTCATCTACGTTTGTGTAAGAATTTGAGCCAGTATTTATATTTCGGTTTGTTCCTGGTGGCTGTTGCAGGTAACAGCAAACGTGTGCAGTGGCTGCGTGGAAAGGATGGTGAGGTCTGGGTCTGGGTGATGGGAGAAGCCCCAGGTGACAAGCCCTACGAGCAGATATCCGAGGAGCTCATAGCAGAGAGAGCCAGGCAGCAGGCACAGAGGGAGGCAGAAGAACTATGGTGAGGATTTATGACACTGAATTCAGGGTCCACTTGGCATAATGGGAGACCTGACCTTGTAGGAAGGTTGCGGGTAATGGTGGGTAAAATCAGTAAGTATGTTTTGTGAACATTGGCTTTCAGTTGTTTTGGCAATTTTTCAGCGTGTACAAAATGTAATTTTGTTTTTCTTGACTATTGAAAAACAAAAACCGTCTTTTCCAAAAAAAAAAAAAAAAAAGGAACAAATGTTTTTCTTTTGGGAAATTTTGCTAAACCATTGACCAATTTGTAAATAAAGAAAAATGAAACAGTCTGGTTCTGAGCTGATTAAATTTGTTGTATCACAAATCTGAGCCCACAGTGGGGATTTGGTACATAAAATCCTTTTCAAAATTGGTTTTATTTACATTTTGCTTGCATTAATTCTTATTCTGGCAGTTCAGAAACTGATTATACGAAGTGCCATGCTGCTGTTTCCAGCAGGGCCTTTCCCAGGTTTAGGAGAGATTCAAAAATGTTTTGCTGCTTGATATTGCTAGAAAGGGGCCACCCTGCTAGGACAGGGCCACCTGTCTCACACACTTCCTTTAGTGCAGCACTGAAAACTGACAGTTTAAATGTCAGGTTATTCTATATTATCCTTTTTTGTATGAGATTCTTCTTTGCTTATAGTGATTGCATATTTAAGCAGGGATTAAAGGCCTCAACCTGTGCTCTGCATTCCTTTTACATTGTCAGTACTAATAAAAATCTAGTATAAGAATTTATCAGATATTTGCATTGGTATTTGAAAGACAATAAATTCCCAATTGTACTTTGCTAGAAAAAAGTGACAGAAAAATTTATTTTTTGCAGCCAAGGACATTAAAAAGTAAGGTATGGCTCAAAGACATTGAAGAAGTACTTGTCTAACTTGGAACGGGTTATTTTTATTAATCATTTATCAAAAATTGCAAATTGTCTGCTTTCTGGATAGCTTCTTCAAATCTAATTTGTGGTAGGTCTCCTGCTAAATACATTTTAATTCTTTCCTTGAATAATTCCATGAAGTCTTATGCTAATTAGTTGTTGCAACTAGTGAGTAAGTATTGATCCTCAATTTAAAACCTAATTTTTTTTATTTTCACATCTTTTCTGAAGGAGACAAAAGGAAGCTGAAATTACAAAGAAATTCCGTGATGCTATGGCTCAAGAAAAAGCCCGAATAGTGGCAGAAAAATGGAAAATAGAAACAGAGGATCGGAAAGCAGCCAAATTGGAGGAAGAAAAAATTCAGGAGGAATTGAAGGTTTGCATAGAGTAATTTAGTTCTTTTCACAGTGTTCTAACATAGACTCAAAGTTCTAGTCACCTTCAGTGCATGTTTATTAATAAGCTTTAAAACCCAGAGTTGTAATTTTTCATTCCGGAATGTACAGACAGCTACATGATGCTCACCAGAACAGCTGTGTGAGTGATGGGAAAAAATTACAAGCCTCGTTCAGAAGTGCCAGAACAATCAAACTGGTTATTCAGCTCACACGTTAACAGAATTGTTCAGTCAGCTGTTCTGGCTGAATCAAATTGGGGGAAAAAAAATCCAGTTGTGAAATACCTAATTTTGATTTAATTTGCTTGAACATATTCTGTGTATTTTGAATGAGTTGTTCATGTATTGAACTTGAAACTTGTGTCACTGCTTTCTCCAAAATACTAAGGGATGGATCCTTCTCCTATTGAACATATGGGAAATGTCCAGTTGGCTTTGCTAGGAGAAGTTCATTTGCCTCATTTTTATTGACTTTGTAATGAACTTTCTGTGAGCTCAGGTACAACGTTTTAATGTTTGTTTGAAATAATTTTTTTCCACGTTTTCTTGTTGAAAATAACAATTTAGAAACTAAACAGGAAAAGATGACCTCTTTCCACTCTTTTCATATTACTTGATAAAGATGCAATCGTGTTTTAAAATGAGAAAACAAAATACAATTGGTTCAGCATGCAGAGAAATTATCACAGTCCTCTGAGTCTGGGATGTGCACACTGGGACTGCACGCGATTGGGGAGGCTGGGTTTCCATGGAGAAAGTCTGTATCAAAACATGACTCCAGGGGGATCTGCATCTAGTAACTTCCATCTATATGCTTCCCCCCCTGCTGACAGATTGCTATTTCTCTCCTTTCCTTTTCGGGCAGAGGGATTAAAGATGTGGAAAGGGTAGATAGACTTCCCCCTTGTCCCTCTGGGGTGGGAGGAATGCTGAAAAATTCAGTGTTTAAATTTTTGTGGTTTGATTACAAACTAGAGTCAACAAGGTACTTGTCACTGTAAACTGTGGGCCTGGGATTTGAGGGTGGCTGTAGAGCACAAAGCCAGGGAGGTTTCTACAGCCTCCTCTGCACAGAGTTGCTGATTTACCTTTGCAAAATTTATTTGAATTCACAGGAGAGAATGAGGCCTTTGAAATTCGATGTCAATGAGTAATGAAACTATACCTTTCAAGTGCTTTATTAATATATGAATAATGAGCAGAGCAACTAATTAAACACTCTCTGCTCTCTGGAAAGCAAAGCCCTGTTGAACAAAGACTGATAGAGTGTTCACTTGTATATCTGTGGTTGATTTACACAGCACTCAGTGGGGTAAATGTCCATAAGCTCACTGTTGCAATTCTGTTTCAAAGAGACTTTTTTAAAAAGCAGAGTGAGAAACTTCTGAGACTCTTAGTGGCCAGTATGCATACTTTGTTCTATTAAGGAAAACTCGTTCTTCAGTTGTTGGCACAACTAACAGTAATGGAACTAAAATCTACTCATTTTCCTATTGATGGAAAGGTAATGTCACAGTGTTCTGTGTTCCCACTGTTTCTCAGGACATGAGCAGGTGTCCTCCATCCAACTCTGCGTGCCTGGTAGGAGCAAGGAGCATTGCTGTAACTGGGCTGAGAATACGGTTCAGTTTCTACTTTGAATTTCAAATACTAAACATTGGCTGGGATTTCTTTGGGTCTGTTCATAAAGTTGCCAATATATTTATCTTATCAAAGAAACAGAAAACCCTTCTTCACCTCTGGTTTCACTTAAATCAAGCATTTGTAAATAATATTTGTAAGAAATTTAAGTAAGCAGAACAAAATTTTTAAAACAAAACTCAGCAGAAATGAACTCTGTGGTTTAAAAAATTAGTTTGGAAACAAGATTTGGTGCAGTGGTTGTTTTTTAAATACCCCTTTATTGAGTGTGCTCCTGGAATTTCCTTTATTAATACAACAACATAGGCTGGTTCCACTTTCAGCCCTGGCTCTTCAATTAGGTCTATAATTTGAGATCTGTTAAGAGAGACTTGGACTGACATGGGGTTCCACCACCACAGATTCAAATGCAGCATTGAATCCTGGTACTTTAATGCCACTCCTTTGCTACTCAGAAAAGGAACTTATCTCTTACTTGGTCTTGAAAAAGCAGATCTTGGACATTGTGCTGTAGAACTACTTTAAGACAGTAAAGGCATTTTAAAGACCAGATGAATCTCACAAGCTCATATGGGGGACCTGTTAATTTTTCTGCCCACTGGCTTATTTAATCTCACTTGGCTTTCCTTCTCCTTCGCATTTTACTCTTTTTATAACTACTCTGGTGCAGTGAAAGAGCTACATGAAATATTTATGGGCTGAATGAGTGGATAGGTACAGGACAAGAAAAGAAAGTTATGTTTCTGGCATCCACATCCAATGACAGAAAGGGAATAGAACTAAGGTACTGGGAAAAAGATGAATTAATTAATCTACTCATGTATGACTTAAGTAATTGAAGTAATGAAGAAAGGGATGTAGAATAGATGCAGATCAGTTAGCAAGCCCATTTTAACAGGTTTTAAAATATTTAATGTCTTGGTAATCATCTGTGATGATGACCAAGTTTAAAGAGGTCTCCAAACTGGGGTATGAAAAGTTCAGTCTCTGCTAACACTTCATCCTCTTGAGGCATTTTGACTTGGGAAATTGAAACTCTGTCTTTTCTGCTGACTGGTTAATTTCTAACCATATTGTATCACAAACAGTCCTTTTTAAAATGCTTTTATTCCTCTTGACCTATCATGGGACGCTAGGGCTGTCTGCACTAGATAAATGATATCTCACATATCAAAGTGAATGATGATCCCTATTTCCTTTTCCAACACTATTAGAAAATTATTGCTTTCCTTGGTGTTTCTTAAGCAGAAATGCCTTTAATTTATGATGCTAGAATATAAATGTTGACTTCTCTATTTTTGCACTTTAAGGACAGCTATTCTTTTATGCACTTCTTGCAAAGGACGAATAAGAAAGCCAATTACTATCATTAATCTTTTTGCTAATTCAAAAAGGCTGTGAGATCATAGGCATAATTTTCTACTGTTATCAGTAGCTGTCATTAAGAGTCTTGAACAATGTGCAGAGCTAAGGAAAATTAAAGGTGTGAGTGTCAGCCAGCCAGGGACGAGTGGTATCCTTCAGCTACATTCAGAATTAAAAGAGAGGTGGTTTCTCAGCTCACTCTTCATGTGGTCTACATAAAGCAAGAGAATATTAATTGTAAAGTACTGTCCTTATGACAACATCAGATACCTGCCAAATTTAATAATATAGGCATAGTTGACAGCAGAGCTAGATTGCTTCTTAAAAATTCCCTTGGAGATGAAATATGTCTCTTCAAAGAAGACAGGTTGAGAATCAACCTTTAGAGAAGAACAGAATAATTAGTGCTTCAGTTCAGGAAATCTCTAATTAAACTTACGCTTGATAGAAAGAACACACTTCAGTCTTATTGACTTGGATGAGCTTTCAACACGTCTGAGGGCTTTACTGTGCCCCAAAGTGCTGTGGACCTGATTCTTCAGACAATTCCCAGGTGTAGAGTTTATGAATAGAGTGAAATGTCACCACCACTTGCCGTAGTGTGGGCTCCTAATGATGCAGCAGTGAGCATTCTGTCCTGATCTGAAAAAAAACCTGTCTCCAATAAAAGTCAAGCGCTTAAGTGGAACTGTTATCTTTAAGTGCAAATAAGTTCAGCTCTGTGCTTTGCTGTGCCAAGAAAACATTGAATTCTTTCCCAAAGACAGCATATTTAGAATCTAGGAGTATGACAAGAGCTTCTTGCTGGGATTTGGCACCCAGTTCATTCTGAAAACACCTTAGTGGGGTTATTTCAATGGCAATTACAATAATTCAATAATACTTCCTTTTTGTTTTCTTTTGTGAGACCACAGTTCAGAAATGCTTTTTTTCTATGCATTTGTCTCTTGAACAATGTTGGAAATGAGGCAGCTATTAGTTGCAGTTGGGAATTGGGTCTTCAGGTTTTTCTATCCTACTTGTGAGGAATTGTGATATTAATTTTAAGGAAAAATCTCTTCCCCAGTGGCATCAGTAATGACTGCACTGCTGAAGCCACTGTCTTTATTCTGGATTGCTGGTAAAAACTAGGAAAGCTTTGGTATTTTACATGGATGAATGGGAAAATCTGAGTCACTAAGGAGGATACTTTGCACGTTAGGAACTCAAGTTGTGAGGAGTCCCTAAGATCCAGAGACAAACTTTTAGTAGATGTTTGCTGGAATTATAGCAAGCTGTGAAGTCTGCTCCAGTATGTGTAGTAGGTGTCAGATCTCTCCCAATTAGGAACAGTCCTTAGTTTTGTTTTTGGCTCATCAAAAAGGGGGTCTTTGTGAACCAGAGTATGTTGTTACTTCCTTGTATGAGACATGTGTGAGTCTGTCCTGGGGCATATCCATGGCTGAAACATAGCTTCCTCTACATAAAGCATGACTGCATTTACTACATTTGCCTCTGTGCAAATACATGTACAGTGAAGTGGTGCAAACCTTGTGTTCCTTTCTGAGACACTGGTAGCAGGTAAGAAAATAGTGCCTCTGCAAATACTCTCTTCTCTGATGCAAGTGAGAGAATTTTCTCAAAAAAAGGCTGGGAAGGACTTGGAAAAACTTCTGCTATTACTCACAGCTCTGTTGAAAACTGTCAGGTGGGTTTACAGGGAACTCTGATCTCTGAACTCAGCCAGCTGTGTCGGCCTTGCTTAGAGCGAGCTGTCCTACGGCTGGGGACCCTGGGATTTACAGATTTTCTTCAGAGGAGGGAGTCCTAAGCACTCTCAGCTCTGTGGCAGGTAGCCTGAATGTCTTCCCTGGCACAGGGATGATTGCTGAGTGGGCTCAGGAGATTCACCACAGCTGTAGCTTTCAGGGCTGCCAAAGATACTTCTTGCCAACCTGAAGCATTGAGGGAATCCCAGGCATCCTTTGTTTCAGAGAGGACTGTTGCAACAAAAACACCTTATGGGTTTTACCTTGAACAGGATGCTGGTCATTCAGCTGCCCTGCACCCTGTAAGACTCCCCAGAGAGACCCGAAGACCCGTGGCAGCCAGGAGCCCAGTTTTCCATTGTAAAAAAATCCACTGCTCTAGTTTGGCTTTTCCTCAGTGTATATTTTAAATCTTTCTCAATAATTCAATAATTAAGACCAAAAAATAGATACGACCATTTAGCATGTTCAAATTCTCCCGTGGAGTTAATACCTGAGAAGATTACTGCTGCCTGTTGAATTGTCAGTGTGATTTGTTTCTTCAGGTTGGTATTACTTGGCAATTTGCCACTCTGTACAGCTTCCTAATTATTCTGGAAGAGCTGAAAGGGACACGGCACAGAGCACAATCTCTCTCAACTTCTCGGGCAGAAGGTGATGTTTGTAGGTTATTATAGCTCTTCACTCTCAGCTCTGTGTGCAGGATTGAGTTCATTGGGAGAAGCAAATAAACTGTTTGCTGTATTCTTCCAGTGGAGTAAATGTGAGAAGTCCAGTTATTGTTCAATGTAAATACATACACTGTTTAATCATCCTTGACAAAAGGATGACTGTTCTTTCCTGTGTCACACTAACAAGGGTTGTTTCTTCTCACACACGTTTGAGTTGTACAACATACTTGCGCTACATCCCTGCACTAATTAAATAAATAAAAATTGAAACTTTTCTTTCTTTAAAAAGGAAAATTATATGACAAAGTTTTGGTGAATTCAGAATCAAGTGCCGGTGCTAAGTTTTTGTTTTAAACCTCCTTCTTCTCAACAAAAAGAAAGAAAAAAAAAAAAAGGTAGGATTTTCTTAGTAGGCAATCTGCTGTCTATTAAGAACTCAGACTTTAGCTGAATTCTAGTTTTTGGTGGAGATTTTTTTTTTTAGTTTGTGGGGGTTTTTGTTTGGTTTCCTTATACACTTCATCTTTTTACTAGAAATGCTTCAATTACAGCTACATTAAAAAACAAATCCAAACTTATAACAAAACTCTGTGTGATTCAGGGAAACTGCCGTGAGATTGATTTTTCCTCCTTCCTCTATATTAAATTTTACCCCGTGGTTTGAGAGGTTGAATATAAAACATTTTGATAACCCAGGATTACCCTTGTGTCTGTCCATCTTCCTGAAAAGATAGCCTAGATGTATTGAATTGTTTTAGGTAGTGAAGCTAAGTAAATAAATATTCTTCTCATAAGAATAAAGAATAGTTGACCTCATACTTTTTCCAAGAAAGGAACAGAACCATTTACTAGCAACTGAAATATGGAATCACTAATTCTATAGGGATATCAGAAAAGATTTTTGTTTCTTTTTTTGAGGAAGCTGCTGGTCTTTGAAATCAGTGCTATCTAAAATAACTGACTTTTCAAAAATAATGACCTGTCCACTCCGTTCCTGTTTTTAGGACTCTGGAGATAAATGGGAGGATAAATGTTGGAGATAATCAAAGATACTAGCATTAAATTTGACTGAGGAAAAATACTAGGATTTTCTTTCTCAGAAATAAGAGCAACCTAATATATTGTACATTGAATCATAGAATGTTAAGGATTGGAAGAGGCTTTAAAAGGTCATCTAGTTCCAACCACCCCTACCATGGGCAGGGACAACTTCCACTAGACCAGGTTGCTCAAGGCCTTCCAACCTGGCCTTGAACACTGCCAGAGATGGAGCACCCATAACTACCCTGTGCAACCTGTTCCAGTGTCTAACCACCCTCATAGTAAAGAATTTCTAACTAATATCCAGCCTAAATTTCCCCTCTTTCAGTTTGTACCATTACTCCTTGTCCTATCACTCCAGTTCCTAAACAAGAGTCCCTCTCCAGGTTCCCTGTAGGCCCCCTTTCAGTACTGGAAACTAACTATGAGGTTTCCACACACCCTTCTCTTCTCCAGCTGAGCAGCCTCAACTTCCTCAGCCTGTCCAGTCAATACTGTTTGAACATTCATAGTACTATATTTGGGTTGCCTTTGTTGTTTGTGCCCTGGCAATTGTTAAGATAGGACAGACAACCTTTGAAGGAGGATTTTTCCAATGTATTGTCAATAGAAGATATTTACTGTAGGGAAGTGTTAATTAACACATATTTTTTCAGAATTATGTATAGCTTTTGCATAGTTCAGCCCCTTTCAGCCTAAAAAGATGCAGAATTATACCAAAAGTTCATACAAAGTGTGAACTTTCAGATAAGTAGCGTATTCAAAGACTGAACAGAAAAACCTACATAGAAAAAGAAAAATGCAAGTTACTTTTTGCAGGATTATGAGCAACATCCTGAAAGCTCAGTTTTCCATCTCCTGAACCCACAGACTAAGTCTAGAGAACAATAGAAGTCAGATTTTGGCCTCAGTTTTTAAATCTCTCCACTCATATATATAGTACTTAAAATAGATCATGGATTGTTCTGGTCATGCTGTGGGTCCTGCTGTGATGAAAGTTTGTTTTCAAACTTAAAAAATATGCCCTCTCACAAAGTTCACAATGTACTAATATTATACAATGGAAGGTAAACATGTCTGATTTCCCTTTAAAAGCAGGAGGGATCCCATTTGATCATAATTTTCAGAATTTGCATCATACCAAGTCTTAAGAAAAAAAAAATTACCAGTACAAAGCTAAGAAACATTTGTTCAAATATATCAGCTCAACTGATTGATGGAATGTCTTGGTGCATTTGGAAATTTCTTTCCAGTTTAATCATGGAGGTTTTTTTGGGTTTTGTGCTTTTTTCCTGTGCCCAACTATTGCTGGTTCTAATGTGATGAGTTACTGAATTCTACAGATTCTGTAGTGCTTGAATACAGCAATATCTTCAGTGGGAGCTACATGTGGTCTTAAAACAAGCTTTGCTTATGGACTGTAGGATCATAGCAGAGTTTGGGGTCACATTATAAAACATATTCCATATAGTTTTCAAATTTTAGATACTCACATGTTCCTCATTCCTGTGATAGCTGTGCATCTCAAAACATACCCTCCTCAGAGGTTCCTAAGAGGTGGGAAATTCAATTATGCCTGTTGGGATAGGTGAGAACCCCAAAGGTAGAAGAGACAGGGATTTGTCCAAGGGTAATGCAGCTACTCTGTCATAGGAAGCAACTGAAGCAGTGTCCCAGCTTTTGGCATATTCTTCCTCTTTAGTCACTTCTGGCTTACTTCGTTTTGCCTAGAAAAGAGAAGAAGAGGAAAGACAAAAGGGTGAAGAACAAATCAGGCAGCAGGAAGAAATCCGAGCAAAGGAGTTGTATCTGAGCCTCAAGCAAGCTCAGCAGCATAGTCAGCACAGCGACGATGACCAGGAGTGGGAAGAACAGTGTGAGTAAATTACCTTCACAGGATTAATGTATTACTGAAAGCAAACAAAAGGAGACTTGTAGGATGGAAAAGATGTTGCCAAAACCCTCTTCTACCTAGAGCAATATAAAAAGTTGTATTATTTTGGCAGAAATAACCAGCTTAAGCTTATAAAGAGAAGTCTCATATTTCTTTCTGAATCCATTTCAATGCCTTATAGAAAATTTTTCATGTACAATGACTGAGATAATTAATTTTTTTCTAATGTACTTAATTAACAGTTTTGGCTTAGTAATAATTATTCGGGACAGAGTTATTTTGACAGCTTGTCTGTAGCTATCTCTGAAGAGGTAAAATCTGTCTTCATCTTTTTTAATTGCTTCCACATGGTAACTGGGTGAAGCTATGATATCAGTGCTGAAACTCACTTCATTCCCAAAAGTTACAGTAAATAATACTTAGATTGTTGATCTAAAAAAAAAAATTCTTATGATGATGGTGATCTCACTCTATGGAGGTACTGTTCCTTTTTAGACTCCTTGAAATACTTTATAACTTCATAATTGTGATTAATTTAAATTTTTTTAGTGACTTTTAAAACCCTACAAGGGGTTTTAACAACCCTACAACCCTAACAACTATATTACTATATATATATATATACATTCATACTGTAAATAAGTAAAGGTCCACAGTATGAATAAATTATATTTAATAGCTTACCATGAATGAATTGTCTATCTGTCTGGTGTCTATTGTACAGTCAACTTCGGAAGTAGGAAATTTGTTTGCAAGAAGAATTGTGCATTTTTTAAGGGGGGGAAGAATATTTTCCATTTCTCACATCTATACTGATTTGATTACTCTGTAGAAAAAGGAAGTGTAATGACTGGAAAGTATTAGCTCCTGTGGGGTTGTTGTAGTAATTATATGTAACACAAAAGTTAATCAACTAATAATAAAAATGGAGTTTTAGGGAGCTGATATGTTGTGCAAGAAATACCTCACGGAGTAGAAAAAAAAAATTGCTGTAGTGTTACTTATTTCGTGACAGGGGTAAAAAAATTTTTCCAGATACACAATGAGTTTATGTTATGGTTTTAGTCATCACTTCATTAGTTCCTAAGGACTAATTATTGAAGTTCTGTTACCTGGAATTGATCTGATAGTGAATCATTCTGTACAACATGAATTAAATCTGTATAAGATACAGTGGCGCCATTTTCCAAACTCGTAACAGGCTATGCTTTTTTATGATCAATAAAACCTCTGTATATTACACTGTCAATAAAGAGAAGCTAATTATTTCCCTGAGAATTATCTAAATCCGGGTGTATATATTTATATAGGAAGAAAAGCTGTAACTTTCTGTATTTTAGGTATTTAAGAGCAGAATGAGTTGTGGGAAAAGTAGCTGTTTAGTTTTGTAGAAAATTAGCATCACCTGGCAACCCAGCACAGAGAGTAGTGCTACGTACTTTGCCATTTCTTTGGTGGTATATAAGGAAAAAAAGTATATTTCCAAACATGTTTTTAAAAAAAATAAAATATATCCAGTCTATCTTTACACTGAAATTGGAAATAAAACAAAATACTATAAAGAGTACTGAAACCAGGTATCTTTCCTTACTAGTGCATTAGAGAGGTAATTGAAGTTTTAAATTGTTGCTTCTGTTTTCTCAAGAAATGCTTTTTGTATAGAGACAGACATGAGTAATTCCATAGAGGAATTATAGGAGAAGACAGAGAGAAAAAGGTATAAGCTATGTACGATTTTGGCATTTTTGGTCTGTCAAAACACTTATGACTGCACCACACACTGATGGGTATAATCTGCCACCAGTGCTCCTTTCTTGTGTAAGCTTTGAAGTATTCTGTGTGCTCCGAAGGAATTGTATCACCTTCAGCCCATGTGCCTTGATACGTGCAGACCTGTCTGCTTGCCCTACAGCTGACCAAGGAAATGATTCCAAGCTGTTGAGCCTGGTTGCCAATGGTAGTGCTGCTGTGGGGAACAACAGCTCAGTACCTTCTGTGGTGGCATCACAGCTGGGGATTGCAGCCTCCTATAAATGCTGTGCTGCCAGAGTTTATGCTGTTATCAGTAATTGATTTAGCATTAAACTAACTACAGACTAATGACTAGAGTGTATCACGTCCTTGTTTATCCTCTTATGCTTATCTCAGCGTCTCAATTTATCCCGGTTGGTTTGAGGGCTTAGAACTGTGCTCCATTAGCAAATGGGTGTGACAACTGAATGAAGATGCAGTGTTTTAGTGCCTTATCTTGCACCAGTGAGATAGTCTACACTGCTGGCTGGTGTGGACTATCCTGGCTATCAGACTTTGCATTGAGCTTCCTCAGCAGTATTAACATCTTTCACTTCCTTAGCTTTGCTGCAGAAGCCAGAATGTCCAGCAGACAGGCAGTAGCAAAATATCTGGAAATGGGATCATCTGAAATTATTAATTGAATTAGTACCTCAGGCTCACCAGATTTCTCTGTTTTTATTTCAGTTCCAGAGGGTTGTTTTTTTTCTTTTTATGGTAATCCTTCCATTTTGTCCACAAGCACCTATGGAACACCAAGAGGAAACTTATTGAAGTCAGGCAAAGCTATTCAATAGTCGTCTTTTTAAAGCAATAAATAAATGCATAAATGCATAAGAGAATTACAAGCAGATTTAACATTTACATCTTTTGCCTCTACACACTTGCAGTGGAAACCATATTGCTCATTAGGAACAAGGCCAGACTCTGTTGGATCTCACCTCCTTGAAGTCAGCCCTTTGTGTTCAACAGTGCTGGGGGTCAGTACTGCAGAGGAACAGTAGTACTGGAGCAGCTATTGTGGAGAGCAAATGTAGCAATGATATTGATGACACTACTAACTTATTTAGTAGATGGAATTTAGAATGTGATGAGGATTCATCTCTCCTCATCACGTTATCCCTCAGCTGTTTATTGCCAAGGCAATAAGCAAAGTGTTGCTAATATTAGTTTCTGTTGTTTGGTTCAGTTTGCCTCTGCTGTCTGCCAGATAACAATAAAGGCCCATAGAACTGCTGTGTTAATTGAAATACATAATTTCAGTGCTTTTTAGCATTTGTCACTGAAATGACAAATGTAGAATAACTTGAGAAATCAAAACTAAAGGAGAAATATGATGTTATGAAAGCAATTGTACATTTTGATTTCATATAATAGATATATACTGGATTATTTTAGAGGGTAGTTGTGAGTTAATAAGTGGAACAAGTAGATTGGTTGGCAAATGAGAATAATGGAAAGGACTGATTCAGAGCGTCCACTGTTCAAAGCTCTTATTCTTTGAGACTGAGAAGTGAGAACTAAGGCCAAGCTTTGATAGAGGAGAGTGCATATCCTGATTAGTTTTGGACCTTTCTGTAGGCTGTTACATTTCTTAGGTTTCTGGGATTTAAATGTGACCTTTCTCTGTGAAAGCAGAAAAGGAATCTGCAAAACAAAATAGAAAAAACCCTGTAGCATGAATATTCATCTGCTTGGATGTTGCAATAGTACAGTTACAAACCCCTGCAAACTGTGCATCAGGCAGTGAAGTGCTCAGATACCATCTGACCAGCTTTACTCATCTGCAGACAAAAATTATTCCAGCAAAAATGTAAACAGAGATGAGTGATGAGTTGATCTATTCTTATACCTTTCCCCAAGCACCCACTTTTGGTCTCTGTTGGAAGCAGAATACCAGGCTGAGTCATTATAACTTCTTTTATATTATACTTTTATGTTCTTCTACAAATGTGTCTATGAATTTATTTTTTTGTTATACTTTTAAAGGAATTCATTTGATACTTATCTTCCACAGAAATTCAAGTGAGTTTACTGGCAGGAGCATTTGACAAAATGCTGAATTTTGAAGTGAGTAGTCCCCGGTTCAGCTATACATTAGCTAACCAAGTGCTTAACATAAAGTATGTACCCTCTGAACTTCAATAGGTCTCAGAGTGCATTGTTGAATGGGAAGGGGATGATCCAACTGCTTTCAGATAAAAGATTGCTGAACTGGAACCATATTGCAGAGTATTTGTGGGAAGTTATTTTCCAATTAAGAAAGGCAAAAAAACACTGTGTGATTTGTCTGTGCACTCAGAGAATCTGAAGATTGAATTTTCTCTATTAAGTAGTCATTTTGAATTGCTCATAAACAAGCTTCCAAGAATTTTTAACAAGGATGTAAAAGGAAAACAAAATAATTTAAAAATTAAGCTGTATAATCATAGCACATGTTGTTTTCTGCTTCACATATCTCTGACTGTAACTCATAGCTCTTCAAAAGCACAAAATAGATTACAGAAAATAGAGAGTTCCTAGTCTTTCACAAATTATGTGATCAAGTTCAGCTGCACTGCAGCATGAGTTAATCCTCATCTACATCAAAAGATTTGGTATTAGAACTTTGCCAGGATTGCTAATAGGGATTTACCAATCCAAAGTGAAAATTTAGAAGGTAATCTTGCATTTTCACTCAAAAGACAGCTTAGGTTGGCATAGAGGAATAATAGATTTCCACAAACTCTTCAGGGAAAACAAGGCAACTGACACCTCTAGGATTGTAAGAGCTGCTGTACACACCACTTGTGGTTTGTTCTCTGTTGAGAGTATGTTCACACTGCATATCATGTAGGCATGTCTGAGCTGGCTTTAAACTGTTCATTTCTAGTAATTATAACTGTTTTGGATATATTTGCCCGTTTTTCAGGAAGGTTTGGTAACCCATTTTTGGCCTGCTCTACTGAGGCTACAGTCATATTGACACCTAACCTGTATGAGCAGCTCAGGCATTTCTACAGAAGCTGCAGTTCCATCAGGACAGAACTGTGCTTCATTTTGCAAGTGCTGAAGGAAAATGTACCTGTTGTTGGTATCACCAACATTGGAAGAGATAGTTGGTGCTGCAGCTGGTCTTACAGGGCCTGCCTGAACTGTAGGTTTCCTGTGAGCTTAACAAATTCCTTGTTTCCCCATCTTGTCAGTCCTTACATTATTCTGTAATATAAAAGGAAGATGAGGAATATGTAAATTATTATTGATGTACTTCTTGATGCTGGATATACGGACCTGTGGTGATGATTCAGAGACTGTAAGATTTTTTTCACATATCTAATCTCCCTCGTGAAAATATTATTGAATGTAGTGTTTTGCCCAGGGTCATGTCAGAAGTACATTTGCTGTAAAAGGACAGCCAGTCAAGAACAATAACCTGGTCCTATTTAAGAGAGTACTGGAAGTCCTGACTACTTTTGCTTTCTTATTGTGAGAAAGGTTATAATGTCTCTCAAAATACAAGTAATGTAGAATTTTGGCTTTTTCTATCTTAAAATATTTGTGCTAGACTTGATCCAGACATAAAGTTCTTATTCCTAGTGAGATGGTTCAGAGCCAAAGAGAGAAATATGAATATTCACAAAATTCTATTGTAAGAAAAATCTGCTACAGAAATAGATCCAGATTTACTTCAGACTTTGAGTGACATTCTCAAGATAGAGAAATTTGTGGGAAGTGTCAGTATGGGAGGATGGTTCATGTGGCACACATTACTTTGTCTGGAATGCAGTGATAAACCTTTTTGTAGATTCCTGACTGCAATGGCTTTATCCACAATACTATTTCCAGTCACAAAAGCCAGTTATTCGTGCCAGTGACTTTGATTATTTACCTGCAAAGTCCTTTGACAAGTCAGACTTTTAAAAGTAACTTAGGATAACATAGCACAGCAGGTCCACAGTAGAAGCTGTACTGGACAACTTCAACAGATAAGGGAAAGAGAGGGATGTTTCAGGGAATAACTGTAAGGAATGGGAGACAGAGAAAGTCAGGGTTCCAGTAGTGAGAAAAAAATGGGTTGAGAGACCCTATGCATCCCTATGGTCAATGATAGACTTCTTCAGATGCCTCATCTGGGAAATTTCAATAAAAATTCTTCTTAATGTGAAAGAGATGAGTATATGCATATATAGATATAAATCTAAAAATCTATATACAGCCTTCCCCATCCTGACATATATACAGACACATATACACAAACACATATACACATGTATGGGTATGTTGATAAATGCAAATACATACATTCAAAAGGTTTTCCAAAAGTTGAAATGTTGATATTTAACAGTTGCGAACTATGCTACCTCTCTTTGTGATAAGAAGCTCTACAGTTAGGGAAAATGCAGCACGGGTCACCAGCTTCTGATGCTACAAATTTATTAGTGAGCAAAAATACAGTAGGAATGTCTGTTGAAAAGAGTGCCTAATGCTGAGGAAAGTGGGCATGAAGGTAGCTTGCTTTTTTCATTGCCAGGCAGCCTGTACATCAGTAGAAAAGAATCCCAGAAATCTCTAGGCAGTCTGCCCTCAATCTGTATATTGTGATTGTGGCAATAACCGGTTTCTAAATGCCTTGCCAAGTTGCATTGCACTCATCTTCCTTGCAGTCTCTGCTGCAAACACAAAGTTCATGTTTAAAGTGGCCATTACTGTTTGTCTTTACAAAGGATAAATCAAAGAAACGTTGTATCTAATATACTTCAGCCATTGAAGTAGCATATTTAAATGACATTATGTACCCTTAAAAATAATGACCTGTGAGATAAATAGTGAAGTTTGTTACTCATGTTTTCTGTGCTGTACAATTGTTTGTTACTCTATTTATCTAAAGCTACAGGGTATATAGTTACGTGAAACTGAAATCCTGCCAGTTGTATACATACCAAGCATCTTTGACTCAGTTACTATGCTATCTTGATGAGCTTTCAGTTCTGTATATCTTTCTACTTATAGTAATATTTTATAAATCTAGGCTTAAAGGTCTTTTCTCTTTCCCTCATTTGCCCACAGGGTTTTATTTAATTTCATTTGGCTTTGAGTGCTTTTATTGCTTGGTTCCATTAAACCTTCTCATAATTTGGACAAATCAATTTATATTCTGCTTGCCTTAAATTGGGAGTGTAAACCAGAGGGATGCAAACAGCCTAATGAAATGCAACTGTATGGTGTTATATCATACATTCCTAGCCACAGGTACAGTCACAGTGGAGTAAGAAATACTGTGTGCACTTTATGAACTGGGTATGATCTAAGCCAGGATAGTCATAGCAGGATTGCTAATTGCTACTGGAGGCAATAGCTTCTTTAGTATTTGCTTCACTGGATGTTAAGGGTTTGTTTTGCTCTGGAAAAATTTGCCTGCCTGCATTTATTTGTGACTCAAAAAATCATCCAAATGGGGCTTGAGGCACCAGAAAAGAGCTGATACATGAAGAATATTTGCAGTACCGTTCTTTATGCATTTAAGTTATACCATTTCAAAGACAGGATTGTTAGTACGTTAGTTTTAAAATGAAGAAACTTTAGTAAAAGATGCCTGACCTGCATTGGCTGGAACAGCAGCCTCATTTCGGGTTATAGAAATGGGTAACTCCCTGGTCATCGCTATTGTTATGTGTGTATTCAATCTTCCAATAGAGATTCTGGTTCTTTATATACAATTTCAGAGACTCAAGTGTGAGTCTCCCCAACCATAGCATCAGCATGCCCGTTCCAATGGTTACTAATTTATCTGTTGTTACTGAAAACATTTTTAGACTGAAATTTTCAAGTTGGAAACTTCTGTGACTACAAGTACTGTGACAAAGATAGCATATGCTTTTCAGAAAGAAAACAACACTGACAAAAAATGCAACCTACTGTTAGTTTCAATAATTCAAAATTTTGGGAGTAGCTCCTTCAATTCTAGTTCATAGAGGCAAAGAATTCTGTTAAACACAAACCTAATTTTAAGCAGCAATTAACATTCTTTCTTGAAACATAGAACCTGATGCACTGCCAATGGAAAAGATGTCCTGAAGCAGAATTTCTCTTATTACAGCCAAAGCAAGGTCAGATGTAATCACAGTGTGTTAGAGGCTCAGTTATTGCCAGTAGTGATCAGATCATTGATATCTTGAGCCTGGCAGGCTTTTTTTAATGGTGGAGCTGTATTTGAAGCACCGGGAATGTCATCCAGCCTTTGGTAATGCCTTTTAATTTATACATCCTTAAAATGAGGTCATATAAGAATAAAGGTAGTCAGTCATTCTGTAAGGAAAGGAGTAAATGGCTGTTTGTATTTCTAAAGTCTCTCCTCCCCAACCTTCCCGTTCATTCCACCCAGTGCGCCGCTCCAAGGCTGCAGATGAGGAGAGAAGCCACAAAGCGCGCAGGGCGCGGGATGAATACCGACGGCAATCCCTGCGCGCCATCCAGAAGGGAAGAGTGGCTGGCCTGAGTAACTTGTTCCAGGGGACAAACCTGAACAACGACCAGGAGATAAAACTGAACAACAATAGTGCAAGTCCTTTGCTCGCTCTCTCTGCAGCATCCAGGTTGGTTTGTACAGGAGTGACTTTGAAAAAGTTTTCTGTTGAATGGCTCCCTCTCCAGTTCCCACCATCTCAACAAGCTGTTCTTCAGTTGCTGGGAATTCTCAGTCTTGCTGGTTCACTATGACCAGAAAAAGAATGTTTAAAGGAAAACAAAAGCAGGTTTAATGTAAACAAAATGCCATCTTTTTCTCAGACAGATTTCTTAGAATTCACACAGTCCTTGAAATGTCAGTATTAGATTAGTATGTGAGACTGAGGCACAGAGAAGTCAAATGGTCAAATTCTTAGGTGAGTCTTAAGCCTCAAGCCTAAAGTTGTCTGCTGCTTAATAGCTCTATTTCACAGAGAGCTGTCCTAAGTTTCAGAAGGTTTTAGGTTTTTGGGTTTTTTTCTGGCCAAATCCAGTATCTTTGTTATTTGTTAATCTTTCATATGGCTATTTAGGAGCACTGGAAATGCAGAAGAGGAAAAGAATCCAAACTGGCAGATGAGTGATAGGAAGCTGACTAATCACTCTATTCTTTTACAGGTTATTGCTTATACTATTAATTTGGCTTCATGTGGTGATAAAGGCAATGTGAACACTGACAGAATGGTAACATTAAATTCTAAAAAACCTAGTTAATCCCAACAACAAATATCCAAGCTCAGGAAAGATTCCTATTACATTCTTTTCCTTCTCAGTCAGTGTAGCACCAGGGATATTCCATTGTTTGAAAATGTGTTTTGCTTTGACAAGTTCTTTGCTCTACTGTATTGAAACATAGAAACTCTCCCATAATAGCAATAAAAACTCCCAGTTTGAGGAGGAATCAGAATTTCACTCCAAGAGAGCAGGATCTTTAAAGTTATTGTTAAATCAATTTGTCAAAGGAAGTCTCTCATTATTTTCCCAAACTGCTTAAACTCTCCTTCAAACTGAAGTTGTAAAAACACCAGTAAAAGTATCAGATTTTGAGAAAAGACACTCCATAACTTTGACCTGAAGTTCTGAGCTCTACCGTGAAGTTATTTACTATAGAATTTGGTGGTGGTAGATATGATCCTTTTCAAAAAGCACCTGAAAAAAAGCTGCAAAATATTCCTATCATTATCCAGCTCACATTCAATATTATTTGTTTCTAAGCTATGTTTGTACTGCAAAAATGAGGCAGTAATTATTTTTCTTGTCTCTTAAGACTTCTCATTGTGTGGCCATGACTTGATTGTGAAGGTGTCAAAAAACATAAAAGTTGCTTTTAACTAATGCTTCAATAGTGATTATACATAAATGTGTATAATTCAACTTCTCGCAGCTTACACTGTTATGGAAAGATTTTACTTTGCCAGTGACCTGGGAGGTCAAGGAGGAGATGCACACTATGTTGTTATTTACCACAGCTATGAGACAGGGATTTTTTGCCTCAAGAGAATGTAGGTTCAGTGTTATGTCTCTAAGTTTTTCAACACGAAGTGTTGCTCCTGTGGTGTTTTATCTTGCCTTGCCATTTCTTTTAAAAACCACATGAAAATAATATTCTTTTGTTTTTACTTGAGAAATCTCCCTCTTATTTCTGTATAGCTATATACAAAACCATTTGATTTTTTTCCTACTGTCTTTTTTACTTTGCTGAATATTCTCCCCCTGATGAAACACTTTGACCTGCCTGTTCACTTTTATCCTTTTGCCTACTGTGGGGTTTTTATTTTTACTTCTGTGGTTGTAGTTCTTTCTTCCTGCCCCCATTGAACAAGCTTGAGCACAGAAGCTGTAGAGAAACTGACACAGTAATTTTGAGATTTGGCCTAGAGCAGGAAAAATTATGGATATGACAAGCTGTTCAAAACTTAACTGAATTAGAGAGAAATGAGTTAAGGAACAAGAATAGACTCTGCAGCCCTGTAATCCAAGGGATTTTTTGTTTCTTTATATAAAGTATTGAAAAATGAGAAATAAGAAACCTGTTTGTTTTTTTGCTCTTTTCAATTTGTGTCTATAACTGAATTCTCACTGTTTCCCCTCACTTACGGATGTATCTTCAAATTTTACAGTGAATATTGGTCAGATCTGCTCATGTGCATTCATGCAATTCAGCAATAACTATTACATTCACTGTGGGCTTCATCACTTGATATCAACAGAACCAATCACTAGTTTAAGTAACAGCAAGATAAGCTGAAAGGAGGACTCAGCTGCGTATCACCATATGTGAATTTGCTGTGGTATACCTTACTCCTTATTCATGGTAGTTGGATGGATCTTCCATATATTTTACCTGGTTTGCCTCCTACTATCTAAAATGCACAGAAAGTGTAATGCATAGAAAGAGTAAGGGAGGCTTTCAAGTAGAGAATGCAAAGGGAATAGAAGGGTTTAAACAAAACATTCCTTCTCTTGTGCTTAGTGATTTGGAGACACAATGTATTATAGCTGACTCTGATTTAGAATTTCTTGCCTGTGAAAAGGAGTATACTCTAAGTGAAAAAATAAAATTTGCACGTCAGTGTTTATCTTGGAATAAAAATGAGGTGGAGAAGGAAAACTGACTGAAATATACATTGTATCTTTGGTGGTAAACTGGTTTTCAGTTTAAGTTCCGTGCTCAAAAAATGTCTAAGGTTCCATTGCAAATGTAAAAATCACAATATTGTTGTTTCCATAAAACCTCAAAATACTTTTAATAAATTTTAAAAGGTTAAAGTTGTTCAGTGAGTTATACTGAACAAAGTTACACTGGCCATTTTGGAGCCGTATGTTTTGTAAATATGTAAAAAAAAATAATTAAAATTTATATTGTCTCTTGTTTTCATGCACTGCTAATTCTCTGTCTTTCAATGCAGTAACATCTGGGAGCGTCCATCCAAGCCCTTCTCCCGAGATCTCATCATCCGCTGGTTCAAAGAAGAGCAGATCCCCCGACGTGCTGGATTTGAGAGGAACACCAACAGAATCGCTCAATGGTTTCATGGTAATACACTGATTCTTTATTTCTTGTGTAACAGAGCTGTGAGCATATGCTCCGGAAATAAATGTTTCCAGCTTTCGTCCCAAAAAAGAAAGTTTACTGACATTGTGAAACGGAGTGCCTGTTAAAACAAGATTTTTGCGTCTTTCCTATTAATAGCACATGATTTTCCTTTTTTATTTTTCCTGATTAAGTAGACTAATTTGGGACTTATATTACCAGAGTTTTTTTGAGGAATATTTTGGCCAAAATATACTTGCTGTAAAATGGCAAGCCAAGCAGAAGTAGTGAGACTGAGATATGGTGAGAAGGACTCCAAAATAAACTGGCAAGTAGTGTAGCGATGCTGACATTCAAGTTTTTAATTTACCTGATTTGCAAGAAGGACTTAAACTCACGTATGTTTGATCCCTGCTGTATTTTGTAAACTTGGGCAGCATTTTTTATTTCTTGCTTCCTTTTGTAAACAAAAATTATTGAACTTCTTTTCTCAAAAGTAATTGAGAGTGTGTGATTTTAGACAGTTTTGATGAAATGGGGAAAAAAATTCCTGTGCAGATCCATAATTTGCTGAGTCTGAGTCTTAGATCTCTGAGACTTTTGCTCAGTATAGAATTTGCCATCCGGCTAAATCTTTGATATCAAATTCACAGGTAAGAGATTTTATTTTCAAAGGTATTAGCAATGATCTTTATACTCATTATACTTATACATCAAAAAAAAAAAAAGAATTCTGGCTTAATTGAGAAACTAGAAAGACTTCAGCGTTAAATCCCAATTTATTTGTTTTTTCCCTGCTGCTTTTGGTCTGATATAGTTTTGTTCAAAGCACCAAGCTGACCCTGATCTGATTCATGATTCTCTAAGCCTAAGATGAAGATGTGTGGGCGTTCTAAACTGAACCAGACAAGGAAAATTTCTGAACCAGTTTAACATTGTGTGTACTTCAGATTTCTTTTTATGATACACAAATCCTTTTGTGTTAAAAGACATCAACAAGCTGCTATTTTCATTGGTTTAATTAGTCAAAGGCACTGGAGTTAGTCATGTATAGCTTGTAACTGCTACATACTTCCATTTCTTATGAACAATGATGCAGACATGGTTGTTTGTTTTCTTACAGAAGACATTTGGTGTGATTGTTTTCTGAGAGAAAAACTGATTAAAATTCCATTCCTGGACATTTTTCAAAAGTACTTTCAACCATGATCTTTCTGTGTGGTCGAATGGTAAATGTTTTCCCTGCATGTGGGAAGTTGACATCCATATACATTGCCATGAGTAGTTATGAACATAATTCACACCTTAAGAAATACCTGGGCTTGAGCTAATGCATGTGCAGTCTTTTTACTAATTTTGGTGGCTTCTGGATTAGTCTGTTAATCACTGCAAAAACTGAGGCATTCATGATTATTCTTTAGTTTCTCAGACTGTGCTGTTCATATCTTAAGAAACTGTGACTCTGCAATGACATTTATAAAAGTGAGCCAAGTACCTTGTTTCTCCTTCTCCCACTCAAGTAGTCTGACACAGATAATTAAGGTACACTCCCAGCCTAAAGCTCTGTGGGTTGATTTGCAGGGATCTGTGTGAGTGCTGCTCTGGTACCTGTTTGCTGGGTTATTTGTTTTGGCTTCTTTAGCTCTGATCAGGTTCATTGTAACCTTAGTGAACAATGCAGCTGCCTTTGAACTCTTGGGCAGTGGTGGAATCCAAACATCAGGTTCTTACAGTTCCACTGGTCAGTGTTGGGTAGTGTTATGTGGTGTCTGTTACATTTTGTAATGTAGACAAAGTTTGAGGGAAAGCAAAAAAGCAAAAACCTTGGAACAAAATATTAGGTATGAACATATGAACTTTTATTTTCCAGAAAAAAGACAAATTCTTTTCCTTGAATTGACCTCCAAGTTGAAGGCAGGGAGAGGTGAGGTGGAGAAGGCAACCAAAACTCTTTTGATCCTGACAAAATTAGTTTTTCTATTCTTTGTTTACTTGTTATTAGAATTAAGATTTTGATTTGTATAGACCAATTTAGGATCTTCCGTGTGTTGTTATTTTGTATTATATTTAGGGAACCAGGACATTATACATGACTTCTTATTATTTTTGTGTATTAAAAAAATACAGTGGAATGTATCTGATTTGTATAAGAAATTGTCAATACAAATGAAAGCCATTCTGCAAAGATAAGAATTATGACTGACAACTTAAGCAGCTGGGGCAATAATATAATCATCATTTGGATAGGTGGATGTTTCTGTGGGAAGAACTGCTGAATAGTATTCAGTGTTGTCTACTGTTGTGCTGACAGGTTCTTAAAACCTCAAGCGTCTCTCAAAAAAATGTATAATCAGGTCCTTCACATCCTCGAACAATTTCTGTATTTTCTTACACCCCAGTTTTGGACAATAGAATGGGAGCTTAAAATTCTGCCTCATGTTAAGGGTTTTTAAAATGCAATGCACTAAGAGAGCTATTACACAATACTAAAAAACTATTAGTTAGATATTATTAGATATTAGTTTCTTACAGAATTACATGTTTTTTTCTGGGGTCAGTGGACCTTGGCTTACCTGCTTTGACTGTCAGGTTGTTAATATTTTTTAGCTAAATTTAATAATACCCAATTCACTGTCTTCAAAATTGTACTATGGACATAGAATATTTTCTAGTTTTACAGAGATTAAAGCCTTGAGACAGAATGTGTTCAGCTAAAATAATGAAGTCCAAGTACTAATGCAAAAATGTCTTTATCCTTATATATTTGTCATATTTTCCGCTTCCAGTGATCAAACTGATCTGGATTCCATTTTAAAATGTACATTGTCTGGACATTTTCATGGTATGTGAAATAGGGTAGCATATGGCATGCTTAATGTACCTGAAGTTTTCCTTTTGTCTTCATTTGAATAATCACTACAAAATGTCTACGAAATGTTTCATTTGATGCAGTGTGGTAAAATCTGTAGTAAAGCCTTTAAAATCTGAGCATTCCTTCTTTATTCACAAAAAGTTATTCTTTAAATGAATATTAGCTTCAACTTCATCCATCTTGGTTTGTCTCTTGAAATTATTATCAGTTATCTGAACTCCAGTAGATGTTTTTAGCTCATTTTGAATAGGCTTTACTGTTTTCGTGGTTAAAAAAATGGACGTGTTAAAGATACAAACTGTAATGTGCAGCTGAATTATGGATGTAAATTAATTTTTTTGCTATGTTTGAATAGTAGATCCCTGCCAAAACCTGGATCATTTACCTCTTCAATCTAGAATGACTTTTAAAAAGTTTTTAAAGAAAAAAATATTTAAACTATCTATTTTTAAATGGCTTTTATAAATTAAAACCCTGTTTAATCGTGCCATAAATCATAAAATTATATAATCTGGATTGGGAAGTAATGAACCTTTTTGTAAGGGAGTTTATGCTCACTTTGTGGCAGCAGTGCCATGATGCTGAGTACTGAAACTGCTAAAACAAAGAAGAACTGGAGCAAACAATTAAGGTGTCACTGAGACTTTCTTGGGATATAAGGTAATTGATTTCTATATCTTTCATACAAAACACCTGTTTCCTTTGTACTGCTTAATAGTTGCCTTAGGTTTGAGTGAAAACAATTATACCTTTGATTTTTTTGACTGTGAGAACTAAGAAATTGGTCTTAATTTAATTAAAGGTAAATTCTGCTTAGTTTGATAACGAGGAAGTTAAGGACTTCACTCTGATTTCTTACCTGCTAACTGATGACTATGGGGAGATGAATCAAACATCTTAATGTGGTATCAAGTTGCAGAAGTGTTTTAGTTAATCTGAATTTAGAGCATTCTGTGCCAAGATCTCAGTTTGTGGTATGCTTTGAAAGTTGGAAAGTAAATTGGTGCTTAGGATGGCAGGTTTGTCTCTCAAAAGGGTTGAACAGGGAGAAATGCTCATTTTTGGCCAAGTTTAGCTTTGAACTAAAAGGTTCAAAACCTTTGAACTAAAGAGGTTTTTTGTCAAACCTCTGTGTCAACCATGCCAAGTAAAGTTACCAGCCTCCTCTAGAGGTTGAAGAGTTTTGCCAAACTTTACCACAGACACTAGCAAATTGCAGTTTTCAGTTTCCTGCAGGCATAAGACACAGGGAATAAAATTCCATATGACAACAAAACTAGAGGCCCCTTCCTCCCATAACTATTTAACAAAAGACTGCTGATGGCTGAAACAGGCAGCACTTCCATTTGTTTTCTCTGTCTTTCATTTGCCCTTTAACCTTTCTCTTGTGCTTGAAATCTGCTTCATCACTTTTCCCTCATTCCAGCTAATTTGTCAGCTGTTACTTTAGATAATTTTGATATTTTCAGCATCAGATGTTAGACTTTTCACTCTCACATATTTTGTTCTGCGTTTGGTTATTTTCCATTCATAACATAGCAGTATTGCTCTTTGCAAAGGGTGCTGATCTCGAAATATTCCCCAGCTTTAGTTGAGACCAGTATTTTATTTTAGTTGATGTTATTTATAATACAGAATTTTTTCACTGCCTGTCTGTGGGGTGGCTATGTGCACGTTTGCTAAGCATCTGTTGTAGCACTATCAGATCTCCACTTGCCTTCAGGTTGAAAGGAAAGTTCAGAGGCTGATATCACAGATCTGGAAACATGAGGTAGTTGCCCTAAAGGTTGTACCTTTACAAGGTAATTGCAGTAGCATGGATCCTATTGTGGAGAACTATTTTATCATGGAAAGTCAGACTGATGGTGCAGTTACTGGCTAAGGGAGTGTTGAGCTGTGAAGAAGCCGATCAGAGCAGGTTGAAGAGTAGACTGGAAAATGCTGAGAGAAGCAGAAGCTGAATAATCTCTGAAGTCAGGGAAGACAGTTTTCACTATGAAAGGCATATGTTGCAGATATTTAAAGATTAAGGTTTAATTTCAGATGGCTAATATTGATTTCAGGAAGAAACTTGTTTTTAAGAGGAAAATCTAACACACCTAATTATGACAATGCTTCTGCAAATCAGGTGCTCTCAGTAAAGAAGTCAAGGCTTAATATTTCTGAAAGTCTACTAATTATGAGTCCTTAAACCATTATAAACCATATATACAGCTTTATTGTAATATTTTCTAGGACACAGAAATGACAATGGTTTGGTTCAAAAAACATATAACAGTGAATAAAGTTTGCTGCTTTGAGCATAAAAGCATAATTTTTCTTCTATTCTTGAACCTTCCAGTTGTTCCAATGAATGCTTGTTAGGAAGATGAAAAGCAAATGTTGTAAACCCAGCAGAAGTACAGCCTTCTTGATATTAATGATCTATGTTCTAATTCCTTGCTTTATCATTATCTAGCTTTTACTTCTCTTTGAGAAAGTGCACAGATAGAACCACTGTTTAAGTGCCGCAGGGATCTGGGATTTTTTTCACTACTAGAATTGTTGTTAAAGGGATATTTTGTCAGAAAAAAGATACAAAATGCTGTTAACAATCTGAATTCATTGAGAGCTTTTCCACTGTCTTACACGGGACTTGAAGGATACATGAAAAAACGGCTATATGCAAAGCTTGCTATTTAAAAGATTCTGTGTCTGAGAAACCTCTGGAATGGAGTCTGAGAATTCCTGACTCAAATGATAGAACTAGCTAAAATAAAAATTGTAAATGATGATGTAGCTGTTGTCTTGCACACATTTGCAGGACAGCTCCAGGTCTCCAATTTATGCCAGTAAATGAAGAAGGGGAAGTGTGAGATAAAGAGTTACACAATATCAAAATTTACTTTGAACCATTATCTGGAAAAGAAGAAAAAAAAAAGGAAGACTTTGAAGACAGTAGGTTTAGAAGAGGTTATGTCTTACTCTCTTCATCAAAAAAAAATAGATTTCTCTATTCTCTACCAGCCTGTTCTCAAAGAGATAGGGCAGACACAGCTGTGATCAACAGTTTGAATATCTATAAACATTGTGGCTTGTGACTGCTGCAGGGATGCACCAGGTCAATGTGGGCTGTTGCTTAATGCCACTCAGTTGACTTTGTGTAAAATACATAGTGCCATAGTCATTTAGTATTGATCACTGTCTCTAGTCTGTGAGGTTTTCTCAAAAAACTTTGTTAGGAATGAGTGTTACCTTTGTGGGGAATCTAGGGGCAAGTTTGGATGCAAATTACACTCATCACATAACCTTAGAGGAGAAAATGGGTCGAGGCATTCCATTAGACCTGAGTGGGAAGGCATGTGCTGCTGTCACCTCTATTGTCCCCATTGTTAAACAGGGCACATTAGTTTCCAAAGCTGCTTAGTCCTGTGCTTTTCATCACTGAAAAGCAGGTACAGAGTGATTCAGGCACACAGTGATGATATCCATATCACAATGGCGATGTGGAATGAATTAGAGCCCTCTGCTGTATTAGATAAAGGGTTGCTAAACACTCGGTGAGGATGGGAAGTATATTTTGCATTTGAAGGACTGAGGGACAGGCTCAGTCCAGTTTGATATCATCACCTTTAAATAGTAACAATACTATTTTTGTATTACTATTTGTGATTTTATTTTACTTTGAAATAATGGTAAAGCTGTAATTTTTATAACCAACACATAGAGATTTTATTGGGGCACAATGCATGAACCAGTTTGTCCTTGTAGCTTTATACATGTTCTCTGTATGAGTGGATTTAAACATAGCTATTAGAACCTGTATCATTGTCATGATTATCTGTTTACTTGTTGTGAGATGGAACACCAATTTTTTGTATTTTCTGAACATATTCCTGTCGAACATCTCCTGGATGTTCTGGTAGTATTTTTGAAAGATAAGCGAGTATTTGGATTCAGTGTTGAGGTCCTGTGGTGGATTCTGGTACTTGATTATGGATGTTTCAACTTAAGTCAGACCCATAACATGCCAAAATGCTTCCTCAGCTTTAATTCAGCTCTCAGCTTCTTCCTTAAGAAGTGAGAAGTGTTTTGCTGTTTTCTGAGAAATAAGATGATCCTTCACATACTAAGTGATTCCACTTGGGTCATAATGATTGTTTCAGTTTGTCAGTTCCTTTGAAGGCTTTGGAATTGTTTTTCTCATGCCATTAGAGTTCCAAAGTGTCTACACAGACAGGTTATTAGCAAACAAAATAAATGTTTTAGACTCATGCTCCCCTTGGAAGCGAGCAAAGTATCAAAGTGAGGTAATGTGAGCTGTAACATGCTGCAAGGAGAAAGGAAGCACAAAAGAACAGCAGGGAAATTGTAGAATGAGGCAATTGAATAATTAATGTAAATAGACTAATTGCTAATGTGAAATGAGCTTTCTTATTCTTTTACAATACATTGTCCTTCTTGACTGCTTTTTAACTGGAAGCTATATTCTAAAGATTAGGCATGTTCTAAAGATAGAAGGCAGCAATTTTTTTGCACAGATTTTGTAGACGCTAAAAATTAGAGGCAATAAAGAACATGTGACCATAAAGGCAAAACAATTTTGATGTGTTAACAGTTTCATGGTCACAAACAAGTCAAGTGCAGAGCCCATACAGTACAGTGCTAGTTAAAAATAAAGTTTAAAAAGTGTCCTTTCAAGTTTGTGTCAGACAATTCTTTGCATTTGTGAAGAATATACAGCAGCTTTTTCATAGAGTTTACTCCCAGGTGAATTTGCTAATGTCTTAGTGAAAGTCAAATTGTTTTACATACTGAAGATGTCTTGCCCCCTTTATTTAAAGCACTTTTAAGATTTTCTTCTCCATCTGCTACTACTACAGCATGCCATAGTAAGCCATTATAATTTTTGTTTAGTAAGCCATCATGGTAGATTACTGTATTTACCTGTAATTTTACATTACAGTTCTGTCTCTCTTTTGAACTGGACCATGTGTGAGTTCATTTTTCCATTTCTGCAGCTCCTTCAGGCTTTCTTTATCACATTGCATAAAAAAAAAAAAAAAAAGTGTTTCTGAACAGAAAACTGTGCTGCTAGTGTTTGGAAATAAGGACATTTATAAAACCCACGTGATATAAGAGCATGAGTTACTTGGAAGAAATCATATCTAAGGGCATAAAGCTGATGCTTTCACACAAAATAGGGAAGTAGAAGTAAAAATGTAGAAGTGTAGAAGTAAAAAACCCTGACATCTACAAAGGTTGTTTATGGTAAGACTGACAGAAATTATGATGACTGTTTCTGGGGACCAAAGTGAACACAGAAGGCCTTTTTCATCTGTCCAGCAGCCTGAATTGGAGCTGTGGTGCCCTGTTACATATATTGGAGCCTGGTCCCTACCTGCAGGACCATGCTTCCTCCTTTCAGTGGCAGCTGTGTATGTGTTAGTTGGTTAGTTTATCCATGCACAAGGCACACTTAGATGTCAGTCACTACCAGCATGAGACATTCAGCTCATACTGTGTATTTCTAAATGCTGTATCTGGATGTTTCCTGATCACCCCCTCTGGCGTACCACAGGTGTCCTGTGTAGAACCTTGTTAGTCTTGGATGAATTGCTGATATCCTGCTTATTGTTTGTCCATATCTGTTTATCAACCATGCCTCCAGCTCTTGTTCCAGCACACTTAGAAGAATATGCTTTCTGTTTCACAGTTTGTTATATTTTTTTTTTCAGCTTATGATAGATAAAGTTATATTTATCATTTTATCTGCAGTATTTTCTGTTCAAAGCACAACAAATGCTTGCAGACCCGAGGTCAGTAAATCTCACCAGTTTCCCAGCAGACGCCTTACTGGTCCTTCTGTCTTGCTACATTGAAACCGCAGCCCTATTGATCCAGCCCCAAGGGGAAAGATTACAAGTTATTAGTTTGACAGCTCCTTTGAAGTAATACTATTTTCTTGCTAAGCATAGACAACTCTCTCAAACAGGGTACAAGCAGGTATTCTGTGTAGTCATGGAGGGGTGAAGCAAGGGGCTGCATCAAATTTGTTGCTGGTTTAGCTTGACTCCAGTTCGCCCAGTTTGGAGCAGATCGTGGCACTTAAAGTGGTTTCACTGCAGGAGATAAACAGTAGGAGATTGTACAAAAACAAAGGAAAGAGGTTTCTGTGACTCTGTAGGCAGCTAACTTCTATGTATGACTTCATTACATGATGCTGGCATGGAAGAAGAATGAGGTGGAGTGTGGAAAACAGAAATTTGCCCTTCCCTTGCAAGCATTAAGGGAATAACAGCTCCATTCCTTCCCTCTTCTATTTCAGAAAGGTCAGTTCTTTCTTATTTTCCTGGCCATTCAGTGAATGAGAGTGCCAAATCACAAACTCATGAATCTTTTTAAGAGGTAAAACTCCAAAAGGGCTGTGCGGATTTGCTCACTGATTAACATTGGCTCTGACTGCTTCATATCCTACCTCTCTGTACAAGATTAGCATCTATAATATAATAACAATAGTTCTTATTCCATGACAGGGAAGACTCAGGTCTAAACTATATATAATTCCACAGAACATCCTTCCAGTGCTGTTACCATTGCTTCTCACAATTGAACACAGCACGGATCTTACATGAGTGCGTGTGGCTATTGGAAACTTATTCCAGTATGCTTGATAAAAATAACTTGAAGTGACCTGCAAACATTTATAGATATTCAATCCAAGCTACAGAAAATAACAGTTCATTAGTTATGGGACAGAGCTTCCTCTCCTCTTTTCTCTCTTAACCATTCTACTGTTTACAGGGTGGGGAGAGAAGCTTTGAGATCTAAGATGGCGGTTGCAACAAATTATTCTGCATAATAGCTGTCTGCATCCAGTTCCTCTTATCATATAAACTAGAATCGTTTCATTCATGAAATTTAGAATAAATGTAAGACTCTTAATTCTAAAGTTATAATTCAAAATTAAGTAAAATTTCTGTTTGCTTCTGTAACTTTTTCAGAACTTGAGATGAAATTGGTTCCTCCATTTAAAGAAATTTCTGTTACTAAGTAGTGGCTTCAAACACCTAAATGAGATTATCCTGCTGTGAGTTTGAGCGGCTGCTACCTCAGTTCTACTGCTGTAGGAAATGAGGCAATTTAGTGGCTGTTTTTTTCATGGCTTAACTGAGAACTGTGTCAAACCCCAGAGGATGTCCAGAACTGGATCACTGTCAGAGCTGCACGTGGTTATTATACTGCCTCTCATTAGGCGTGAAGTTTTTACTATCCCAATGTTGTTCTCATTTGACTTTCAACAGTGCTTCAGTGTCTGCTTCCTTTTATTGAGTGATTAAAGGTAAGCTTTTCCCCTGAGGAACGACCAGTGCACTAAATCAATATGCAAGAACATTGTAAGCAGGTGGAAAGCACTGTAATTAACAAAGTTAGCCTAAAGTTCCCAAATTTAGCCAAGAGTGTGAGTAGAAAAATTAGTTATCAATATTATCCATAGATTTATTTTTCTTTGATCTAGATAAAGAAGTATACTTTCTGAAGTATGTACAGGATTTTTTTTTTCGTAGAAATCTATCTGGAATTACTGTTTTAACTTGAATATGGGAAAATACTTCAGATATACCATGATTTAAATTTGTCTCCCTTTTAGCAATAAAAGTTCTAACGATTACTTGATTAAAAATCATGTGGGAATATTTCTTATGAGCTCAGTGTCGTCACCTGGAATCTTCTCACAGATGTAAATAGATTTGAGATTTGACTGTTAGTGTGCCTAAAAAAACTATGCATTCTTAAACCTTACACAGAGGGAATATATTTAAGGAAAAAACCATTTTCCTTCACCTGTAAGAAAAGTATGAAAAGCAAAGAACACAGTATTATTTTCTGCTTAGTTATCTACTGTAACACTCAGCTGTAAAATTTGAATTCCAGGGCTCCATGTTAACTGTGACTTTTATTTTTCTCCTTCTGTTGAGAGAGCTCTGTTGATACTGTGATTTACTAGTACGGTTGTTATTTAAGTTTATGGAAGATTTATCTTGACAGCTTCTTCAACACCCATGAGATTATAGTGTTCTAGGTGAACTGTAAGATGCATGTGCTTTTGAAGACCATTATGGGCATGTGCATGTGTTTGTATACATGTCATGTTTTGTACTTTTTGCATTCTATTAATTTAATTATAAAAATGAGAGGGGTTGATCACATTTTTTATTGTGGGCTGTACTTTTGTTTAAAAAATGAGCATGTTTTTTATTATTTAAAAACAAACTGAGAATGCATTCCATTGTTTTTCTCTTGTCTAATTCACAGTCAAGAATGTTATCATTAAAACCTGCCGGGAAGTTTTCATACCTTATACCCACAAATTTCTCTGGTGATTGCAGAGCCAGTTGCAGAACTATATAGTTGCCATTATCAGCTGGGATCTACTCAGTATATTCACGGTACTCATGTGTCAGAGTGGCTATAAACTGTCGACCCAATTTATGACAATAGTCTAGTTTTTTTTTGAAATTAATAGTTTCGTGCTGGGAGCATAGAGAAGCCCTCAGCTGTGTCATAAGTTACAAGGAAACATACCATAGGAAGAGAGAAGCTGGAGCTCACTGCCTTCTGAGATGATGCCATTCTGGTCCCTCCCCACCCAAATGAGCCTTGGGCTGCTTTTCTGGGCTGATACAGAAGGGACTCCAGAGTCTAAAAGTAAGCTCTTGTTGCTGGAGGTTGAACTAGAGTGTTGGATGCAATGAAGGATCAAAATCTAACTTGCATATACCCAGATAAATAGCAAATTAATATTAAAATAACATAGCTACAAATCAGTATGAATATAAAAAGGCCAGTGGAAAACATTAGCAGTTCTAGCAAATTAGCACCTTGTCAGGGGCTGTAATGTAATATTTTGTTTACTACCCTATAACTCAATTAACTTGTAGACATTTCAGTATCCCTTGATTGGGCAAATGTTCTTAGAGTGAGACCACTAAATTAATGAAATTGTATTCCTAATGCATTCCCAGTGATGATTCCCACATGATCAAGCTAGATATCACTTCTCTGTTAACCAGTAAAGTTACAAACCTTTCCCACCCAGCCATATATTTTGTGTTACACTATTCAAGAGGTCTCTTCACAGAAATTTGATGTTTGCATAAGACTTACTAAGTGTGGGTGTATTTGGAGAGATTTGGGGTTCAGTTCACGTACAAGCAGATTTTGAACATCTAATAGACTTTACTCATGTCAAAATCTTAACTCTTTGTTTCACAGTAGTAATTGTGAGGCTTGTTTGTTTTCAGTAGAACTGCAAATTAATTGCCTTTATAGAAAGTATTTTAAGTATTCATTCAGAGATGCATTATGTAGAATATTTGAATTGTATAGAAGATTATTTGGATCTATCTGCTAGTCTAAAGCCAATCCAGTGCCTTTGTTTTTATAAACACTAACATGAGAATTATTCTTCTTAGGTGCTCTAAAATGTGTTTTCATTCAGTACATCTCATTTTTTTAAGCTTTTTTCTTAACAGGATGAGTGTGTATTTCCTGTTTGCCTGAAGCCAGGTTGTGTTATTATACACAAATAAAATATGTCAGCCCTCTGATAAAGAGAGTAAATTCAGTTTCTAAATCCAAATTTGAAGTGTTGGGCTTTATCTTGATTTTTGAAAAAAAAAAAGAGACAAACAGAAATAGATATTGAAGATATTTTAAAACATTCTTTGTTTTTATAATGAAGATATTATACTGTTTTAATACCAGACACATTGGCAAGCTTGATGGTAATTGTTGTGAAACAAAGAATGCCTGAGAATTACTTCTCTTTTTAAAAATTAATTATTGTGTTTTAACCATTAAGGATGTCACACTTTTTATAATTTGGCTCATGACTGAATGCACTGTTTTCCCCTCCGTTTTTATTTTGTTTTGTTTTTTTTGTCTGGTTATTGGAGACAATCTGATAAAGGCAGGAATACCTATAAAATGTGATGATATAGATACATCTGCTTTGCTTTTCTTTAGCTTTTTATAGTCAGTCTGCATCATGTAGCCTCCATGGTTTCAGAATATTCTTGTTCATTTTGCTGTTTCTCACTTGGCTTGATGAAATTTGCCAATAGCTCCCTATTATCTAATCAATTAGTTCTTTTTCTTAATTTAGTAAATCCAGTGACTTTGTTTCATAGCCATTTACAACTGTGGCAATAGTGGCACAGGGAACTGTACTAGGACTTAATGTTACTGTCTTATTCATTCCTTTTGGTATAAAATCAGATCACATTACAATACTCAGTAATTTATTACTGTTATTCTTAGAAAGCTCTTTGGCAGGTGGTTGTCTCGGTCCATTCTGTGTGGACAAGGGCCTGATTTCTTAATTTCTGTGTATTTTCTGTACTTAAAAAATGATGGAAGCTGATAAAAATCTGATGAGACTTTTTTCAAAACCAATCCCTGCAACTGACAGTAGTTTTAACACTTGCAATTTTCCATACTTGTCTTCCATTTGCAGAAACTGGGAAATGGTAACATTTACATGTGCTCAATGAGCAGGTGTGTAGAGTTGTAGGTCCCAACTGCATCTTATATGGCAAGTCAGAGAGCTGACACTCAGTTCTGACTGTAATACCTTCAGTGCTTAAAGTGTTCAGTGATTGATGACTTTGAATTGCAAATAATTTCTTCTTTTATGTATTTGTTTAAATTCTTTTTTAAAGGAGCCTTTGATTCAAGAAAAAATTACCCCCAATTTCACAGACTTTCCTTGGTTTCTGTGTGTTTAGAACTGTATCTCCCAACTCTCCTCTGGCAACTTCCCACCAGTCAGTAATGGGCTCCCTGAAACCCTGTCTCTGCAGGAATGTCATCCCAGCCAAGGCTATTTAGCAGTTGTGCTGTTCTGCGCACTATTCCTGTCTTTGGTCCATGTGTTCCCTCTGGAGTGTCACCTGGCAGTGTTGCCTTGGAATGGGTCGTACAAAGCCAGGAAGGTTCTACTAAGAGACTTCTTTTAACTACTTCTTCTACTTTGCCTTTTTGCAGAAATCCAGGGTAAAGAAAAATCTCACTCTGGGCTTTGTTGTGTTTTTTGCAATTGGTTTGGTAGAAGCTCAGTCTTCCATGCTTCTTCACATCCATGTTGCCCTCAGAAGTATTTAGGAGAAATGTGAACTTAATGATGGCTGGAGTTATGAGAACATAAATATATCCCAGGAGGGCTTTTCTTCTCCCTTCCTCTCCTTTCATGTATCAGCTTTATCATCTTTTTCCTTGATTTAGATATAATTTTCAGACTAATTTTCAGAAGATTTTCTCTCTCATTTTCAAATTCAGCAAAATTTTAGAATTTGGATGAGAAATAACAAGGTGAGTAACAGAAACAAGCGAAGTGCTTGCAAAAGATGCACACAAGCTGGGATTTCCCATTCTTTGTCCTCTGTCACTTGCAAGACGGAGACTGAATGAATGCAAACATTTTGTCTGCCTGGAGAAACGATGGTGAATACTGGCCTTCTAAAAAAACTGCCACGCTTTTCAATTTTCACACAAATCACAATATCAGTGACTATTGTACCAGAACAGATGTGTTTTTCTTTGCTGAGCCAGAAGCAGAGCATAAATCAGTTTCTTTTCTCTGTTTTTATTACAGCACTGTACAATTTCTAACCCTGTCAGGCTCTCATGAGGTATTACTGTTTGCTTTACTGATTAAGCAAATTTTCATGTTTCAGAAGTAGATAGAGCAAGGTCTTAATACCTACTTTGCATGTGTCACATCACACACCCATCACAGAAGTTTATTGATAGTCTGGATAGTTTGCTGTATTCTTCATACATAATAAAAATAAAAATTCAATCCCATCTGTGTTGTAAGGAGGTGAATGCATCCTATGGGAATAATATTTGTAAAAAAGTTCCCTATTTGGATCGGTGTATTGATATTTTCTCAAGTTTGAAGACATCCTCATGGATACACTTATTTTCCTTGCTATTTGAAGGAAATTTCAGATATCTATAACAGTGTCTAGAATGTTTATCTAGGCCTGGAAGTATTTACTGATTTTTTAAAAAAACTCAACCAAACAGAAACAAAGCGAAACACCCAAACTCCCTCTTGTTGATCTTCAATTGACTTCGCTAGAACATAGAGGCTTCCAACTTTGAAACACAACAGTGTTCCAACAGTGAAAACAATACACAATGAAATATTCTTGACCCATAATTTCTGTCAATTTGCTGATCATGCATGGTAAACTGCACACAGATAATTTACTTTCAGAAGCCACTGAAAATGGAATGGTTAACTGTTCCATTTTTTAACATGAGCTTCTTTTTAGCAGCTGTTTAGACAATAAAAAAAAAACAAAACAGAAAAATGAAAAGATAATAGCAGAAGATTAACATAGAAATTTCAGAAGATTAACATAGAAGAGCCTGTACCTAAAGAACAAAAAATATATGAGGTAAAAGGTTAAAGGTATTTTGTACTATCTTTTTTCTTCTGATAGGTGCAATTAATGATGTACAATGGGAAGGGAGATTGAATTGTTTTCCTCCCAGCTAATGCGTTCCATAGGCTGATCTGAAAGGAAGGAAGGAGAGAAACCAACACTAGGCTTTGAGAAGACATTAACAGAAAAATTTACGGCTCTATTATACAGTGGTGTATTCAGACAAGTAATGCCAACGCCTTTCTTTTATGTGCTGCACTGCTTGCTGGTGAATAAGGTGTAAATATTTTGACAGTGTGTATAAAGGGGTTTTACAGTATTTGATAGTTTGGATGTAGAATGAACTTTAAAGGAGACAGCTAGGAGGTATATTTTCTGCAGAGTGCATAGGGAATTAACAGTGAGCCACACTGGCAACAATGGATGTTACACACCTGATTTTCTGTAAACCTGAAGAAAAATACTCATTATAACTTTATGCATTACTCATTTAGATGTGATTTTTGAAGATGCCCAGGGGAGTAAGGCACCCATTTCTTTCAGAATTTCAGTAGGTTTTTAATTGCTTTAAAGAAGCTCATCCGTAGGGAATTAAGAAAACTTCTGAGATCTGAGTTTTCTTTGTTCTAAGAACTTCAGTACCCTGACAGAACAGAGAGCTGAATCCACATTATAACAAAAACCATAACCAACCAACCAAACAAAAAAACCCCACAGCCGCTTCTTCTACCTACCCCCCCCCAAAAAAAAAAAAAGGAGGTCTATAAATTTTAACCTATGATACTTTTCCTTGATAAATTTCTCTTGTGTATAGAGACTCAAGATAGTCCTATGCACCTTCAAGGAGAGCTTGTTTAGGGCATGATGCATTATCAGTGTGCCTCATCCCTGCCTAGAGGGATCTCTTGCCATTAGAAATATATTATTCCTCTGGGCCTTGGTTTTCTGTACATGTCTGTAGGTAGCCCAGAGCATACTTTCTGTACTGAGCAAGGCTCACTGGGGAGGGAGCTGAGTTTCATTGATGTGTTGTTTCCCAATTCTGAGTATGTCACACATACCAGGATGGTTCCAAAGGAGAGGAATGGTGAAGAATGAGTAATGGACTCCTGCTCACCTTTCAACAGGACAGATTTATCTCCATCTTAGGTATGTTTTACTGCATGCATGACTCCTGATACTGTACAGAAAAAAAGGTGGTGAATGTGGAGCAAAGAAAGCTTTCACCAGAGGGTGCCTAACCAGCGTCACTTCACTTTGGCTATATAGCTCAGAGGAGGATGACCCCCTACTGACCCCTGATTACTCAGGTAGCCCATATGTGACATGACCAGTGTATTTCAAATGTGCATTTTACCTGTTGATTTCTAAATACATCCCAGCTTTGCCCCCATTGCAGTTCTATGCAGACAGGAAGGTTTTATTTACTCATATTTTATGTTTTGATTTTTGTGACCTATTTAACATAGTTTCTCTATTATCAGTATCTGTAAATATTACTAGGACTTAGGTTACCATCATACAGCACAGCATGAAATATCTGCATTCCTACTAGCATTCCGATCTGCTTTCCTACTTGGCATCCCTTAGCTCTTGAGCTCTTGTCATGATACTTATGGCCTTGGAAAAATGGTTTTGAAAAAAAAGAAAGTAAATCCACAACACCTCCCCACCAAAAAAAACAAAACCAAAAAAAACCCCCCAAACCCAAAACCAAACCACCAAAAAACAAAACCCCACCAGTCATTGTGCTGGGTTTTTGTTTGGGTTTTTATTGGATTTTTGTTGGTTTGTTGTTTGTTGGGGGTTTTTTTAAGCCTAGCCATTTATTTCAATGCCTAAATGGAACCAGAAATCTTTTGAAGATCTAGTCCCATGTGAGTTTATCCTGCCTTAACAGCAGATGGTGAAAAGCTTCAACAGCTTTGTTTCTATTATCAGATGTCTTTGATTTACTCCCTTGCTTTGCTTTTTAGCCTTTATTGCTTTTATTCTGAAATAGCAGAGGCAGAGCTATTTTTACCGCTCAGCTGTAGCTTTTCTCACACAATACTATTGATCTCTCCCTTCACCATTTGTTTTGTGGCTGGCACTATCCAAAAAAAGCATTGTGACTAAAAGGAAGGGAGAGGATGAAACCTCTTTAATAGAGTGGTACACTGTAAGATCCTGCAAATTGCTGCAAATATTGCTGCAAATATTTGTGCATGTATTTAATTGTGCATGCTACTCCCTGCTGGAAATACCAACAAAATGACAAGGTGTAACCTAAGTAGGTATGTTATCCTTTGACTATTTTAGTCACAACTCATTCCATAAACCACCATAACTGATAACAGCATTCTTTAAATTATATGTGGCATTGGTCATCTCAAGGATAACACAAAGTTAGCAGTCTAAACATCACGGTTTTGTAGATTAATGGCGTCCTACCCAATGAAAAACCATAAGTGTGTTCAGTCAGTTTGAGTCCATATACAGACTTGCACCTGTGGAAGAGAATTGAAAAAGTCAGCCTGAGGAAACTTGTTTTGGGTGATGTAGAGACTGCTTTTCCTTTTTGAGTGATGTAGAGACTGCTTTTCCTTGAGAGTATACACTATAGCTGTGCTCTAGTTCTCGCACTGCAGGGAAGCAATCGCTTCATCTTCCCTGCTTTTATGCCTTTGATCTTTCTGAGTGGTTGAAGCAGCTACATTTTTCACCTTCTCCCAGACCAGAAATGGTTGATAATGTTATGCATTCGAGTATTTGTTCCATGTCTTTACTGTCCCACCTTGTTATGGGATTTCAAAAAGGTCAGATTTATTCTAAACCTTAGTTCTCCAGCTTCAGTTTCCATCTTACCTTGTGTTTATTCCTTGTGTGTATCTTCATATTCTGTGTGCTCTGAAAACTCTGCCCCCCTCCATTAGGTTCATAGATTAGTTCTTAGAAGGTGTTCTTGCTTTTCCTGACTGTGGTCTATGTTAATGCTGGCATTCTAACACAGGCTCTGAGCTCTTCAGAAACCATAGTGGCTGCAACTGAATCATCTCTTCTGAATTTCTGTTTACTTTTCTGGTTATTTCTTTCAAAAATAATTTCTTTTATTCAAATTTCTTAAATTTCAGAGATGATTTCTTAAATTATAGTGAAATAGGCAGAAAAACTTATGAGGTATATTCCTCTCCTCAAATCAGAACTTTTTTGTTTTGATCCAAAATGCCCAGGACCCTGAAATCTGTTCTATACAAAGTTATTTTGAGGCTTTTATAGTGTTCTTTTCTGAAATTTATTTCAGCGCTTTTTTTTTTTTTTTTTTTTTTTCCCCACATTGAGGTGTAATCCAGCCTTTTACTCTCAAATTAAGTCTTGGAGAGAGAAAGCTGATTTGAAATTTTTTTGAAATTTGATCTTTTATCATTGGTAAATGATTTATTCCAAATGAGAGAGAGTAGTATGTCTGTCTAGCTCAGTTTTTCAGCTCAAAAAAATGGAAGGAATTGGCTGATGCTTAGCAAACTGATCCTTCCAACCCTTGTGGCTGTTTTATCACTATCTTTCAAATTACTGATTAGAGCTACCTATACAACTGAGGAAATATAGTCCTTTACATTACTGAGGAGTTATCTGCTAATTTTTTCATAATTCCTTGGGTTTACTCATTTATTTTTTGTTTACACTTGCTCTAGGTGTAATGTGTCTGTATAACCTTTAGTATGCGAATCATTCATGTAATGATTGCCAGGAATATTTGTATTCATATGGGCTTTGATCTAGTCCCCTTGAAAACAAAGGAGATGCTGGTATTGGCTTCCCTCTGTTTTGGATCCTGATTAGTCACCTAAATCATGTGCTCCCCTGGTTAGATGTCTTAAATTGTATAAACAGGATGAATCTCTTTCTTCTTCATTGATTATGTGTGAATATTCATAATTGTTCAACAAATCAATTTTGCATGAAATAGAAGGCTTCATAATGACCATGAAAACACTTCTGGCATGATTGCTCTCATTACATTGCTCTCATTCATTCACACCAGTATTTGTGACACTTTTTCTCTGTGAGTAAAACCTCATGCACTAGAGTGTTTGAGATCAAGCTAATGGAAAAATATGAAAAGAGAAAACATCGTCTGAGCAAACAGCTTCTATTGCAGGAGGGTAAATGAGGGCTTCTGGGTTATGTTTGTACCTGCTGTTGCTCTAATCTTAGCCAGCCTCGTGACATATATAGATGCACATTTGTATATTGAAATATATTGACCATTAAAAGCCAAATTATCTTTGTATTTAAATATTATTATTATATGTTGCACATTAGACCACTGGTAGATTACAACAACGGACATGATGTAACTTTATCTGCATAATAATGAAAAAATTTTTTTCCATTATTGAAAAATAATTTGCCTTGTTGGTAAAGTTCATCAGCTTTTCTAGTTTGGATTCATGCTTGTTATGGCATTCTTGTAGCAAAGATATATGTATTTCACCTCCTGAGTTTCACTCAAGGATGTATGGATAATGCTGAAAGAAGAGTGAGAAACTGAAGTGCCATTGTATAATATTTCGAAATGGCATTTTCTGCTATTGAGGCTGCTGTAAAATTGGAAGGCAGCATCAAGACTTCTTAACTGTGCTCACTAAATTCATAAAGAACCCTCCAGTTCTGATGTTAGCTTAATATACCCTAAATGTTAGGATGTTCTTTTTCCTTTTTGAAAGTTTAGTGACAGTGAAAAGAACATAATTACAACAAAAATTTTAAGACATGCCTGTCATCTAAACATTTTCATTATAGGCCCTGTATTTTATAAATGAGGCTGTTAATTGGGAACATGTCAGTTGATGATGAACGTCCTATGGTTTGAAATAACTGTCTTACAAAATGTTATTCTCTATAATATCTATAAGCATTGCAAAACTAGAATGTTAAAAGTGAACAGATAGAGGTATGTAACGTGATAGATGCATGCAGCGAATCTGGGGGCAGAGGCTAAAACTCAAGACAGCTGAGAAGGTTTCCATGCTTTTGAGAGGAGTTATTTACATCTTTCATCCTCTCTCAGCCAAAACCCTACTACACCTTTATGATTTGTTATAGGCAACAGCAGTTTGTATATCTGAGAGAAACTCTTTGGCATGACAGGTAGGAGATGTGTTTCAGTGGAGTAGCTGCTGTGGTTTGGCCAAATGATGAGTTAAAATGATGATACAGAGGATAGATCAATTAATTTTGAGATATTTATTTAAATGATTTATGTGAAAAAATTACTGTTTACAGACTGTTGCTTCACCAAGTGAAGACATTGGAGTTTTTCTTTTTTTTTTTTTTTTGTTTAGTTTGTTTTTATTAGACATTATATAGCAAGATTGAAAGCGAGGGGAAAATTAGTTTTCAAAGCATCACTGGTTTCTTTTCTAGATAATATTTCTAATTAATATCCTAACTAACACAAATAAGAGCATCTGTGATTCTAAACCTCTTACTGTAGCCTTGGGAAACCAAAGTTTCAAGATTTTACCCAAAACAATTTCAAATGTTCATGTAGAGTTTTCAGAGATGTTTTCTATTTCTCTACAGCAGTCGAAGAAGTGAACAGTGCCACTCTTTTTCCAATTGTCTTGAGAACAGGATAATGTTTTTCAAAGGGTAGAGGGAGACTTTCATTGCTATAATAACCACCCACTGAAGAATTGAACCAGAGAAAAATAAAATAACTGGGAGGCAAGGAGAGGGAGGAGATGGTGGGGAGAGATGGTTTTCTCATGGGCTGTTAACAGAATCAGAAGAGAGAAAGGAAAGAAAGCATCAGGCTGATAATTTATTGCATCATCTTTAGCAGAAAAGAAAATTAAAACAAAAAAAGAACTTGGCTGGGAGCAATGTAGCATTTCTCACCTACTCAATGATATAAAGTGCCCAGAACAAAAATAAGGACTGGCAAAGAAGATTAACATCATGTGGAAGCCTGCAGTGTCTTAGCTCCACTGGTGAGAGTTGAGAGCAGGTAAACAGATTTTTTGCTATTAAAGCAATCAATGCTAAATGAATTTGATATTGATAATGATGGTCATTCAAACCCTAGAAATATTCTAGGAATAGTGTCCACTGTATCATAAAACCTCTGGTTTTTTACAGCCCCCTTCTTTTACAAATCCTCTATATTCATAGAGGCTAAATAATCTAGGCCACTTCATTCCCTATTAGGGCTGCATTACCGTTCTGAAACTGCTTAGACAACAGGTAGTTGTAACAGCACCCAGTTCCTGTCCCAAAAATTACCAGTATGGTTTCAATCTGGAATTACAGTATAAATATTGATTATTGTAATTAAGGTAGTATTTGCTGGTGATGGGACTGTTTACCCTTTCCTGTCATTGAATGCTCTGGGCTTGTTAGTGTGGTTCAACTACATTCATTTCCAGCAGAGATTTGTCAGGGAAGTAGGCACCATAATCACTAATAAAACCTTTCATGCATAGTTAAACTAGGCCAATTTGAGTGAAGACTGGGTTAACAGGTTATGTGATTTCAGAATCAATTTTTGTGTAATTCTGGGCATGTGGCACCTGGTATTGTTATTTAGTGATATGGCTTTACATAATATTCTGTATCATATGGATTCATATTGGTACTATGTATTTATTTGAACAGAGTTCAAGAATTTTTAACAAATCATCTTGGAATACTTTCAATAACACTGTTTTAATTTTGCAGAGTGCATCAATTGACACTATTGGCAGAGCAGTTACATGATGTTTTTAAATAAATGCTTATGTTTGCCTATTTACTGCCTGTTTTGCATGTCTGGTGCAAAGATGATGTAGTATCCTTCAGAACAGAGAAATGTGTGTCATTCAGCAAGCTATATATGTGTATGTTTCATCTTAGTACTGAGAAGATTTCAGTAGGGACCTCTGAGCCCCATTGCACCAAGTAAAACTGTAAAAGAAATTCAGTTTATTAAAGTAGACAGAAAAATGAAAGGAGATGCTTTTCTTTTTTCTAACATCACAAAGTGCTTGCTTTTAAGACCTGGAGCTCCTCAGTCCCTTCCTATGTCTCCCAGAGGCATAATTTTCCATGTGGTTTAATTAGAGCGTTCCAAACTATGGTCTTTCTGGTAGGCCCTTCTTTGTACAAACTCATAATCTCTGGGCTACGTTTATTATTACATTAAAGCAACGTGGCTTTTCAGTGTTGTGCCCTTCAGAAAGAAAAAGAGATGAAGATTTTTCCAACACAGAAGAATAAAACAGGAAAGTTCTTGCAATCTCTATTCTTGTTAAACCTTTTCTTTTCTTACTCTGAAAATCTGAATTTGTGTTACTTTCACCCTGATAAATAAGTTTGTCATACAACAAAGGAATAAATTCACCTATAAATCAACTGCTTGGTGACCAGGGTACGGAGATAAGTTTTTTTCCTGATTGAGTTTGTCCAGAGAGGTAAACTAGCTCACAGAGAAAGTGACCACAGGATGATACATTCTGCAAGAAGCCCCAGCTAATATTGTCTTCTCTTGTTGTGGAGCTAGGTGCATAGGTCATTATTGTTCACTATGAATTATAAAGGTTAACTCCTTTCTGGTCAACAAATACAATATCCAGTCTTTTCTTTGTGTGGGGACTTTTAGCTCACAGCTACACTTTTGAACTGGAGGAAACTATTACTCTGCTTATTAAGCCTGAAAGGTCCCAGAAGGAAATGCACAATGATCTTTGTTTCTTGTTTTCCTCTGTGACAATATATCCTAGAAATGCAAGCCTGTGAATAAGTAATCTAATATACCCATGTCTATGAGCAGGACTTGATTTCTTTGTGTTCCAGTTTATCTATATGTGTTTATGGATATGTGTGTGTGTATGCACAAAAGCACACAAATACTTTTCCTCCTGGCACTTGTTTTACGTTGCTTCTTTAGGACCTATAATATAGTTGTAAGGTAACAGAGTCCAAAGAACGGCAATATAATTGTAATTGCCAGCAATGTATTGCAAATTCAGATCGCAACGCCAAACCATCTTAATCTGCTTAAATGATCACTTGTACATAATTCTCTGCTCTGATAGGCCAGTTGCATTTATGAACTTCCTTTGGAAAAGCAGTAAGGATAAGAAAAAAAAAATCTTAATCATAGAATTAAAAAGCATATCCCACTAACTCCGTCTTATAACTGTCCTTGGGAAGGAAATAGGATAAATATAGTCTCCATTACTTCTACTCCTGGATGTAAACATCTCAGTCTTCAGAAGTTGCACCATTTTAATTTCACTAGTGCTCTGTATTTGTTGCATTTAGTTGCCTCTGACAGACTTGTTACCTGCATAACTATAGGGTTTTTTTCTTGCCAGGTATTATCAGCCGTCAGGAGGCAGAAGAGTTGTTGATGAATAAGTCTGAAGGCACATTCCTGGTGCGAGTCAGTGAGAAAATCTGGGGCTATGCATTGTCTTATCGCCAGCAAAGCGGGTTCAAGCACTTCCTGGTTGACGCTTCAGGGGATTTCTACAGCTTCTTGGGGGTAGATCCAAACCGACATGCAACACTCACAGATCTGATCGATTTTCACAAGGTAATGCTTGCTAGGTAGAGATCAATAGCTGAGTGGAATGAATTAATAATTTAACAAGGAGCTGTGTAATTTGAAACCACATTGGAAAGAATAATGTCCGTAGTGGGGGAAAGAATATTCTACACTAAGCCTAGTTGTAACATTCATAGTGTGTGTCTTTTGTTGCAGTGAATCAGAAGACTTTTCTCCTTTAAAATGCTTCAATACGTGTGTCCTCTTATACAACACATGCTCTCCTTGGCTACAAATGGACTAATAAGGGCTGACAGAGCTAACGCTTTTTGAGCCTTTTTCCTGTGGAAAATTGGATTGGAAATGCCATAGAAAGGTCTTTCAATGAAATTTCAGCATTTGTCTACCTTTCATGTGAGGGCTGTAATGTGCAAAAGCAGGGGAACGGGGCCCTGCTCTAAAGAGGGTGAAGAGAATATGGAGGGGCTCCCTTTTAGGGACATGCTAAGGGGTCACTCCTTATTATCCAAAGCAATCTTACAAGAGTAATTTACTAGTCCACTTTACATGGGTTTGAATTACTTTGCCTCTAACTTTTGTTTGCTGTTGCCAGACTAACTAAACAGTAACACTGTTTCTGATAGCATGAGTTGTTTTCATGATCTTGCATCTCTCTCCATCTTTGTCAGTTTTAATTGCTTTTTTCTTAACCACTCTTATAATTTCTTTTCATCCCCTATTTCTTAGTTCCTTTGCTCTTTTTTATCCTTTTCTCACTCTTGTGTCTAAGTAATTTTATAAAGTTTTTGCTCCTCTTTTTCTTCACAGCTTTTATTTTTTAAGTGTTCAATCTCATGAAGGTTATTTTTCTTCTAAATTCCCTCTCTCTTAAATCTTTCTTATACCTCACCTAGTTTGCAATATCTGTTTAGTGTTGCCTTAGTGTCCCCTCATAGATCACTATGACACTATATGTCCACAAGTTAGATTTCCACAGGAGGATATAGTAGGTGTCCCATTTGACTAAAAAATACGTCCTCCCCTAATTTAATGAAATCTTCTCTCAGTGGCTACCTTGGAAGCCAAAATCCCCCATACCCTGCTTCCTCTGCCTCAGTTTTTATTGCTGAGCATGGGCAGTTTGGAGCAACCATCTGGGCTGTGACCCCTCTTAGCTTGTTCCTTATTTCCAGGCTACTCTGCCAGCAGGGCCTAAGTAGGAAAAAGAGAGTCTTGATGCTGTGCAAGCACTGATCAGCAATGGCCAGAACCATGGTGTGCTATCAACACTGTCTTAGCTACAAGTTTAAAACACAACATCACAAATCAGCACAGGCTGCTGTGAAGAAAGTTAATTCTATTTCAGCCATACCCAGTACAACTGGAAAGAGTCAAACTAGAGGCTTGTCAGGGAAAGAAAAGCAGACGTGCAACACCTCAAATGCAGATTGTAAGGCACTGGATGTAGGACCTCTGGCTCATGTAGTATCCTCTCTGCTCCTGTAGAGGGCTGATAGTGACAATCAATTCCAACCAGCTCTGCTGCAGCTACATTCCTGTATTTTCAGCACAGCTCATGCTAAGCAATCACTGTATTAGAAACACATCTATTTACGGACAGCAGAAGAGCACTTGTCAGAAGCAGAATGGCTTTTAGTTCCTGCCATTAAAACAAAAACCCAACACTTTCTTAGGTGTCCCCTGATAATAGTTAATAGCTGCCCCTGTAGGAAGCCTATCAGAGAAACTGGTTTATCTTTAATACCAACACACAATTCTCTTCACTGTCTAGCTTTTAGCTATATCAAAACTGGTCTCTGTTTGGCAATCACTTCAGGAGGCATCTTACCCTGTCTGTCACATGGTTTTCTTTGAAGCTTTTCTTCCTGCCCTTTCTGGTGAAGTACACTGTCAAGTGTCCCAAAGCCTTCTGGTAACCAGCTAAGCAATCTGTATGTAAATAGTGCTGTGGGGACCCTTTCTCTTGCAGCTATTGCTGTATCATTTGGAGAAGGTGCTGCTTTTCTCAGGACTCTTTTTGGCAAAAGTGTACTTTCCCACCCCACAGGTTGCATGGGCTTCTCCTTGAGGGTCTTTTTCACTTTCAATCAAAATGAGTAGGACTGGTATAACTAATTTTTTACTTACTATACTTATTGATTCATTTTGCTTCATTTTGATTAAAAAAAAAAATAAGAAGAGGTCACGCAAGCAACTCAGCTGACAGATACAAATGGTAACCACTAGCTGAAAGAACAAACCTTACAGAATAAACTGCAACTGTGAATCTTCTCTTTTTATTCTTTTCATTTAAATACTGTGTGGAAAGCAGCAATAACATCTCCAAGTTAATTACTCAGTATTTGTATTTACTTCCTCATAACCTTATCTAGTTGACAAGGTACTGGTCTGTCAAAGGTCGGACTCAGTGATCTTAGAGTCTTTTCCAACCCAAATGCTTCTGTGGTTCTTTGATTCTGAAAATCATTTAGTTTGGGTACTATCTTCTGAACTTATTCTCTCTGATGTAGTAACTGGGAGCCTGCATGTGTTCTGAAGAAATCAGACACCAAATTTACATTGAATTTCAATAAAAACTAAATAGCTTTTGAACATTTTAGGCCCATATATAGATCCATAACTTGACCCCAAACTTTCAAATGAAGGATCGCTATTTTAGTCAATACCATGTCTGGATCCTGGCTCATTTTTGTGCGTCTTAAATTTGGTGCAATCTTAAATTTCTACAAAACCAAAAATGAACGATCATTACTGTAGGAATAAATGCAAAGACCAAGTTCTCTACTTTTACAGTAAGTGAATTGGTAATCAGTTACTGGCAATACACACTTGGCATGTGAGTATTTAGTGAATGAGAATAGTTGCTATTTGTAAAGACTGTCTTTATCCTAGCAAGGTTAATGTATTTCACATTTCAGTAATGAGTCAGAAAGTTATTCATGTTGTGTATGAGCACTCAACATTGAACTCTTGCTCTGTCTGCCTGTGGAAGCTTCTTTCATCCCAATGACTATGGAAGTAACAGGAAGACTGGCATATATCTGCTAAATTAACTCTTGAGATGTCGTGGGTTTTACCAGGGATCAACCCTTTTTCTTGAACTCCCCCCTCCACACAGTTACTATCAGTTGAGAGAGATTTTATACAGACAAAACAGAGGCCTGGTGCCTGTAGCTGGTTTTCCTAGGCAATGTAGTACAAATCACAGCCTCTTGTGTACATTGATTGCATTATTTGATAGTAGCACAAGTTACGACCAGCATGAATACAAGATAAACAAAGCATGAAGAAAATGATTAGTTGATAGGATCCCTTTGCTGGCCTGTAATTATTTTACTAAGTGTTTATTCATAATTGGTTGCCAATTACAATGGAGTGATGATCTTTATTGCTATTCTTAGAGGATAGAGAAGACTTAGATCTTTGATATTTTAATTGGTTTTATCTTTCCAGGAAGAAATCATCACATCATCAGGTGGGGAGCTACTACTGGAGCCATGTGGACAGCAGAAGAACCCACCAGACTACAGCGCAATATTTGAATAACTGATCCAGGACTAGAAGGGATGCATTCTTGATAGCTGTAGTAATAAATAGCTACAAATTAAACACTGACAGTATTTAACAAACTTCCAAAGCCACTGGTCTTGTGGCCAAAAAGTATCTTCAGTAGAAGGCCTAAAATATTTCTATTTTGCAACTGAATTATCATCATTGTTCATGTTGCTAGCATGTGAAAAGTGAGAAATTACCGGCAAATTACTAAAGAGGACTACTCCCAGAAAATTTTAAAGGGATTGTGGCCAATTGCACTGAATGCTAACTTCCTATTCTAATTTTTTCATGTCTGATGCAGCAAGAAGCACGGCCAGGAACTGTTCATAGAGTACTGAAGTACCAGTGTTGAGGAACAGATTCTTTTTCCAAAGCAATGTTTGTCAGGTTCTGTTGACAATCTCATTACTCGGTGGTGCACTTTTGATAACAAGAGAAGCAGTCTTAAAACATCCTTCTGAAGTTTGTGATTGCTTAGGTAGGTAGGTGTAGGTTGAAACTTGGCATTATGCTTTTGAATTCAGGCCTACAACATTCCCCAAAGCAGAGACAGAACAAGGTCATACACATTATATTTACAATTTCAGGCAGCCTTGGAAGAAACTTTACTCCTGTACAGTAAGTGGTCAGTTTATTCTAAAGAAAACAGTTTGACTTTCTGCAATTTTCTCACTGTTCTTGTCATGTTTTCTACTTTTAGATGTGCAAGAGATACACTGGACATTTTTAGCTTTACTTTGCTTTCTTACCAGGTATTTCCTTAGCTGAGTTGTAAGTGGTGGTGGGCCAGTATATTTGTACGTAGAAAAGGTACAACTAATTACATTATCATCATGCTATTTTATGTTTAAAAAAGATGCACACAACGTGTTCCTCATCCATTTGCTATATATATTAACCCCACATAAATAGACCAGGAGCTGAGATCTGTGGAGTAGTTGCTTAGCTTTTGGACTATAAAAATAATAAAATATCATCACAGTAGTTAATTTGTCCTCCTGAAGTTTGTGTCTCAGCTATTCTTGCACTCTGGGCTTGGTATATACGCATGGTATAGGTGTAGTCCTGCACTGTTTCACTGGTGGGCTGGACACTACTGGGGCAGCCAATTCAGAAAATGGAATGAGAGAGCTGCAAAATTGTTACTATTACCTTCCTGTGCTCTGTTCCCATGAATGGCTAGATAGAAACTGCTGAGTATAGAACTGGGTTTTTTTCCTGCTCCAAACATTTATTTTGCAGGGCAATATTTCAAATAACAGGGTTGTGACGGTTTTACATGCAATTGATTTTTTCCAAGAGTGAAGTGGAACATGAGGAAAGTAGATGTGTACCTCTTGTTTAGTGTCATAGCCATACCTTTAACAGGCAGTTTCTCTGTACTTTTCCTATGTGATGTGTATTTGGAGATGTTATGTGGACCAATCCATATGTGTTACTGTAACTTCATGGTTAATTTTTCCAAAGAGCCTCAGTACCTATCAAATGTTTCCTCCGAGAAACCAGCTCTGCACTTGTTCCCTCTATAAAAGGCAGCTCTAGAACCACCTTGGCCTCAGATTGTTATTCACAGCTGCACATGCTCCATTACAGAACAACTCGACCCCTACTTTAAAGGAGAATGGAAAGGGACTTTATCCATGGCCTCAGAAAGCAGCAGCTGGCTGCGTAGGACTGAGGGTCCAGAGGTGCTACTGAACAATTAAGGTGGTATTTAAACACCTAGGCATCTCTGCAGAGTGGTGTTTTGCCTTTATGAACTGAGAAAAAAACTCCAAACAAACAAAGACAAACAAAAAAACCCCCACCATAAAATCCTACCTTCTCTATGGAAAAGGGGCTAGGCATGCTAGAAGACATGCAAATTCCAAAGTTTTTGGAAGGTTACTCAACCCATGATACAAGATTCTGTGAATATTTATAGACAGAGTATTGAAGAACTTGTTCCACATGGAATTCACATTCAGAAGCTGATAATAATACACCTATTTATTTCTAGTGTCACACTTCCCAGCACCTGCTTGTGTTTTGTTTAGCCATTAAGGAGGATTGGAAATACCAGCTCTAGCTTATGTGGCCTCTTGTGATGTGATTAACATCAGAACAATATCATCATTGTCACTTCAGAGCACACTTCCTAAATTCTAATTTTCTCAATTTTACTATCTGAATTCCATCCATTTCTCATTCTAAGTTTTACCTAGCTTTAAAATAAAGCCCTTGTAAGTTCCTCTGCAAATGATGCTACTTAGTAATTACAATTTATTTTGAGAGTTTTATGGGCCTAATAAATGGCAGAATTTCTAAAGTAAAGAAATTGCCAATTTTTTTCTCCATAGCCCAACAAAACAAAACAAACAAACAAACAAAAAGTGCCAGTCAATCATAGAGTTACAGTAAAGAAAAACTCAATGATATATAGGCAAGAGCAGCAGCAGCAGTGAAATACTGTGCAATTAACTGAAGGTAAATTTTGAGGGAAACAGAAGAGGATAAATTTTGAGGGAAACAAAAGAAGGTAAATTTTGAGGGAAACAAAAGATAGGTAGCAGAAATTAAGAAAAACAGAAGCTTTACTTGGAAGAAATGTGCAGCTGTTACCAATATACTTGAGTCAAGTACAAGCATGGAGATGTTTTCTAAGCTAACAGATGCTTCTTGCTGCCTTCCAGAAAATAAGTGGACTATGAAAAGGTAAGCCAGTTAATAGGAAGAATAGAAGGTAAAGCAGGGAAAGGAGTAAATATGGAAAATTAAGAAAATAAAAAAGGAGAAAATGTGCTTATCCTATTGTTTTGAAAGCATTTAGGATTTTTTTTTTTTTTGCTACTCTGGGAGGAAGACTGGGCGCTGCTACGTCTGTTTCTCTCTGCAAAATTTCAAAATTTCAGCTTTGAGCTAACAATCTACCTGGAAACTGGATTTTACATTCCTGAATCTGTAAGAGTTGGGCTGATCTCTACTGCATCTGCTTCACTCTGCCTCTACATGTAGCATTGTCTGAAGCTGTTCATCACTGGGTAAAAATATGTTCATAATGCTGCCATTTCCTTGTCTTCAATTGCTACCTATATTTCATCACACGATGACCTTCCAATCTTGCTTTTTAACCTGCTTCTCTAGCGGTAGCTGTTGTTGAGTCATAAGAGGTGCATGTTATAGATTTTCATTATAAGATTTCCTGTCAATATTTCTTGTCAATGAGACCACTGGGAATACACTGAGAGACCTACCGTGGTAATTGTGTTTCGTAAGGAAAAATGCTACAGTAAGAAGGAAAGCTTTTAAACTTTTAAATGAATTGAACTTTTCTCATATCTGTTTTACACCAACAGCACACAAGGTCCAAACTTGTTTGAAAGTATCTTTGAAAAAAGCATCTCTTGAGTTTTTATTCATGCTTCTTTCTGGATCCACAGATCCATCTGTTCTTTTGAATTTTGTTTTAGTCTGTTATTGTACATAGATGCCTCCAATTTAATACTGCTCTCTTCTCTAAAGAAGAATAAAAACCAAGCAAAGAAATTGACAACACTCATGGAGGAGATTTTCAAGGCTACTCAAAAAATATAGATGCCAGTCCATTACCTCATTATTAATGAAATAATGATGTAATATGAGTATCTATATATTTGTTTTATAGTAGTTGTTCTGAATTATTATTTGAAGTACTAAACCCCTATTGTCCTGAACAAGTACTAAGAAAAAGGAGATAGCATCTTCCTCAAGAAACAAATACCTAATTTTTTTTATAACAGAGATTTATTTTCAGGCTTACTGAGTAGAAACTCTTTCCAAAGACCAGATTCAGAGTGAGAACTTCCACTAGGTTTCAATCCCTTTGGATCAAATTAATAAAACCTATTCAGCACTATTTGCTGAAGTGAGGCAGGATTAATACACTGACTACAGTAAAAGACTTTGATTTTGTATGAACTAGGGATACACTCCTGCTCAGTCTTCCCTTGGTCACCACAAACCTGAATTTAGAGCACTAATGGAGTTAATCCACTCTTCACTGCAGTCTAAATTCTTCCCTTTACAGAAAATCACAATAGAAACCACGTCTTGGGTAGAATGTGGCAGTTCACAGTAGGAGAAGCTTTTTTATTTCCTTTGTATGAATAAATTTCTTTGCATAATTTACAGGTTAGAGTTTATTTTTCAATGATTTTCAAGGACTGACTTTATTGTTTTATTATGCCTTTGCTTTAAGATTCCTTTTTCCCTTCCCAAGAGGATAGGGTAAGTGACCTCTGTGAATAATGTGTCCCTGCCCGAGCTATAAACTGCAAAATGAGGTGTTTGCACTTGACCAGATGCTTGGTTTGTGTTTCCTGAGATGAATCTCCTGGATACATACTGTCTGGTGATAATGATGCATAATTGATTTTTATAGCTAATTTCTTGCCATACAAGTGCTGTGTGAAGCCTTGTCTTCAAATATTTGTTTACTGCTAGTGGTTAGTCCTGTAGCTGGTATATTTACATGATGGCCCATAGCTAATGTAAATTTTCTACTAGGTTGAAGCCTTCAATGAGTTAGGTTTCTTCTCTCTTGGAATTTCTTTCAGGAGTTTTAAATGAAGGTAACATTTTATTATTATTATTTATTATTATGTATCAATAAGTGATTTTTCTTATGGAGGAGAAATAACTTCAAAAGAGACTGGACATTTAGTGTGCTCCTAATCATGTTCTTTTGATCTATGTACAAAGAAAACACTTAGCATGTTAATGTTTCCTTTAAAGTTTAGCTGCCATTTTTCCCCTGTTCTCAGTTTTAATGAGAACTCTGTGTGGGAGAAGGTCATATGCTCACAAGCCATGGAGAGAAAAGAGAGGGGGCAGGACTATTTTATTCCGTGTAATTTTACATATAACAGCAGGCAAAGCTCAAATGAAGTGTTTCCTGAGATGCACTGTTTTTCCTGCATAGCATTCAGAGGACCTGTCCTCAAACCTGTGGCCGCTGTGTTTCCCTGACACAACAGTGACGGGAAGATGTTCCTACTGAGTGTGTAAAGGGCACAGAGGGAGTTCAATAAGTAACATTGCAGTGCCCCAGGAATGATACAGAACTATGCAGATCAAGCAAATGATAAAGAAATATTTTGTGCATAGTTGTGTAGAGCAAGGAGTGGCTGCAAATTGTTGTTTGGTAGAAGTTAATCCTTCTAACTGTATGATTATTGTCGTTGATGGGCAGTGCTTGTGAAGACATGGCCAATCTTAATGCACCTCTGATTCCACAAATTAATAGAACATAGATTGCCTGAAAGGAAAATCAGACATAGTTGTCTTAGACAAGTGCTAGTAGGTATTATTGTAGGATATTTGGGGCAGAAAACTTTTAAATGTATAATGCATATCAGGATATGCAAATGCTAAACACTGATTACCACATAAAGCATAATGAACTTCTCAGTGTGATTTTTATAGCAATTAAAAAGTCAGTGAAGAACACTGCTCTCCTGTAGGAAATATCAATACAGAAAATAAGAAAATATCTTCTCATTTAGGAATTTAAGCTGGATAGTGGACTACAAGTCACTTCTGAGAGCTGCACAATGAACACTGCACTCCAGTTAGTTAGACAGCCAGCCTGTTGCACTTATATCTGTTCCTGATTCTCAAAGTTTTCTTGCTTGTGATAGCCCAAAGCTAATAAAAAATATGTTTTTACTAAGCCGTTCAAATCCAATGTAATGGAAGATGTGGCAAGGTATATGTTTCATTATCATTTTTAGTGTTGACATTTTCTCTCAAGGAATCCCAGGGAAAAAAAAAATTCTAACAGTGAAAGTCTGACTTCTAGATGATATTTTGTTACCTGCTATGTGCTGTACTCACAGCATGCTGGTTCATTCTTTTTGACTTTCAGAGATCTATGTGCTACACTGACATCTATCTCCATTTTTTAATAAGAAAACAGTAGAAACATGTGTGTGAACAAACTGTTCTGTGGGATGAAAATGTTCATTGAATTCCGATGCTGAGCCCTCCACAACATTCATTGGAGTTCATGTTGATAAATATGAAAATCTTTTATTAGGGACTGGCTGTCAGAATCATTTTTCACCTTCCACAGAAAGAAATTGAGCTACTCTAAAACCTTCCATTGACACTTTTTAATGGAGATATGTTCTGTTTTCAAAATTAAAAGCTCCATGGAATTGTTTCAATTTTTTTAGAGTAAAAACATTTAAAAGTATCTAAAGTAATTTTTAATTGCAGAAAATATGAAAAGTAAGTTAAAAATCTGGCACAGAAAATTCCTATTTTTTTTATTCATCCCTAAAAGAAAATGTATTATATTAGGCTCAAAATTCAATGTTTTTGACATTTCATTAGGTATCCATTCTCTCCCTTAGTGCTAGTTTTCTTTTAAGGGAGAATGGAAATACCCAGGGAGCAGTTATTCAAAATGTCAAGCCCATTAAATATCTGGTTTGATGACTGAAATGAATTCATGAAGGTTTAAATAAGACCCCAGATAATTTTCTCCAGGAAAAAGTGAAGCTAGCAAAAAGAGTTCAGTAAAAAAGAACTGATGTATGTTGTTCACAGTTTTGAATATTTCGTGTTACATGCTTGGATTCTTACAATATGATTTACATTTATACATTACTAAAAAGTGTGAGCACTGAAAAATAATTAATTTAAATGGAATAATAAATAACTTGGTGCAAATTAAGCCTGCTATTCCAGTTCCTCTGAAAAAGACTAATTCTATCAATGATTATGTAAAAGACTGTGTCTAGTCATGAACTTCTGCAAAAAAGGATCTAATTTTCTAAGTAGTCATTGTGACTCTTCACAGTAGAAATCTCATCCTGGATGAAGGTTTCCGATTAAGAATGCAAAGTGCTGACTATGTGTGCAAATACTAAATGGAAATATTTGCAATGAAGCAGTTATGTGTAAATGTGAAACATCCCACAAAATAGTCACTGTTGTGTGGCAAAAATGAATAGCTTGGGCTCCAGTTGTTCACCTCAGGCTGGACTAGAAACATGGACTTCATCCAGAGTTCCAGGTCAGTGTGGTATCAGCTCCTCTGCCAAAGACCACTGATTATTCAAGGAGACTTGGGGTCAGGAGAGAGTGTGAAAACTTTTGAAACTTTGAAATATTACCATGAAAAGAAAGAAAAAGTACTTCCCCTGATAAGAATCAGTTTGCAAAAGGAAAAAAGAGGTATTATGAAACTGGCAGACATTCTTTTCCTATTGGTGAGTAGACATGCACACAAATTTGTTGAAGTCAATGAGAGGGAAGTGGTGAATAAGGATTTCACAGCCAGGTCAATTTTTTTTCATTCTGTTCTACAGCACCACACATATAGTCATGAAGTGTTAACCCATCTGTTGTAAGCGATTCAAATCCAGTGGGCTAAAAATACTCTGTCTGCCAAGGAGACAGTCAAGGTGGTTTGAAAAGGCTTGGATGCTTTTACTTTGGGACACAGATAAAGGCGATAAATTAAAAGGCATCAGGGCTTTTTTTTTTTTTTTTTCTCTCTCTTCCTCCCCCAGTCTTATTAATAATGAACCAAATTCACAACAACCAAGGAGAAACCTGCCTGCTGGCTAATACTCTGTTTGTAATCCTGTCTGCACCTGCCCTCAGTGCTAAAGTTCATTTCAAGTTACACTTCAGTAATTGATGATCACTTGCCATATCCCTTTATAAAGCTTTTTTGTCAATGTCTTTAGTGGTTCATTTTCTATCAGCAGCAAATCAATGAAATTTTAATGGAACAGAGTGCTCTACTTGAGACAGAATTATTTTGCTTTACCTGTTTCAATATCAGATGAAGTTCTCAAAGGCTAGACGAATAATAGTTTTTCAGATTTTTTTTTCACTCATAACTTTTTTTCTGTAGAATGGTGGCATCCTTGTAATCAGCTGTAATAAAGATTGAAGGCATTAATGAACTTATTTTTACTGTGAGAAACAATGGAAAAATGTGGTGTTTGAAGCTGATAGCTGGATCATTGTAAATGCCACAGTGGTGTAGCTGGGAATACATTGATTCTTGGAATACTGGCTGGGGATTCAGGGAGGATCTGAAATGGTTTAAAAATCTCCAGGGTCATGCAGTAATTAACTATGCACAGGGAAGTATGACATGGTCACAAATTGAGTTCCCTTCTTGAAAACTGCAGGAGTAACCTGTACTGTTTTCAGAATAATCCCCTGGCACTGCAGGAACAGTGCCATCCCCCTCAGCCCAGCCTGGGAAGTACAGATGTCCTGCCTCTGGCCTCGGCACAGTATGGGTACATGTATAAATCCTGCTAGGTTATGTCTGCAACAGAATAAGAAATTTAAGCATCTTGAGAAGCTTCAACAACTCTTACAGAGTCTTGGAGCCATCTGTACAACAAAGTGGAGGAATTATTTTATTCCTCTGTAGAAATTCTTTCTCAGTGGTCCTCTAAGCCATGTGACCTAATTAAGTAGTATTTCATAATATTTTTGTGCTACTGTATATCAGTAAAAAAACATATGACAAGACAATATTACTTCTGCTACAGCTTAAATTGACTTTTCCTGACAGTTTAGCTCCAGGCCTGTGCTCAACACCCCAGGCCATGTCACACAGGGTGGCACTGGGCAATCCTGGTACAGAACATGCAGGGGAGCATCCACTGGCATGATGGAGGCAAGGCAGTCCAAGGTTTCTTGGAGCTACCTAAGGATAAATATTCCCCAGAGCCAAGTTTGTGAGCAATGATAGGGAGCAATGAGGTGTCGGGCGATAACACACAGTGGTTGCAGGGCACAACCGCAGCCATGGAGTGGGGCCGGCTGAGGGCTGAGGGCGGCTGCCCTCAGAGGAAACTTGAGATAAGTATCGACCAAACTCTTCTCTCTTTCTGTGGGGTAAAATTGACTTGATTGATCTGAACTCACCTGAACTGATCAGCATTCACTGCCTGGCTTTGCTTTATGTCACCAGTTCTAGTGGATTGCCCCTTTACTCCACTTTTGCTCCATGGTGTGTCTGAGGGCAGCTGGACAGATAAGCTGCGCCACAGCCTGGCCTGGTCACCGTGAGAGGCTGTGAAGTCTCCCTCACTGGATATTCCAGAGCTATCTGGATGCAGTCCTGTGCCATGTCCTCCAGGATGACTCTGCTTGAGCAGGGAGGTTGGACCAGACGACCCACTGAGGTCCCTTCCAACCTGACCAATTCAGTGACCCTTAAGGGCTTGGGATGGGATCGTGTGGCTCTGCCACAGTGGCTGGAGGGGCTGGTGGCTGCAGTCGTGGAGGAGGATGAGGATGCAGGATGGAGCTGTCCCAGCACACTTCATTCAGCACTGCTCTGCAGTGAAGACTCAGAGGCTGAGGGCTGAATTTTGCAGCTCTGCTTCCCTAGCAGTTTTCCTTTGCCAAAAGCCTCTTCTTTCCTGAGCCCTACCCAAAACCGGGCCCAAAATACAGGCCTGAGAAAATCCTAATCCATGACTTGATTCCGCTCAGGCTGAACAGAGTAGATAATTTACAGATTGACAGGATGAAACTGGAAGTAGGAAACACTTGGGGCAATGCTGAATTGCCCTGATTTAAGACCTCTCTATCTGATGAAGAGGACTTAATTGTGCTACTTGTGGATGGACAATGGAAATGGGAAGACTCTATGGAAGGAAGCTGCCCTGTTGTCTCCGAAGGAAAGGAACTTTCTTCTCCAGTAATATTTACCTGATGGAAGCAGACCAGTAGGTAAGATGCATTTTTTCTGTTGTTGTGGTTTGGCTCACAGTCCCAGAATTGCCAGGGTAAGAGTGCTGCAATGCTGGAAAGATACTAGCTGATTTTTGAACAACAAAACCCACAGTGATTGCTAAAGAGGTTATCGTTCAGTGCCCAGATTTGTTAACCTAGTCCAAAGTTTAAGTCTGATGCAGAAAGAATCTAAAGGAAAAATTGTCCAACATGTTTGTATCTCCATGAATCACTAAACACAAATCACATATTAGCTCAGTATTGAGGATGTTTACAAAAATGTGAGTTTTCCAATGATTCCAATGGGTCTTGAATCAAACTTTGAATGCAAAGGAAGATAAATTTGTCTTCTCACCTTCACAGTCACAGCTGGAGCACACATTATCAGGGCAACTTGTGTTTCCCTTAATGGAACTGTTTCTATTTGATGAAATAAACTATATCAGACTCTGAAAATGTAAATTTAAATCTCATTGCTAACACCTTTCTCAATACAGCACTAAACACAATTTCAAATACAGCAGAGGGAAAACTGTCTGAAGACTTAGAAATGTCAAAATAAGACATGTACAAAATAGAATTGTTGTACTAGAGAGCATAGTGGCAAACAGCTATGTTCTGGTTTATTTGATGTGCTTTGCTACAGTCTATAAACTTCCAAAAACTGGGACTATTGAATACATACTGGAATCATGCTCAATAATGTAATACAAGAAAGTTTTTGCATAATAGGGAATGTTGTAAAAGGCTACCAAGAATGCAATTTTGCTTGGATTTCACAATGAAATTATTCTGTTTTGATTTCTTTTTGTAAAGTAATCTCAATATGCATCCTTTCACTACAGGAGAACAAGCTACAGAATATCTAAACAAAGTCAATGTTTTCTCAAGTAGTTCAGATGGAATGTTTATTCTCATTTGTTTTTTTTTTTTTGTATTTTCCATGGTAATTTAATTTTAAACAAATCAAGGAGTACAACAGAGAAAATAAAATGTGGACATATGACACTGTAATTGTAGTTGATGAGAAGCAGCAAATAGAAAAGAAAGGCTCTCCTGTGCTTGTTCTACAAAGCACAAAACTTGGCTAAAGAACTGTTTCATGACTGCAAGAAAGGAAGCTGCTTTTAGCTAACAATGCAAGAATTCTAGAATCGTAGAATAATTTGAAGTTTTAAGGGATCCTTGGAAGTCACAGTTGCACTAAAATTTTAGAATGTCTTTCCCTAGATTATTGTGGAGGTTGCTCAATTTACTTTTTGCTATACACATTTTTTTTT
>VYXB01006897.1:8427-145958 GCA_013397135.1 Pachyramphus minor | reverse complement strand
TTTTTTTTTTTTTTACTTTTGATCTTACATTACAGCAGAGATGCTGGAATTCATTATATGTGAACATTAGCAGAAGTCCTACTGAAAAAAGCTGAAAAATGTTTTACAGAAACCAAAGTAAAATCTTGCCCATGTTTCATTTTTGCAGTATTAAAATTCTTAATATGTATATCATGGAGCTATAGAGGTGTTTTTTGTCAGTGGTTTTGTTGTTTTGCTGTTGTTGTTGCTAGTGTTTGGTTTTGTTTTGTTTAAAAAATATTTATTGGGATACTAGAGGATTTGTTGAAAGCTTCATACGCCTAGACAACTGGAGTTTCTTCTTTAAGCTTAATATTTTATGGTGGCTGCTGTTGTTTCATACCTAATAAAATGCTGTTGCTAGGAGCTCTGTAACAGCTACAGGTGTGGCTGAGAAAGTGTCTGTGGTGTTGGGAGGCATATAAGAAAAAAAAAAGGCATCCCATTTCTAACCAAAGAATGCAAGGAAACAACTTGTCACTTTTGACAGCACAAAAAATGAATAAATATTGCAATAGATGCATGTCTACCCAATGAATTTATACCAGCAACTGAGTTATGTCCTGTCTCAGGAAGGCAAGCAGACCAGTATTATTAACTTCCTTTGTGGAGATATTTTCTTTCAGGCAGTGAATTTGTGGTGTGAAATCAACGTCTTGTTTATTGGTTTCCTTGTGTTCTTTCTCTCCCTAAAGTAGTATGCACATTATAACGTTATACTATACTATAAAAAAAAAAATAAAAATTTTAGTTACATGTCAAGAGCTAGGCTCCAAAATTCACAATAGAAAAGGCCAACTGAGAAGTCACAGATATTCTACATAACTTTATATATGCGTTGTATGTTGAACATATTTGAAAACTTATTATTCAATACAGATGTAAAAAAATGAATTTTGAGCTTCTGTTGAGGCACAGAAAGTTCTGACAGTCTTTATCAATGTATTTAGATACATATTATGAGAGCTAGTCACCAATAGTAATCATAAGGCTATAATAGGAATCAGTGGATCATGTTTTCTGGGACAGCAAACAACTTGTTTGTTGTAGCACAAAGCCTATGTACTGGTTCATTATTTCTACTTCATTCTTCTTGTTGCTCCATTTTACAGGTCCATGATCTTCTGCTGCTCTGCTTCTTTCAGAAACAGATATCTCCCCCTTTTTGATTCCTATCTCCTGCCTTTTCTTCCTTTCTTTTTATGTTTTTGTTAAAGTCTAGTGTTTACTAGTAAGTTGTAGTCACTTCAGTGCCCCATTAAAGTGTGATTGACACATTCCTTTGGCAACTGTGCCAGAGTAGTTATTGTAGAAAAGTTATTGTAGAAGTAGTAGAGAAGAAAACCTTGGATAAACAATTCAGTTAAAAAAAAGCAAAACAATTTCAGGCAAACTGGATTCATTCTGGTTTTATAGGTAACCATAATAGAACTCTCTTGAAGTTAAAGAAAAGTTTGATGCCTCTACTTTCAGTCCCCTTAGGGTCTCATAAAGTTCCTGGTTCTTACTAGTTTTGATCTGAATGCTGAAAGGACGCTCTGTTAGTGCCTGCCTGATCCAAAACTCCTGGAAATCCATGCAAGTCTACCTTTATCTTCATCTTACAATTTGTTAAATGTCTGACACAAGAGTATATATAAAGAATGGGAAGTCTCAAAAGAAGACCTTGATGCATCTCAAAGACCTGAATTCCATGAAACACTTTCAGATGAGGGTCTGAACTCTTGTGCTTCATATAAAAGCATCTGAATTTTTGAGAACAGCCAATCTCTAATGAAAATGTCCTTCTCTATTTTTTAATCTATCCTGGTACTTTAGATGGTAAATCCTTTAAAAACTCTTCAGAATACATCAAAATGTCATAGTGTGCTGAACACCTACTTTTTTTCCCTCTGGATCCTAGCTTAAAAATGAATGCTGTAGAGTAGGAGATCATTTTGGATTACAGACCAACTTCTCAAAATGTCAGTGGCAAATAGTCAGTAAATCCCTCATTATCAATAAAATGGCACTGATATGCAGTTAAAAAGTCATCTGTAATTCTTCAAACCCATATCCTCACAAACCTTTTATCTTGTAGCAGTCCCACCAGCACCAGGCAAAATACAGTTTAATGCAAGAGGGATCCTTGGGGTTTTTGCGTGCCTAATGAACTTCAGTAAAGGCTTTAGAAACTCCTGATGGACAAAGGACTTTGATTTTCATAGTATTTTAAATGAAACCATTTAAAGTTGTTTTTAAGTCATCATCTTTCATCACTGTAATAGATATAAAATCCTTCAGAATGTTTTCAGATACTGTTAATTTTCTGGATAAGAGTCTATTACTGTTTATGAAACTGCGTTGCTCTGAATAGAAGCTTCGGCGTCACTAAATTAATCTTGTTGAGGGTTTTGATCTCTGACTTGTGTTTAGTTACCTTATTCATTTATACATATTCCTTAAAAGCTCTCTAACATGTGAAGTGAAAAAAACACCTCTCTAGTGTTACCTGTGTGGAAATTGTAACTCAATAGGCCTTATGCCAGGCTTTGTTCCATGTAGGTCAACTGTAAAATTCTCATTGACTTAATTAGCAGAGGAGTTAGATCTATATGAGAAACAGAGAAAGAAAACTAGTCAGTAGAAAAATAGTACGAAAATCTTATACTATAATAGAAAATGTGGTGGTGTTCAAAGCAAACTGCGAGCACGGTGGCAAGCATTGGTCATGAACTGAACAGTGTTTGTTTGTTTTACTGTGGTGCTGGGCTTTCTGCTGAAAATGTTACTGTAAACTCATCTTCTTTCTGTAGATTTTGTAGCTGCAAGGATGAATTTGACTCTATACTTTTACCTTACCCACTGAGGTTGTCTGCCTGGCTGTTTACTGGGAATCCCATTAATGTAACACAGCTCATCTTACATTAACATCTGTGAGTGAGCAGCCTGAACTGAGCTGTCCTTGAATAAATGACTCACAAGGGCAAGTCTAGGTATTGGATTGCAAGCTGCTGGCAGTCAAACATACCTGATGTATTAGGAGAGCTTGCAAAATATAACTCATTAAGAAAAAAAGCTGGCCAGGAGATTAGTAAATCTGTAATTTTTTCCCCAAAGAATAACAATGAAAATGATCTTGTAAAATGCATCTGTTATGAATTGTTGCTTACCAGTAAACATTCTTTCAGTAACATGCATTACTAGGGCTCCAAATAGAGATGTTTTTGAAGGGAAAAACTCAAATTTTTCAATAAAAAATGGCTAGATTTGACTTCCAGAAATAATCCAGTCTGAGTAAAACAGTACCATAAGTGTGTGTCAAAGATTTTCTCAAATATCAAACCATTTAAAAATAATATTCATGAATAGAAGCTAAGTTTCAAATACATGTTGGTTTGGGGTTTTTTTATATCATATTACTGACATGCTCATGAGAAAAGTTGCAGACCTCTGGTTGACTTCACTAAATCCTGAACAGCCTGCGTAGCTTTTCTTGTGTTTCCTGAAAATATTTTTGATTCTTTCTGCTTTCTCTATTTCCTTCTAAGCTGTCAATCATGGTTCATAATTGAGCAGTCAGTAATGCTGACAGTTATTGAATTGTGTAGTTGAATCTCAAAACACTTTCTGCTAGGAGTGCAGATTAGACTATTGCAGTGGTATCCTTCATTTAACACTTGAGTTGGGGACAGGGCTGAGCTTGCTTGAATAATTCCATCTGAAAGGATGCAATGTTCAAGTTCCAGAGGATAGTCTAGACACACTTCAAGATGTAGAAAGTAGAGCTTTAAGATGTAAAAGTGAGGCCTTAATGTTTGGTGGTCACCACAACAGCTCCTCTGAGGTAAAAGTAACTAAATGCATGACAAGCTGTTTCTTAAGTACTGTTTTGAAGCTTATGATCAGCTGTGTAGGGAGAGTTGGTATCCTGGGAAAACTGTAATGGTGTCTTGCCATAAACATAGTGTTTCCACAACCTGTAGAACAAGGCAATTGGATGTGGGCTAGAGACATAAGCGAAAAGAGCGTTTGCTACATGATGGGCTGTGATACAGTGAAGGTCCACCACAGCAATAAAGTAATGATGGAACAACTTCAAGCCAAACAGTAAATACTTTAATACAAAATGTTAGGTACCACATGTTTACTTTGCTTGGAGGGTTCATTTAATGCTACAGAAACCAGCACATTGAGTTTGTGAAAAGGTATGCGCTGCCTAAGGAAGAGAAGTGTAATTAAAACCTCATTAAAAATGATGTAAAAGGAAGTGCTTTGAAAAAATAGCACTCTCAGAGGTTCAGCACATCTAATTCCTTTCCTTTTGAGACTAGTGTACAGAATCTGAAAATGAGAATATAGTCTAAATAGTCTTATTCACATTGGTATCAGTGAAATCATTTGCTTTGCATATTCCTGCTGCAAGCAGATGTGAAAGTATTCCTCTTGTGCTCAGAGACCTGAAGTCAGTGAGCATAGTGCTGAGTCAAACTACTAAACCCTGAATCATGTGAGTGTATATTAACTCAGCTCTGACACTGTGCAAATTGTTAAGCCCAGCTCATCATTTTTGGTGCTCGACTTGATGATCAGCTATAACTCATAACAGTGGAGTCAGGAAACTTCTGATGGGACAAAGTTATAGAAGCGGGAAAGGGGAAAGAAAGATCTTGCCAGAGCTGTTCCATTTTACTTTCTCTTCTTTTTTTTAATTTTTTTTTCCCTAAAGTGCATGAACATGCAACTGAGTTTTGTCCACCTGGCATAATTCATCAGTGATGATTATTCTCAACTGTTACCAATCTTCTTGTAAGCTTTTTTCTAAAAAAACACTTTTATGTCTGATAGTATTTATTCAAATATTCAAGAGATTTAGTCACTAGGAAAAGAGTCCTGAACTGAAATTTTGTTGGTGGGACAATTATACTTTGGCAAGTTGCCACATCCTTTAAAACAGTATTTTACTGAACCAGGCTGCCAGATCAATTTCTTTCACATTTTTTCTTGGTATAATAGGAGATATTTGAGTAACTGTATCATTCCCTTGTAGTTGGGTCAGTTTCATAATTATATATATATATATATACACACAGAAGAATTGAGCCTTTCTTCATAAGATAGGGGACCCCCTGTTGCAATATTCTGCCAAGATTTAACAAGGCTTTATAACTCATCATAAATGTTTAATGAGTGTAGTTTTGACAGGTATGGAGTCAAATAGGTTGCATTCTGCTTTTGTCTGAACATTCACAATTAAATCTTTCTCAGGGTTTGGCAGATACAGCCAATTTAAGCTGTTTCAGATCACACTAAAATTGAAACAGGCAAAAATCCTCCTTAACCAGTGTGTCACTGTCACTGCAAACGGTCTGAGTACTGAAATGTCAGTGAATTCACTTTCTCATCACCCTTCTGCTTAGGAGACAAGCAAACAGTACCCTCTGTAAAATAAACATTTTAATAGCATTTTTTTCTTTGGCTTGCACTTGGTGTTATGCCTTTAAAATTAAAGCCGGAGACCAAGAGAAAAATTGACTTGTTTTGTAGTAACAGTAGCCATTTATGAGCCATGATTATTATATGTTCTTCCACAAAATATAAGAGTCGGGGCTGATTGTTTTGGCAGACAGCACCGTGCAGTTCATATATTTGAATCTCAGTGCCTATTTCAAGCACAGTCTTCATTGGGAACATACTGCAGCCCAGCTTTTCAAATGTGATGACTAGTTTTGTGTTGTCTTATTTTAAAAGTTAGAGACAATTTATAAGATTTTATATTTGCAAGTGCTCTGCAGAACACATCCTTTCAGAGGAAGGAGGGCGAAAAATTCAGGCATCTAAAATCATTAGTCATTTTTGAACAATCCTTCTGTCCTTGTTATTTGATAAAATCTTTCTCAACAGTTCTCAATTAGAGCTTCTACGGGAAATTAAGGGTCTCAAATATGGTTATCAACAACAATGCTCAATTGATGAATACTTTTGATGTATGTTAAACATAGTACACAGATGCAATGCTGTAACCCAGCTTTTTAATGAGAGAGTATCTAGGTCCTATCTAGCCCACCACCATCTTTTTGAGAAGATACAGGTATTTGTTTCCAAAACAGTAACTGTTCCTCCTCATTCAGTGGTGTGTAGAGAAGAGGTTATTTTTTTCAAGAAAATAGAAGTGTGTTAGCCTACAAAGGAGAGGAATACTAAGAAATACTTCAGGTCTTTTGGCTGACTCAGTCTCAGCTGGAGGATAGCAGCTGAGATGCCCCGGGTCCTCAGGTGAGGGGGATGATGAGGGCTAAATTGCCCTGTTCATTCATTGGTGTCTCCATTGGTTGATGCAAATTTAGGATGTCTCCTCATTTCCTTTTCCCTTTGATGGGAATGCATGGGAAACTTCAGTGAAAGGTAAAAGACTTCACAGACTGAAATAAAGTGGAAAGAAAATAAATTCTTGCTAGCAAGTCTCTAGGCAGTAATTCATCTGGAAGCCAGGATAAAGTTCTTGTCCTTTTTCCATGATTTGTTGCTACTGCTTCTTCTCTTCTGCATTATCACTGCGGAGAGTTGTCCTTTTGACTGTGTAAGCTTTCAAGGTCTTCAGGTAAGTGTTATTAGAAAACCTATTTCTTTTTTTCATGAAGAATATGATGGACTAAAACTATGATTTTTGTTTTATCAAATTAATTTCAGTATTTTAAAGTCTCTCTAAAAATGTGAAAGAAGTTTTTCTAGAGTTTCACAACTATAATGACTATTGAAAGTAGTCAAATCCATGGGCACCACTGAAAGCTGGCTTAAAATAAGAACTGAAATTTCAGCCCCTTACATCACGTTGCGGGTTAAATATTTAGTAGGCTTTGAGCTATCTTGGGTAAAAGCTTTTTTTCTGTTCCTTCTTTCCTGTTCTTTACATCTGTATTCAGAGAGACTGAATTAGTGTAACCAATGTATCTTCTTAACATATCTTGTAGCCTTCTGGCTGTGCTACCATCACTGGATGAAGACAGATTAGTTATTTAGGGGACAGGTGTGTGCACAGGGGTGTTTCTTTGGGTTTTCTGTGTTCTCCTGACTTTCTTTCTTTCTCCCAGAACTTCAGCAAGAGGCTCCTAACAGAAAAAAACTGGGCTCAGGAAGTTAATGAAGGGAATAACTGGAGTATGGTTGGCAGTGGAGGGTGATGAAAGTGTTTCAGCATGCAGTCAGGAGAAGGCAGGTATCCATGTCTGTATCTTAAGCAAATACTTGCAGACACAGTAAGATTGTTAAGCAGTACTAAATTTTGGGAATAGGTTTGTAGTACACTACAAGCACTGCCAAGGCTAAATTGCAGATATAATGGCTGGAATAGCATACCATTATTAATCACGTTTACTAATTAAGAAAATTGCACTCTTCCTCCCAAATATCGTTAGAGAGAAATTATACAGTATTGACATTTCCATGAGAAATCAACAGTAAAAACAGTGTTGTTTTCCTCATAATACAAGTAATTAAATTGGGGGAAAACCAGTATCAACACTAGATTCCATGGGTTTCAGACATATAGCAATGGACATTGTGAATTGGGGTTTAAAAAACAACATGTCTACTGCGAATACTTTATATCTTGTTTACAAGATTCATTTATAAAACACCAGACAGATTTAAAATATTTGTTTTGAATAGTAGAAAATGGCTTAGTTGTTACTCAAACTCTTTCAAAGACTTTAAGCTTAAAAAAACAAGCAAATAAGCTACTTATGATGAAATTTTCTATTCAGGACTGGCATATACATAAATCTGGGAAAAGTTACTATTACCTATCATTCTCACTGTGAAGCTGCATGAATGTGTACAGTACTCACAGCTTGAATGTGTAGGACAGGTGATGATGAATGCAATTTAAGCATTTCATGGAACATCTGGGCTTTCAGTTATTTTAAGATGGAGAAACAATGGCTTGACATGTTGACTGTGAAACTGCAAACACCAGTATTGGAAAATATTTTTCAGTATTTTGTTTTGTGTCTCTTAGTGAAAGAATGCTTATAAATCTTAGAAGTGTAACATTAACAGGAGACATTTCTATCTAGCTCATATCTTTTCGGTGATGCAGTGTTCATGAGAGATGTTTTGTCCTTCATTGTCTAAGCAGCAACAGAACTTCCCTGGACACTAATGACAAACACAGAAACACTGTGAATTAGAATTTTTTCCCAGAATTTCTGAAATCTCTTCTGCAACCAAAGTTGTTTTCTCTTTTCCCTTCTTCAAGTGAGAGTAGAGAACAATTTATTGCTATAGCATTTTTACCAGCTTTCATATTAGAGAACTGTTGTTCTGTTACTTGGAAGATTACTCTTCTCTAGACTAACCCTATTGAATTCCTGCAACCTTTCCTTTTAGTTCACATTTTTAAACCTTTATGACTTTTAACGTTCTCCTTAGAATTCGGTAGTTTGCTTTTTTCTGCCTTAAGCAGACAGGCCAAGCCACAGTCAGTGTTCTTGCTGAGCTCTCACCAGGATGGGGAGAAGCAGAGCAATTTGCTTTTCTTTGGATTTACAGTAATCCTGTTAGAACAGTTCAGAATAACTGCCCCAAATGATTGACCCTTATTCAGGTTTAAACTTAACAATCAGAATTTTCCTGGCATAATCTGATGGTTTGTTTCCCTTCTTTGTATTTATGCTCTTTATTTCCCCTTCCTATGGGTAATGCTTTGCTCTGGTCCTAACTGAATTTGTCTTACTGGGTTAAAATCCCTTTTCTGACTGTCCGGGGTTATTTCAAATTTTGATCATCTCCTTCAAAATCCTTTTAAATTATCCCAGTACAATGCAATGTATGATATATATTTTTTGTGCGTGTGTGTATTTATTTTATTACTCAAATAATTTACAGATCTTGTGACTTGAACAGCTAAAAAAAATAATCACAGGGAAAATGTCTGAAAGACCTCACTTAAAGTCCCCTAGTCTGATATTGACTCATAAACTATTAGTTTTTGAGACTGTTTTGCTGGCTATTCTGCAAATATTTCTAGTTTATTGTAATGTCATTGTCAAATACCTCACCAAAGCTGAGGTGTGGCACATCTATTGCTTAACCTTGTTTATTAAGCCAGCTAGAAGGAAATTCACTTGTGTTTTGTTTACAACATAGAGGGGATTATTTTATTTACTTATCACTATGCTCAGAATGCTGCAACTCTTCCAGGATCTTCCTAAGTATCAGATAAGGCTGGGTGGTCTGTAACTCTCAGGTACTCCTTTACTCTTTTAAAAATGGGTATTCTTTTCCCCGTCTGTTTTTGTAATCTTAGTCTTACTTTTCCCTAAATATCAGGATCAGTTTCTGATCTTCAAGTGAAAGTGTGTGCACCTGTGTTTCTGGGGGAGCTCTTTCCAGCTGTATGTTTATTCATCTGATGCAGGCTGATTGCATTTCTTTTCTAGGTGTCCCTATCTACACATGCATGCATGTATTCAGGCACTCCCAGAAGTCTCTGTATGAAAAAACTGAGTTCAGAAAAAGCAGGCTAGAGCCCACAGAACAATATAGCTTTTTTAAAAACTATCTCACAATATCAATATTTAAAAAAAAAAAAACATACATGAAGGAATGTTTTTAGGGATGGAAATTTACTTGTACTCTGTTAAATGACTGAGACACTTGCCAAAGTTCCACAGAATACATAGATGTAAGTGAACACGCAAAGTTCTGAACATTGGATAGTTATTTTCTTCATTTCCACATCCTAAACTTATAAAGAAAATTAACAGAAGTGTCTCAGAAAAATGTGAGTTATGATCGTGACTACCAGATAGACAGTGCTCCTTCTCAGGATAAGGACATGCAGACAATATTGAAAGCTGTTAGTACAGGGAAGCCATGGAGTCCCAGCCTGAATATAGAAGGATTTTAACTATTAAACAAAACTAAGCCAGTTTGTAGTTTTTATAGATGAATTTGGAACTGCAAACACATCCCACAATTCCCCTGACAATCAAAAAACTATTTGCCTGTTCCATAATGGAGGGGTAGAGGGAGGGAAAGGGCACAAGGGTGTCTGTGTTTTTATTAGATATCATACACTTGATGTATTCTGATTATAGGTTACAATCCAATGGGTGAATTAAGATGTTTTCAGTGAAATATATATTACAGGAAATCTCAAATTGAATGAGAGGGTGGAAAATAATAGCAAAATAATAAAACACGTTAAGAAAGTTGCAAAAGGTATCTTTGCTCTGTAATTGTTATTTTAATTCAACAAAGGGTCAGCACTGTTGCATGGGTGGTTATTTGTTAGTATTTATTTAAGAATTGAAACAAGAATGCCTGCATTGTTAGAGCCTAGACATTGTCACTGGATATGTGCAAGCAAATAAAGTGAGAGCGAAGGCATAAGAAAACATTCAGTATATTTCAGCCTGCTGCAATTATTTGGTGAAAATGATTCAGAGCGTATCTAAGTCCTCAGGGATTTTCAGGGGAAAACTGTTAGGTGTATGATGTCAATACATAAATATCTGAATTCCATACAAAGACATTTAGAAATAGAGTCCTGCATAAGAACTCAGGGAAGCACTACAATAGATGGAGAAGGTAATCCTGGCTGAATGGTGTCAAAGTGCTGTTACTGATGTTTTCATGTGCTGACACAGGTCAGCTTCGTGACCAATTGAATCCAGAAGATGTTTTTTAACATGCTGAAAGTACACATATCGCTAGTTATTATTATGTCAGAATGGTTAGAAAGTACACCCTAGAGCTCTGGCAATAACCTTGGGGCTTGATTAGTGCAAATAAAATGTGTCTGTTGCAAGGGAATGGAACAATACTTTGTCAATGTAATTTTTTTCTGAGGTATTTCTGAGCACTGCTTCACTTTGAATGAGAATCTTTGTGGGAGTCTGAGATTGCTACCAGGTTAGGGAAAAGGTTCCCTTACCAGGTTAGGGAAAAGACTCTTAAAGCAGGATTTATTTTGAAGTAATCTAAATGACTAATTAGATGATCAATATACAGCTTAGAGCAAGGCATCTAGAAGTAGTCAATACTCTTTTCTGAACTGAACTCTGTATCTCCCAACAGAACTGAGGTTTGTGAGGTCTCACAATCAAATATTGGACCTTCAGTGCAAGTTCCCTAGCTTCCATAGGATCAGTTGAATTTTATCAGTATACACCACTGAGATTTTCTCTCATGGACTTGTAACAACAGAAGATTGACAGTCAGATACACAAAATTTGCATGTCAGGTTTCCTTTTTGGGAGCTACAGTTTATCTGGGAATTAAGTTTTAGCATTATAGCATTATAAAAAGCCTTTTAAGCATGAAAATAATTAATGAACCTTAAGCAGCAGCTAAAGCAAACCTGAAGTGGATAATCATGCCTTTCACCAGTAGTTCAGATACAATGTGTTGTTACTTTTCTTTCAGAACGATTGAATTAAGGAAAATAAGATAATAATAACCTTTTATTTTAATTGTAAATACTTATTTCTACATCAAAGACTCCATTTCTGCCTTCAATACTGAGCAGAGAATGTTTTGAAGATTTAATATTTTTCCTAAGCCTACGTTTTTTCAACTCCAGCATTCCAAACCCGATTCTACTCTCCCAATATGTGGTCTTTCATCACACTGTTAACTTTGAGAAAAGTCTTTCCAAGATTTCAGAAATTATTTAATAAAATACATGGCTGCAGTTGCAATAACTGTTTCTCGTAGCCCTTGGGAGTTCACATGTCTGATAGTTGAGGAGCAAACATCTTTCTATGTGTTGGAAGGGAAGAATGATGCATTTGATGCACATTATTGCCTGAGACTTCAACACGTTCATTAGGCCTTGAAATTAAATTTTCTTGTAGAATTGAATGTGCTTCTGCTAAGATTTGTCTGGAAAATTACGAGAGCATAGTTGTACTGAAATAAAAAAATGGCTTTGTTTGTTTTTGTTTTAGTAACATTGAGAGCTACAAGTATGTTCACTTAATGGGTTAAGTCAAAAGCTGCATTTTTCAGCATTTTTCTGAAATGTTACCATGGCTTTAGGGATAGTAGCTCAATATGATAATTAATTTTCACATGTTCTCTAAAGGACCTTCTTCATGTTGGAGATGTGGGACAGAAACCCTTGTTCTGTGCATCCTTTACAGCTCCTAGTAGAACCTTGTGACTACAGCTTTACAGAATAACTTATTTCTTCCTCAGAACAATAAGAAGAATTAGAGCTAAAAAGTTCTGGTGGGTTTTTTGCTGTATCTGTCTGAATGAACCAAACTCTCTGGAGTCCTTTCATTAATTTCAGTGTTTGCTATCAGTACATTTTAGGGGTTAATTTGATGCCGTAGGACTATAAAAGGACTTTAAAAATTCTTAATGATATTTTAGTTGCTGTTTCTTTTTTGAAAATTTTACGTATTCACTTGGTTTTTTGTAACTATTAATCTTATTATCCCTAAATAAATGTTGGTCCCATGTCTTCTCAAAGTTATATGATGTATTCAACAAAACCCTTGTGGAGTTTTTTTAAATAGAAAAATTGCTTTCGATTTTAAATATGTGGAATGAAAAAGAGGGGGGAAAAAAAAAGAGAGAGATTCCAAAAAAGCTATATAAAACTTTACATCTTGTAGCAAACTGTGGACAAAGTTCCCATGAAAGCAAAGTAGTTTTTTCCTCTGGCTGTAGTTCTGAATTGAATTAAACCAGTAGAGGTTTAAAAAGGAATAACATTATGACAAAGAGGACCATATTGAGTGCATTTAGCTAAGTAAATAAACTCTCTATCCCCAGTGACTTGATGGAACACAAGAACAACATTTTCTATGTTACCACTGTAGAATACACCACCCTCAATTTATATATATTTTTTTAATTTCTAGATTTATGCGCACATACACTTGCACAACATGTATGTAAATATGTATAATCTGTGGTGATAACTGTGGCATGCATTGGTGACACACAAGTGCAATTATTCATTCTGTTTGTTCTCAGTCTAAAATCTCTACTCTGTAAGAGGAAGGTACAATATCTAAGCCTCCAACTGAAACTGGTGCCCCTTAATCATAAAATCAACTAGGGGAGAACATTCAAAAAAAAGAATGGTGTAACTAGTTCACACAGAAAGGAAATGGTGTATGTGCAACATTCTCCATAGTAATATAAAAATAGAAGTTCCATGTTTCAAATTAGTACATCTAGACTAGATCTTTTTCTTACTTACACCTTGCTAAACATGTATTCAGAATCAGCCAGGGGAATAATCATTCAGAATGATACCTATAGACTAATAACATTGAAGAACTCTTTGGTTAATGTTTTGTTTGTTGAATTGGGAAATTGAAGAACTGTACCATGAAACTACTGAAAATAAGTAAATTATGCTGGCTCAGTTGACATTAAAACCTGGAATGAAACTGCACATGACTTAGAAGGATACCTTAAGCAGTTCAGTGTATTTTTTCTTATATACTAAAGTCATAATGTGCAGTAACTTCCTTGGAAGTTCATAGTACCATGCAGCTGTTGATACTTGAAATAGTTGTAGTGGGACTCGGTTGTTTGCATTGCCTTGTTTTTGGAGGTCATGCTTACAAGTAACTATTATAAGTTTATAATACAGCGGCAGAGTTGCCCTATAGAGACAGCTTCATGCTGCTTCTGCTGTGACTAGAACTTGAGTTGAGTAATCAAGGTGGTTTTCTCTATTTCATCTGGCTCTAATACCCCTTGGTTAAGGGTCAAGACCCTTAATCAATTCTCTGGGAGTCCTATGTATCTGATTTCAAGCTGCCCTGATTTGTTCCATACAGAATTCTTGCAATCTCTCATCTACTGCTATTACCATCAAGAATTTCTGTTGGCACCCAGCAAAATGAGGTCAAGAGAACTGAAAGCAAATCAGGAAAAATCTTGTGCATTTTAGGTAATCACTGTTGTACTTTGGTAGATTTCTTGCAGGCACACGGTGAAAACCAGTCTGAATAGCAGTCAGACAATGCTGTTTATTTTAGCAGCTCAGCATGAACAAAGTTACAATCTTGAAAAGAGATACTGCAAACAGTTATATATGTCTATTACCAATATGGGAGCAGGGGTAAAAAAACCTAGATATTTACGATAATTTAACTTCAAATTTAGAAAAAAAAAATCTCTCCAAAGCAGTTTGGAAGACTGATGGTTTATGATGAGCTTAAGAATGGGAAAACTCAAAAAAAAAAAGGGGTGGGGGGAGAAATCCCAAATGCAGAGTCAACAGCAGTTTGCAAGATGAAACCTTGTGCTGTATCAGATGTCCTGATATAGTGAGCTTTTTTTCACTTCCAGTTATGTGAAGGATAATTCACTTTGTAATGGTAACTTTTGGACATTGTGTACCTGCCTGCATAGGTGTCACTATTTGTAGTTGTGATTTCATGCTGTTTCTAGTTCCTTTCTAGTGTTTGCAGGAGTTCCATAATCCTCTGGTTTGGTACAATGTAGCATAATACTGGTAGGATAAAGCTCTCCTTTACATGATACCAAAGCAGTCGTACTACAAAGGTGCTGAGCAATGACTCCTACTGGGCAAGTTGAGTTACAGGTTTGGGCAAGTTACAGGTCTGACAAAAGAATAAGTTACACAGCTGTGGAAACTGTGGGAGCAGTGTTGATGGTTAATCGTATTGTAGCAGAAGTGTGTTGACTGACTGGGTTGTGCAGTGGGCAGCATTGTGTGTTGAATGTATGTGAAACTGGTAGAGTGCACATATTACTGATCATGTTCCTTGGAAGATCTTGATCTTGAAAGACAAATAAACTAGGAAGTGGGTCAGTGCTGTTCTGTCCCCTTAGTGTGAGTGCATAAGTAGAAGCACCGAGTCTTCACGGCTGCGTATCATGGTGTTCTTGTCCTGGCTCATTCAATCTCCACATCTGATAATATTCTTCACTGCTCTGGCTTACACCGGTTTCCTACACACAGTGTGTAGGCTCACATCCTTCTTAATCTGTTCTTCTGAGATCATTTGTTTTCTAATCAAATATTAATTTCATTTATTATGCATGGTTTTAAAACCTACATTCTAGTCTAATATTATTCAGGAAATTTTAATATGATGGAGGCTTGCAACATTCATTGTGATGGAACGAACACAGCATTAAGGGTAATGCTTTGGCCTGGGACAAAATTTATTAGGATTCATATAGAATTTTATAACAAGGATAAATGTTTCAGTTAAAAGCCCAAGGACAGGTCAAACAGCTTTTAGATAGAATCCTGTTTTCTATTAAAGTTCTACGAGCAAACCTCACATTTCTTATTACCAAACAGAATGGATATTCTTACTATCTAATCTTATAGACTATATGTCTGTTCGGGTTTTTTTTGCACAGGATGACTTTGCTGATCCATGGATGTTTAGTATGTAGGTGCTTTGCAGCTTTGAGAACAAGATATGAAAGAACTTCAATGAGTTTTCATCTTGTTTTTTGGATTGGATCTGGATTTTATTTTTTTATTTTGAAGTGGTATCTGGCTTTAAATATATATCAAAAAAAAGCTTGAATTACTGTTGTTTTCAAGAGATTTTGATAGTTTTGGTCCCTTCGTCTATTATTATTTAAATATTACAGTGTTTTGTTGCTGCCCGTGAAAGTATTATCTGATTAGAAACAGATCTATGGGTGGATATTTAAAAAGACTCCTTTTGCAGGTGGGCTAGCCATGATTCATATCATCTTGGCCTGATTTGGGATAACAACGAAGCCCCAAAATAATCTTTTTTGAACAGTTTATCTTTTAATTGTATTGGGCCAAGAATGTGAAAGCAAAATTAGCTGTCACCTGATAGGTGATAGGGACACCTTTCTGAAAAGTAGTCATAGAATTTTGTCAACATGTCTGGAATTTAATTTAGTCAGCTCAGCCTTTGAGCTGTAGTCAGATGTTTGATACCTCTGTCAAATTACCTGGGTTCTATGGCTTGGCTCTCTTTGTAGAGTAGGAATGATACTGCCAGGCTGCAGCACATGCTGTGAAAGGCCAAGGAAGCTGATGCTGAGTGCCAGTCTGGATTCACAGTCCTTCTGGCTGTTTGTAGGATTAGTGCTGCTGTTCTGCATTAGAACATTCATCTGCATTTCATTGTAATGCTGTTATGTTAATAGTCCTGGCATCCCTTGACTATACAGATGCTTCCATGACTCTGTTCATCAGGCTGCTCACATGCCTCACCAAGACAGAGAGCTAAAATTCTACAGAGAGAAGCTTTTTATTCCTTCTGCCAGCACCATCCAGAGGCAGAAAAAAAGTTATCTTGAAAAATGAGTAAGGCTTTTCTTTGCAAAATTTCACATAAATTCCCATCAAAAAAAAACCCTCTTTCCAAAACCAAGAGATTTAACATTCCCTCTGACATTGTTTTGGCAGCTAATGAAGCTTGAAGTTTAAATGAATTTGAACTCAAACAAATTCATATTGTCGCCTTTAGAAGTATAAGGAAAAAGAAAGTAATTAATAAAAGAGATGATTAAGGAATTATTATTTTATAGTACCTGTTTAAGATTATTCTGTCTATCCTCATTATTTTGGATATGATTCCCTTTTTCCTCTCCTTCATTTCTGGATGAATAGTCCTATGCAAGTCTGAAGGTCTTGTAAAGTCAACAAAAAAATAAGTTTAGGTAAACTGATGAGGCCACAATTCCACTGTCTTAGGTATGCAGCAGGCTTACAGAAGGAGCCTAAACAGCCTGAAGAAAAATAGCACTGACTTGAAGCATGAGCTAAAATTCGAGTTTAAATTATTTTTTAGCATGTGTGTCAGGTAACTTTAACACATTCCATCCCATTTATATGTATTAAATCTCAGGGAAATGGGTTCTACCTTTACCTCTCCACCTCACAGTTTATGTGGTACAGAATTCACTTGTTTGCTCTGGTGTGGAACTGAATGGATATGTTGGTTTATTATTTAAGATAATATCTTATAGAAATTATAACCACTGAAATTAGTGGTTACCTGCTTAGCTGGTCACTTCAATGCATATATTCCATTTTTACTCATACATTCACATTTACATGAGCAAAATTAAAGTCAATTGACAGTGTCATCCTGGTTATAACCACAAGAAAATTTCCTCATCATATGAAACTAAAGGGAAAATTATATTTTGACAGAATAATCATCAAGGTAGAATCAGTACAGATTGAAGCATGTCTGGGAAAATTAAGTACATGCACCTGACAAATAGATTCATCTTTCTCCAAAATAACATTGCATTTACTAGCATAGGGTGAGAGAAATCAAGAGACTCGCAGCATAACAGGACCTTTTTCTCCTTTGGAAGACTTTGCTTGAAAAACAGGATGTTTTAAATGGTATATTAAGGATAATAAAATTCAAAATACTTACGAAAATATTTCTGCATGTCACACATGAAAACTTTCACATACCGTGTGTCCCTTGAAAGTTCATGTCACAGTTACACAAAGGAAAAATATGGAAGGAAAACTAGGATAATACTATGATGCTCAATGATAGTCTGCTTGTGAGTTTTCATAAACAGATAACACACTGTCAGCATTTGCTGTTCACACTGTAATTCATTCTTCATCATAGGAAAAAAAAGAGAATACTTTTTTCATGCCTCTGCCCAAGGAAATTGTTAGTAAGTGAAGAGATGGCCAAGCCTAGTGCACCTCCTATACATAAGTCATGTAGGTAGTGTCAAGCATCATAAATGCACATCACTTGTCACTTAAGGACCTGAACATTTATGGGAAAGAACTACATTTACTTTGAATGGTGTAGTGAAGTATGTTAATTTAAAAGTTCATGGTGGACAAGAGAACAAAACAGTTTTGGATTTCTTTGGAAGACAGCATTTGAAAGCAAAAAACCCCAACCTCAGTTACACAGAAGTGCCTTTATTGGAAAGCTTGATGCAGAATTCTGATTTCATTTATTCAGATATCATAAGAATTAGAAGAGAAAATTCAGATAAAACCAAATAAGGTAGATCAAAGCACCTGTGGCTACTTATTCTTTGATAATTATTTAAAATCATGGCAGATTTCTTGTATGGAGTCCAATTAATACCTTTTGTAATGAAATGTGAGTGGCAAAGTAAACCCAGCAACCTGGGCTCTAACTGATCAGAATTTTTTCTCTCCCCCCTGTTTGTTCCTTTTTTTTTTTTTTTTTTCCTTTTTAACCCGAGTACCTACAAAAACTTCAAGGAGAATCCTTAGATCTGATTTACTGGATTCAATGCCATGGAAACTGGGTGCTTTCTGCTGTGTATATTACATCATAGATCTTGGCAGTCGACTGAGTTTACTGGTTTCACTTTAAAACCTGTGGGTCAAGATGTCCTTCCTTGCTGTACCTCTGGAGACTGTGCACTGCAAACTCTTAGAGCTGCACTTGATTTTTCTCTTCAGAACATTCCCTGAATTAGACTTGCTAACAGGTTATTCATGTAGGCTTCATTTCCACACCAAAAAACACAGTTTACAAACCATTAAAGAGATCACTCTCTCTGTAGCCTTGTCCTTCTTGATGGTTCCATTACTTTCGAGTATAATGTGTGGTTTGTGGGTTTTCCCCTCATTTTACTCCACTGTGAGAAGATCTTGCAGGGAAGAAAGAGCAAACTCATGTACCTCAGGTTCCTGAATTTTCCCTCTGTTCCAGGGCTTGTATGTGAATGATAATGCTGAGTATATGCATAGAGGGACAGCAGGCTCGCTCTGACAAAACAGTAGTCCATTTCTCCTGGAGGTGCAAGATTTCTGATGCTTGGATTCCTTTCAGATGTCTGAAAACATTCTATCATTTCTGAGTGGCCATGGCACTATGGTGAAATAAGTCCACTCTCAAAGAGGATTTAGATGATCATCTCAGTATTTGCCCTTTGTCAGTACATAACCTTGCTTGTAAGAATTCTATTTTGAGGTTTAAAAGGAATGTTGTGTTAACTAGTGTAGGAGCTGAGCAGTGTTGACGTAGATTGAGATCTTTTGATGTGAAAATACAAACATTCACTTACAGAAGGAGATCTGTAGTTTCTTCAATTTAACAAGCGTGACAGTGGAAAGTATATTTTGTCTGCTTCATTTCCTTACCTTCATACACACTGTGGTTGTAGCTCTCTCTCTGAAATAACTTGTCTTTTAGTTGTAACAAAGGAAAAGAGCTCCCAGCATTTACTAATAGAAGATGACAAGTCTAATTAAGCTAAGGACAGAGACCACATTAAGAATACATATGGAATTATTTGATCATTTAAACCCACTGTTGTAACCTGAGGAAGAGACAGATGGGTAATATGCACCTTCTAAATCCACAGCTCCTTTGCACCTGAGTCTGATTTCTAGACAACTGCCATACAGATGCTGTCCTCGATTGTGTTCCTTCATCTCTAAAAAAGGAGGAAACCCCGCCAAGGGAAGGCAGCCTTCTTGTGGTGTGTTATAAAAAGCAGGGCTGTGAAAAGATCCGACCATGAACAGCGTAAAAATGAGATGTTCTGCCTGAAAGAGTCACTGGCCCTGGAGCCACAAGTACCTGGAACTTGTTCTCAGCAGGTGGCACTATTGGTCTTATCATCTTAGCACAGCTGCTTCCTCACTTCATTTCTCTCTCCCCCTCGTTTTTTAATGAATTGTATTCATTTAACATCATGGTGATGCCTTCTGCCTGTGTTTCAAACTGCAAGTCATGACTGGGTGGTGTTGTACCACTTTAAATGCCAAGGGCAGCAAAACACTGTATAAGAGCAAGGCTTCTCACTTGGATTGTGCTGGAAGTCCATTTCTTTGTGCTACTAACATAAACCTGTTCTGATTCTGAGTAGAGCCTTTTTGTATCACTTTCTTAATGGCTAATTTTATTGCTTAGTTACAAGAAATTGCATGCATATTGATAGAATATATAATGGCACAGCAAACAGCTTTGGACAGAATTTAAGAAGGCTCAGTCCTCTCAGCATCTTGGCCAGTGTTCCAGATGCAAAATGCATCCTCTGAGGGATTCTTTATGAATGTTGGCCCAGGCTTTGTAAGAATTTGCCTCCCAAACAACCTATTGCTAATACTTTGTGTCATTCTGCAGAAGTATTAATGCATGAAATGTTTTTAAAAGGAATATTCTGGTTACTATAGTTGTATTTTTTAACTTCCCTGCACTTGTCAAACCAGTTTCCAGTGGTTGAATGCTCAGATTTCACCCCTGCTGTTTCACAAACTATAAGATATTAGGATTGTCATTGATGTAAAACTGATCATAATGAAGGTCTAATCTACTAAAATTGACTTGTATTATGGAAAGGTTTGGGTTTAAAAGAGCTAAGTATTCCTGATTAGTTTTTGTGTGGCTGCTAACTGAATTACATTCTTCTGTTTGAAAGAAGTGTATACTAACTCAGATCTGTGTACTGCTTCTACTTGAAAAGATCACCAATGAGAGGTGATGAGTAAGAAGAATCAGGAATAAAAACTAGAAATAAATACCCCTGCAAACAGTTCCTCAGTGTGATTTGTAGGAGATACTCTGCATTAAGACTCAAGAGGAAAAAGAAAAAAGAAAGATTATGACTTAAAAATGCTCACAACTGGAATGTTAGTATTTTTTGCATGTAAATAATAGCATCTTTCATACACCCTCATTTATGCACATAACAGTTGACAACTGAAAAATAGGTTCCACAAAACAATTAAATGTGTCTGTGTAACATCACCCAGGGGTTATCTCCACTTTTTTTGGGGTACTGAGCCCCCAGAGCTGTGAGACAGGAAAGGGGAACAGAGTGAAGCCCCCATGATCCAAGGAAAATTGTCAGTGACCTGCTACACACTTAGACACACACAAGACTGTGACCAGATGGGATTCACCTGAGGGTACTGAGGGCACTGGCAGAAGAGCTCACTGAGCCACTTTCTGTCACTTGCCAGCAGCCCTGGCTAACCAGAGAGGTCACAGAAGTTGGCAAATGTGATGCCATCTACTAAAAGGGTCAGAAAGAGAATCCAGGGAAGTCAGACTGTCAGCTTGAACTTAGAGTCAGCGAAGATTACGGAGCAGATCATCTTGAGTGCCATCGTGCAGGACAACCAGGGGATCAGGCCCAGCCAGCCTGGGTTTAGGAAAGGCAGGTCCTGCTTGACCAACATGATCTCCTCCTATGACAAGGTGACCTACTCAGCGGATGAGGGAAAGACTGTGGGTGTTGTCTGCCTGGACTTTAGTAAATTTTTCCACACTGTTTTCCACAGTATTCTCCTGGACAAACTGGCTGCTCGTGGCTTGAATTGGGTGCACAGTTCACTGGGAAAAAAACTGACTGGATGGCCAGGCCCATAGAGTGGGGGTGAATGGAGATACATCCAGCTGGTGGATGGTCACCAGTGGTGTTCTCCAGGCTCAGTACTGGGGCCAGTCCTGTTTAATGTCTTTATCAAGAATCTGGGTGAGGGGATTGAGTGCACCCTCAGTCAGTTTGCAGATGACACCAAGTTGGGCAGGAGTGTGGATCTACTGCAAGGTAGGAAGGCTCTGAAGAGGGATCTGGACAGGCTGGATTGATGGGCTGAGGACAATTGTATGAGAGTCAACAAGACCAAGGACCTGGTCCTGCCCTTGGATCCCAATAACCTGATGTAGTGACTGGAAAGATGCTTAGGGGAAAAGGATGTTGGGGTGTGGTTGACAAGTAACTGAGCCAGCAGTGTGCCCAGGTGACCAAGAAGGCCAGTGACATCCTGGCTTGTATCAGGAATTGTGTGGTCAGCAGGACCAAGGCAGTGATTGTCCCCCTGTACTTGGCACTGGTGAGGCTGCACCTTGAGTGCTGTGTCCAGTTCTGGGCCCCTCACTTGAAGAAAGGCATTGGGGTGCTGGAGTGAGCCAAAGAGGGGAAATCAGGCTGGCAGAGGGTCTGGAACACAAGTCTGGTGAGGAGTAGCTAAGTGAGCTGGTGGGTGTTTAGCCTGGAGACAAGGGGGGTGGGGGAAGACTTTATCACTCTTTACAACTACATGAAAGGGCGTTGTGGCAAGGCAGCAGTCAGTCTCTTCTCCCAGGTTACAAGTCACAGGATGAGAGAAAATGGCCTCAAGGTGCCCTAGGGAAGGTTTGGATTGGCTATTAGGAAAAATTTCTTCACCAAAAGGGTGATCAAGTACTGGAACAGGCTGCTCAGGGAAGTGGTTGGGTCATCAACCCTTGAAGTATTTAGAAGACGTGTAGATGTGGAACTTAGAGACACAGTTTAGTGGTGGACTTGACAGTACTGGTTTAATGGTTGGACCTGATGATCTTCAGGGGCCTTTCCAATGTAAACAACTCCATGATCCTCTGTAGTGGGATGTCTTACTCATTATTTTTAACACCTTTTTTTAAAAAAAGTTTGCTATATTCTTATACTCAATAACATGGAGCAAGAGCATATTGCACAATATGTGTTCAGTTTTACTTGACTTTGTGTGGGCAAGTAAGAAGTGAAAAGTGACTAAGAGGCACAGTACATGCAGTTCTGATTGTGGTCTGTCCTTGTCTGCTTGAAAACAGGGCTGTGACCGTGATATACTAAAAACGTATTTTGGGCACCTAGAAAAATACTGGCTGCTTTTAGCCAGGATCTTGATATTTTCTTCAGAAATCATCCATTGACCTATCAATTACTGTCTAGGTCTTTTTGCTTCATGAAGGAGAGCATGTTTCTTTACTCATCATTTCTGAGACACTAGCAGCTTTTCAGGCAGGTATTCCATCTAACTGGAGATTCAAAAGATGTAGGCATTTTAGAGCAGATGTTTCAGCAACAGTTTATATAACTCATCATGGGTGAGATGCTACTGCAATATCAGAACTTATCCACTCTTAAGACCAATAAGAAATAATGAAACTGCAGAGATGGTGCTCAGAAGTATGAAACATGGCATGTTTCAAGGATGTGTCTCCAAGCCTTTGTTGCTCAAAGGACATGTGATGCCTCTAGACAAAATTGTTTCCTAACACAGCACAGAACAACATCAGCACTCTCATAATGCACAGCTGTGTATCTTGTACCCTGTGGAGCTTAATCTCTGCTCTGGAGAATTGCTTACATGACATTGCCATCTGGATGCATGCAAATTATTTTGTTCTTAGTTTTATAAAAACATTAGCCTGGCTGCTGAGGTGAGGTCATTCAGGGTGTCTTTATCCATATGTACAAAAACACACATTCCCTGCCCAGGCAAGCTTACTATATATAGTTGCAAGGAGAAAAGGATGACTTGATGCAAATAATAGTGATGCTATAGGTTTGTAAAGAATGTAGTGCTTTGCCTGCTTTATTTTACTAGTGAAGACTGTCGCTGCAGCAAGTCTCTGTTAGTGATCTGTCACTTGTTGTAAACTATATTTGTTCTATGGCAAGCCCAACTAGCTGAATATGGTATGAAAATAACTGTACATTTGGTCATTCTGTGCTCTTACTTGTCCCATGCTGACCTTGCAATTGCAAGAAACCCTCCTTGTAAGCATAATACTTTATTTATTGCAATTCCCCCTCAGTCAGGCTTCCAGCAGAGTAGCTGCTTTGCTTATGCCTTTTCAGAGTTCACGGCTGTATTTGATCTCTGATTTTGAATAGTCCTGAGCAGATAAAACCTGTTTGTCATCTTTATATAGATGTAAATCAGCAAACAGACTGCAATAAGAATAAATAAAGGGTAATTCAAAACAAATGGCATTGTCCATTTGTAAGTTAGTTTATTTTTGGGGGGAGGGGGAGTTATTTTGTCCTCTTTTAAGAAATGTATTTAATAAAATAATGTGTTAAGACATGTTTGTATGTGCAACACATGCTTCAGGAATTTGGCAGGTTGTGTCTGCATGCTGAGATGTTTGCCATCCTCAGAAAAGAAATTGTGTTTTCCTCTATTACTGATGGCCTGTAAGGAAAGGCTGTTTGGCACCTTCAAACAAAAAACCTTTTTTTTCCCCCCAAGCAATTCAAGTGTAATGATGACAGCAGTGATGTGACATATGTGGGTTAAGATTTAAAATTCCTTTTGGAAGAAATTCTCAAATTATCAAAGCACTTCACACTCTTTAGCTGTGTCATCCTGACAGCTTCCCTTGGGCAATACATTAAATTCAATTTACACTCAGAGAAACTGAGGCATAAATGGGTAGATTAAATACACTGAGTCTGGGTTATACTAGAGCAATACAGCTTCATTATAGCTGTCTGAGCCAAGGTTTGGGAATGTTGGATCTGTGGCTTGCCCGCAATTACACAGAATCAAAGAAATTTTGAAATTAGTGTTCATGAAGAGAGTTTTTCTGCTCAAAACAGGGTTTCCCCCATCTACTGATCCTCTTGTGAAAATGATTTTTTTTCTTATGACCAGCCTGTACTTACTGATGTACAATGTGCAACTGTGTTGAATTGAGAAAGAGGTGTTGCCTAGCAGGGATATCTGTTGGCCCTCCTTCCACAGAGGAAGAAGTTCCACAAAAACTGCCTTTCCTTTGGCTTCTGCTAAGGACATTTGAGGACCCATGAGTGCTCAAGTTTAGGCAGTTCTTCCATTCTTCCTCATCTGATGGTAAAGTAAACAGACATTTAGACTGCTTGGAGAATAAAAAATCAAATATCAAGCAAAAATATAGAAAAACTGTTTCACTGTACTTCAGTCAGAAAACTGAATCTCCCAGAACAATGACGTTGTCAGAACACTTAAATATTTGACCTGATAATTTTTCATTTGTAAATGAGATTAATTTGGTATCATTGCTATTTATTTTCTCATGAACCACATAACTTGTTAAGCATCAAAGGATGAGTCCCCTCCAGGCCCTATTTATTGTACCATCAACCACCTAAAGAACTTGGAGATTCTAAAAAGTTGACAGGTTCAAACATGACACTAGGTATTTGTGTATTCAGAAGCTTGGTGAAGAATGCTCTGTTGATCTTAGTAGAAGAGTGGCACGACTAAGTGGTTGAAAAGCAGCATGTAAGATGATGTGGAAATGACCATCATAGATATTACACACAACACAGATGGTCCATGTAACTGAAGAAGTGGACAAATAGCAGATCTGGACAATTACCTGCAGCAGTAGAATTAATACAACTAGCTAGAAAGTTGCAGAAAGAGGTGTTCTTAGAATAAGTGCTCTTAGAAAAAGAGAGAGTGAAGAAGAATATTTCTCAGGTTGCAGTGACGTTTCAGTCATTTTAACCTCTATACTTCAGGCACTGTGCATGAAATATAATTCCCTGCTGGTTTCCCGCTCCATAGTACTTAACTAGTGAGGTCTGCTTAAACACTGAGTTATTCCACTCTGAACTTGAAGTAAGGTTTAAATTCTTGAAACTGACACCAACATGTGACAGGTTATGAAATGGAGATAATCTAAGTTTCTTTATTTAGAAGATGTTAAGAGGGGTGATGGGTTTGGGAGAGCCATGTGAACTTTTAGAGGCAGGAACACTGAAACTTTCTTGCTATTTTAGTTTTGTCATAAGAATTTAGAGTAAGAGAAATACATAAAAAAAAATAGTTGTTGTTGCTTTTTCATCACTTAAAATTTTCTGGATTATTCAACAGGCTAAGAAATGCTGATACTATCTCTTAATAAAATAGACCATCATCGGTGAAAGTATTCAAGAGTCACTTTTACCGGTGGTCTCTCCAAGTTTATACTCTGTTGTGTTGTCTCAGAAAAAGGTAGCAAGCAAATATGGTTGCTGTTAAAATATGGTAGTCATTTTTCTTCTTGTTCTACAGGGAAATAAATAAGCCAGCCAAGCTGTTTTCTTCACCCATGTGAGTTCCTCTGTTTAGTAGAACAATTTTTCTGCCCAGTGCAACCCAGCTCTCAGTTCTCTTTGTAGAAACCCATTAAACTCTGTTTTGGCCAGAAATTATTGAAAAAAACGAAAATCACCTAAGCAGAGGTTTAAGTAGGAAAGCTTTCTTTTGGCAGCTTCATGACAGAGCATTTCCTTCATTCCTTCCTTCCTCCTCCTCTCTGATTTATTAACATGTTGACTTTTGCAAGACATGGCTGTATGTTATGGTGCTGAAGGAAAATTACTGGAGATTAAGAACTCTCAATTTCTGTCCTTATTATCAGTAATTACCTAACTACTGTCCCCGATAGGAAAAATATTTGATCAGTTTGTTAGGTGTGGGTTGTCAATACTAAAACTCCATATCAATGCTTTTATTTTCTCTAAAATGGGGTGCTGTACAAAAAACATAGATGTCAGGGTAGATAAACAAAAATGAGCTTTCAAGAAAAAGCTATGGAACAAGGTTTAAGGGAGTCCTTGGCTGTTTACAATGGAGATTGGTAGGAAGGGAAGAACTTTAATCTCTCTTTGCCATTGGTAAGTGTGATACTGAAATTCTGTGTGAAGTTACAGTACTCATGTTCTTCAAAAGAATATTGAAAATCTGAGAGTGCAAAAAAGAAACAAAACACCTGTGTACGCTAATTGGAGACTATTGTTTATAAAGATACAGAAGAGGTCAGCCTGATTAGTTGACCACCAAGGAAGACTCTTCCAGCAGTTAACTTCCTAGTTGCCTCTTTTTTTTTTTTTTTTTGTATAATTGAGAAATTTGTACTTTTTCCATCTGACCTGATTGAGCAGTGTATAGCTTCTCATTTTAGCCTACATTCTGATTCAATATTAGTGGGTTGAGATTTGGAGGGAATGATAACTGACTTCCTGGCTTGTTTGTCCATGGAAACTGAAGCAAGGTTTCTGTGTCTAAACCAGAGGACAATGAAGGACACCCTTTATCAGTCTCAAGACAGAATGGGGTCATCAAACCCTGCCATGCCAGCAGATATGAAAATGTGAAGAACAAGAAAACACAGTTATATAGCATTTTAACACGGTAAAAATAATTCTATTTACATGACTGTCTTCTCCAGTAACTACCAATACCGCATAATAAATCACCTAAATTATATCTAGAGAGACTTACTGTTCTATAATTGCTGCAATAAGGTGTTTTGTATTCAGTGATTGCTTTCTACTATGCTTGTTTCCTTTGGAAGACAATGAACCTCTTACCCAAACAAATTTCCAGCCTGTATTGTGCTTCATAGTCTGCACAGTAGACAATACCTTTATAAGAGTGGGGTCAGAAGAGGGAAGCAGAGTGAAAAAGTTAATACTGAGAATCATCTAAATACATTGCCTCACCAAAAGTAAAGCAGTAACAATCTGAACAACAACTAGGGCTTCTTATGATGATTTCTTTCCTGTTCGTCCTATGAATTCTAGACCAGCATACAAGGTGAAAGCTTAACTATCAGAGATGCTCCTAGGCAGTGAAGCGTGACAGACTTCATTGGAATTTAAAGCTGCAGTCAATGGCATTTTCTGCCTTTCTGGTGCTCATCCTTTTCAAACAGTAAATTCACTATCTAATCACAAGTCGCATTGTCAGTCTAAACAGAGTAATGCAGGGATTCAAGGCATAAGGTAATCCAACAAGAATGACAGCCAGTAAAATTACTCTTGTGTTTGCTTTTTCATTATGGAGGGAGTCGGAGCTTTCAAAATTAGTGGTCTTATATTCTTCGGGTTGCCTCTGGTGCACAAGTCCAAGTTACACATGGCAATCAGATAGCTGGTCAGATACCACTTTCCAAGGCTAAATAGTGGAATCAAACACTGATGGAAAGCAAAATAAAATATTGTGACCACTCTGTAATTGCTTCATCAGAGGCAATAGGACTTTCATTTTGGGTCCTTGCATGTGAAGACTCTATAATTGACCTGGGCAAAGAGTTTACGATCCATGACCCAGTGAGTATTTTCTATTCAGTGATGCCCATTGTAACATTTTGTATCCTCTTGGCACAAATTAAGGTAGACATTGAAGATTAACAGCGCTGGAGAATCAGGCCAATAGTGTTGCTGGGAAGTCATTATTGACCTGTTAATTTTGTGCATTATGCACCCTCAGGGACACCCTCAGAATAATTGCATTTTAGAATAACATCAGTATTTTGACATGAAAACCTTATAAGGACAGTAAAACAAACTTAAATCAGACGTGTTACAAACAGTCCCTGTACAGCCAAATGCAGAAGGGGTGTGCTCAGCCCTGGAGGCCACGTGCCATTCTGTGTATTATTCCTTTTGGATGGTTGTCCTCAAATTTAATGCTACTAAAGTAATTTATAAAGTGCCTTTCTAGTGATTTATGCAAATATTTATAGGGAACAGTAAACTCAATAAGTAAGAACTCATTTTGCTGAGAAATGTAAATTTGAACCAGTTCGTTCTTCATACATGTGATCAGCTATTAATTCCTCAGGATAAGATGTGCTTATCTAGATGTTAAATAAGGTAGTCTAACATACTAGACACCCAAACATACAGTAATCTAGAAGTCTGTTCAGTTAAACAGAATTGGAAACTTGACCTTCTTTTCCTATTTCTGACACAGCCTTACCAGGTAACTTGGCTTGGATCACTTAATCTTGTATGGTATTTTTGTATTACAGATAGAAGACTTTCAGAAGCAAGAAATAAATACTGTGAAATGGGAAGGACAGGAAATGTATTTTTTTACATGTCTTTTGCATTTTTCATGTTGAGAGTTTTTTTATGTATACCCTAAATATGAATATTTGGGGTATAACTTTGAATGCAATGACAGGTTTCTTTCTCTTATGTGAAAGAAATCAAGGCTTTAACAAAGGTTGACACATCCTACAAGACTAATGTTTGCATGACAAGGATCAGGAAAAAAAAATAAACACTGCTGCAAAACTGATTTATGGGACTTGTTTTTTAATCTACCCAAATTGTATTAGTCTAGACCTTTTATTCAAAAAGCTATTACCTCAGTCTGTTACCCTAAAGCAAACTGGAGAGAAGGACAAATATTTTAGTACCAGACTACAACCATTTATATTGATGGGCTTAAGTACAGCAACAGGGTTTTGATTTATTTGATAGAAAAACAAACTCATTATCTAGAAAGAAGGGTCTAGTGGTTAAAACCAAAGATATCATTTTATAATCTTCATAACTGGTCAAGTGGCCCTTTAAAGAAATAATCCATCCAATAGATAAATGACATGAAACATCTAAATTTAAAAAAAAAAATAGACAAACAGTCTACATTTTTGTCATTATGAGAAGAATAACATCTAACAGTATAAATCACTTCATATTTTTATTTTGTTCCTGAATTTCTCTTGATTTTAAAATTAAAATAGAATTTGAAATCATGTTCTTTGTGCCATTAATGCTCAAACCCCCAAGACTTTAAGAAGAGATGAAAGTACCAATTTTGTAGCCTAGGACAACTGCCATAGTTTGGAGAACCTTGTCTGGGTCCCTTAGCTGATTCACAAATAAGTAATTATGAATTTCAACAACATATATTATTTATGTATGATTTTTTTACCTTTTAACAGAATTACAGGGTTATTTAAGCTATGTACTATTCAGTAGCTGGCAAGAGCCTTGAAATGGCTATTGGTTTACACTACTCTGTAATTAGTAAGTTGTGCAGAATAAGTATTTTTTTATTCCAGCATCCATTACAGTCTTTTTAGGACGGGCACACACTGCTGGATGAAGGTTTAACCAACATACTCTGGCTATTTTTGTGTTTTAGACTGTCAGTCTCACAGTCCATATGACCTTTCATATTTCTTCTCTGCACTAACTTACCAAGTAAAAGGTATGACTCTTTCTGTAAGTGCCATATAATGAATAAGGTCAAGGTATGGGTTCAAATTCAGGGAAAAGAAAACCAACAACACCAACAAACAACTTAATTGAACAAAGTATGTAAAAAAAATTGTAAAAAATGTTCTTCATGGTTTTGCTAAGCACCTGCTGATCGTGTGCTGACTCTCTGTTTCCATTGGTCCATATTTGAAGAGCCATCTACTTTTTGTAAGAAAACTACTTAGAGTGGAGAAAGGAGAACCTTGTATGAGTGAGGAGTTCTAAGCCCCTTCTAAGCTTGCTCTGAATGGTTCAGAGTTGGAGCACATGACTTTATAGGGCTTCAACACTTTTGGGTTCAGAATAGGACTCATATTTTGCTAGTTTACTATTAAAATGCTTTGAACATCCCCTATTCAATATTTCTGGAGAGCTTGTAGTGAAAAAAACACCTTTGTTGTGCATACTTTTCTTCAAGTGAATTTTCTTGATGACTGAAGCTGCAAAAAGTAAACTATCATGACTTTTAATCTTTTTTTAATCTTTTCTCACTGAAAAGGTAAAGAACATTGGGTTTTACACATTTTTTCCAAAGTGATATAGGGTTTATTGTATGCAATTTTGTTTCATTGTAAGAATTGTGACTGGGAAAACAGGCACCTTCATAAGGTCTGCTACTCTACCTGACCTATGTCTTTGGCAATCCACCACGGCTTCTCCTTAGACTGAATAGAAGAATATTTTGCAAGAGTCATGGATTTATCTCAAATTTGTGATTTCTTGACTTATTTGTGTGACAAAAGCGTAGCTTTATCAGAGACTAAATTGAGGTGCAGAGTTTTAAATGATTACACAAAGGTGTTCTAGTGCTAATAATCTACTAGTACAGTTGTGAAATGCAGAATATGTTTTCATAACAGATAATGCTGAGTGACAGCTGAAGTCATTTATAAGAAATACACAAGTATTAAGTTCCTCCATTAGAATTACTGTGACAGGATGCAGTCATTAACTTTCCGTTTTTTTGTTGTGATTTTTATTCATCTAATAATAACATCAATTACATGGGTAGAAAAAATACCTTGAGCATGTGTGGGAAGTCTGCTCCTCAGAAGTTTGATTTGTTGTCATTGATCCAGCTTTATGAAATATTCAATATAGGAGAAGCGAAGAAACGAAGCAGTTTTTCATAGTCTAGAATGAGTGACATTAAATGTTGGCTTCTACTTGCTAGCCAGTGCTTAGGTTTTCTGTCACTGTGTGAAATTCATTTAGATTGATACAGCATGATTCTTTTCCCATGCTTGTGTTGCTTAAAGGTCAAAATAACTCCTTTAACCAGCCACAGAATATTAAAATATCTCACCATCATATCCTGCCCGGTGCCATTTACAATTTATCTATGTGACCAAAACTCTAATGCATGACAAATTGACCACAAATTGACCAGCTTTTCTTTGCTTTGTAATACAGAACATAACTAATATTGTCTAATACTGTGAAACTTTAATGCCTCTTCCCAAACATTTTTGCCCTCTTTACTGTGGAAAGAAGGGACATGCTTTGAAGGCTCATCCTTCTCTAAGTGGACTCTGTAGAAATGGAAGTTAAACAAGGCCAGGTTTTAAACAGGGTGATGACTCATGTTAATTATTTATAGGTTAATTGTGCAGAAAAGAGGATCATATTGCTGAGGAAAAGCAGTGTGTCACAACTTTTTTTTTTTTCACCAGAACTGTCATAAAGCAGGTTTCTAGGGCCCAGATCCTGCTGTTTTTTCTGTCTCTGTTTCTTTGGAGATGTGTTAATTTCACTAGGCTGGGAAATATCCATGGGAAATGTTAGATTTGGATTTTTCACTTGATTCAGGATTTTATTTTATTGATATGATAGATTTTAAAAATTATTATTAATCTCTTCCTATTTTTTAAGCAGTTGTTTTTCAGGGTATTCAGATTTTTAGCTTACTTTCCATCCCACCTTGGCCTGCTGAGAATAACTGTTTCTGACTTAATTCAGCTGGAAAAAACCCAAAACCTAGTAATTTTTGCCACTGTGGACTGACTTCTGGTAAACTGAGGGATTAATTTCAGGTTACTTGCCAAAATATTCCTACTTGGGAGTTGAATTAATCTGTTGTATTGTCTCCTGAATAGTCAGTTCCGTGGGTAGTTAATTTCTAGTGTTACTTCCCACTGTATACGAAACATCTCACTCATTATCAGGTATTATCTTAGAGGTTTATGGGCTGCTTTTCTTCAGAGCACCTTGTGGTACTTCTCCCTGTGACTGTATTGAAGTGCTTGCCATGGTACACGTGGGTTACCAGGGTAGTGGAGCACGATGCTGTTACTTGGTTTGATATGGAGGAGGGGGGTGTGAAGTGGATAAGAGCTGAGAGGTGGGTGTAAGTGGCTGTGATCATGGAGTGCTGGAATAGGAGCTTTGGATGTAGTGGTGGGGAGAATGAAATTAGTGCCTTTGAATTGCTTTGAAACTGCTTGACTAATAACTGGCTCCATTTATAAGGCTGGCTCCATTTATAAGAAGTGGGCTTCTACCTTCTATCAGACTCTTATGACTGAATAGAAACCATTTCAGTCTCCTAAGGAAGAGAGGTTTATATTACCCTCAATAAATCTGGAGATCTTGTGTTGCTAATTTATGTTTTTAGTGTAAATATACATACATAGATTTATGCACATGTATAATTGTATAAATAGATCTTCAATGTTTGCCAACAATATGTCAGATCCTTTTCTAAGAATACTCTGAAATATTGAGTCCCACTAAAGGGCTTCCTGCTTCTGAAAACGAAGCTATTGACAGTATTCTAAATGAAATTCCCTAATCTTCCAAAACATTCTGAATTAAGTTTTCTAAACTCCCTTTCAGTTGGCACATTTCTTCTCATCTTAAAAGGCAGGTATCTTAACATCAGGACTAAAGGCTCCTACAGTATAAAATGAATGACCATGAGATAAAAATGATATTTTTTTTTAACATGGGTTGAATAAATATCCCAAGTCTGTTTTCAGCTTTAGCATTGCTGACACACCTACTAACAACCCCATGTCGAATAAGAAGGTGTCAAGTAATGCTCTGTGTGTGACGGTAACTTTAAGTTATAAAACTACTGTGGAACTGGTATCTATCATGTATTTAGTCACTTTTCTAGCAATAGCAGCATATAGAGGACCATGACATGAGAATCATAAACTGTGACAAAAATGAAAGTAAGAAAGGTAACAAATATAGCTGCCACATGACTTAAAGAACTGAGCATTTAAAAAATGAGTTGTCTGTGAAATGTTCAAAGGGTGGACTTGAGATATGTAAAGCTAGAGAGACAAAGGAATCCTTGTTCTTCCCTCAGCTTCAGGACTTTCATCTCACACTTCAATCTTTCATTTATATATTATAATTAAAAATTAATTACAATTACTAAAAACTAATTTCATTTAACCAGATAAAATCCTGGGCTAACATGATTTAAAATATTTTTACTTGGAAAGGAGAAACCAATGATTATATCACATGCTGGAAGACTTGTGGGTAGTCTGCATTTTTCTGTGCCACAATTTACTTGTAAATATCTTTCCTATCTTGAAACCACTATTTTCACCATTATAGAAATCAGTTAAAACCTCTTGTTGTGTTGTGTTATCTCACTGAGGCCTCACTTGTGGGAAAATGCAGAGTATGACAAAAGCATTAATATTTATTTTTTTATTAATTTTCAAGTTTAAACACGAATGTGTGGAGGAGGGAGAAGTGTTTCAAATCCTTAGCTAGAATCAAGTCTTTTTAAACTTACTTATGGCTGATCAAGAGGACGAAGATTCAATTCATAATGATGATGTATTTAGCATAGTCTAGATAAAAATCTTACTCTGCATTCAGGGAAATGTTTGATTGTTTGCTGGCTGGAATCGTGTCATGAGAGCTGGTTGAGAGAGGTATTAGTGAATTAGCTAAGAATTTGTTGGCCTTCAACTCAATACTGACATTACTACTGTGAGTTTAGTAGATTTATGAAGCCCTGGCTCAATGCTCAGGAGTCAAACAGGGTAGAATGAATTTTAGAATTTTTCAGGAAACTCAATGAAGAAAAGAGAGAACAATTATGTTGCTTCTGCAGCCGTGGTCCACTCATATTATCAACACTATATACATCCCTAGCTCAGAGTAGACAGGAAGACCTCTCCACAGACAACTGAGGAGACGGTGAGAGAGAAGTATGAACTCTTGGATCACTTCCTGCTTTCAGAGAAAATCGACAGAAAGTAGATTGTGACAGGCAAAATGACCATGAATAGGATATGATGGTAGGAAAGGACTTTCATCTTTCAGAAGTAGCACAAAATTAACATTAATAATTTTATTTTTATTGCACTGTCACCAATTGTTTTTTGTCATTGTCTCTTATCGTAGGACAAATTAGGTTCTCATGTGTCACTTCCCATCCACTTTTATATACTTGTACACAAAGTAATGCTATTCAAAACTTGTCATGTGTTTGGGCCCTGAAAGACATCACAAAACTTGAAACTCTGTTTCATTCTATAATTTCATTTCTTCCTCTTTTCCTTTTTTTCCTATATAAAATTCTAGTATAACTTCTGAAGAATTAGTAGAATAGGCATTTAGTAAAATTACATTGTTCTGTTTCTGACTTAATTAATTGAGGTAGAAACTGGATTTCAGAGGAAAATTCCAGTAAGGACAGCTAATAACCCACTTCTTATATCCATGTATAAATCTTTTTTTTTTTTACCCCATTGTTACCTTAGATGCTGTATCTTGCTCCCACCTCTGCATGGCAGGAGCTTTTTATCCTTTTTCACAACTGAGTTTTAAGGTTTTGGAAACTGTAAACCAGAGAACCCAAAGTATTAGAAGATCCAAAATGCTCTCTGAAACAGGCTTAAGAAATATTAGGTGCTTACATGTCTGCATACTTCACTTTGCTTTGCATCACTCTGAACTTCTGCTTGTAGACAAACAAATTTCCCACTCTGAATTTCCTAGCCTGTGTTGTAATCCATTGCACTCTGGAACAGATGCCACCCACTTTCATTCTATATGATAGGAATGACTTTCCCTTGGATCCACAAAAATATGCTGAACTTGTTTTATTTGATGACATCACTGAGTTTAACTCAAGGCTTAAGAGGGGAAAAGGTTTCCTATTATTCACCATGCTTCTTGCAGGAACACTGACTAGAGAATGTCTATTTATTATTTTGCTAAATGGTAAAAAAGTGTATTTATATGAGCAGTTAGTATGCAACCTTTTCAGTGTTTCCCTGTGCCTTACTTTTCTGATGTCTTTTCCAGTTTTCTTTCTGAAAATATCATAGATGAAATCCTTCAGTAAGGATGTCATATAGAACAAACCTGACTTGTTATGACCTTAAGACTGATTTTGTTGAGCTGCGTTCTTTCTGTTTGCAGAATATGGCTTCCTAACCTGCATAACATAATTTTTTGGTTTGGTTTCTCTTTTTTGCTTTGCATTAAAATGGTCCTAGCTAGTAGAAAGAACACTTCTTGCATTATAATCAACATACTTCCTTAATTAAGGAATGAGTGGCAAGTATGGGCCCACCTTATCTGTTCAGGCAAATACCTCCTATATTCCCTCCAGTTACATCTACACTAGTAAAGCTTCACAGGAAGGAAAGAACTTTGTAACTCTAGTTAGCATTTATTCATGTTTTGTCAATTGCTCTGGCAGCACATTGAAAATGTTTCTTCTCAGAATCCTGTTTTCAAATCAGCCAAACGGAATTTCCAACGAGCTCTTTTACCAACTGCATCAATAGCAGATTAAGGACAGCAGCTTTCAGCAAACAGGATTATTCCTGTCAGTGGTATAAACAGTATCACTGTCACTCCTTTTGTTTTGATACTGGAATACTGGAGTCTTGACTGTAGATTCTAAGAAGAAAGCTTGGATACACAGGGAAAGCTATTTTTGGACTGAGGCACTACAGTTGAAGCAGTATTGATCAATCTACAGGATAAAGCTTGTTTAAATATTATTGGTTTCATTGATTTTTCTTTTTTTTTACCATTGTAGCACAATAATTGTGAAGTGTATTCTAGGTATTGCCCTCAGTTGTCATAACTGCCACTTCCCCAGGGAAAAGTGCCCTTGTAAACATAAACATCTACATTACAAAATGAAACAAAACCTGTGTGTTATACTGGGCAGTACCTGTAAAAAGCAATAATTGTTTTTACATAATTCATTTATTTACAAAGTCCAGCTGGTTTACTTCTACTTTTAAATCCTCTAACGGTTGCCTTAAGAATGTCAGACTCTGTTGTAACAACCCTTATTGCAAAATTAATGCACTGTGCTTACCTATGTAGGCACTTGGAAAGCTGGTGACAAAAATGCTTCTTATTAAGCACAAATTACAAGGGAATACCATTGTCTCCTTTTGCAAAACCAGTATATTACAAGGTTGTTGTTCAGAAAACTTTGAAGTACACCATTGTGGTTGCCTTCCAGCCTGAACCCAGGCTGGACATGGCAATCCGCTTCCTGGTCATGGATTTTTTTGCTGTTTTGCTGATGGCAGCTTCTGGCAGTTAAAACATGCACTGTGAAACTGTGATAGCCAGTGATTCAGATTAATTCTCTCCTTAGAAGTCAGATATATCTTTGCAATATGTGATATAAATGCAAAAGCAACCCATGACTGCTCTCTAACTCCTCTACCACACGACCTAAGCAGAAAAGTGCATCACCCAGGGGATGAGTGGTGTGATGCCTGCCCCAGGACAAAAGGAATTAAAGTCCCTACTGCTTCTCTCTGGCTGAAGCTATGCACTTATGTTTTTTTCTGCCATCTGACCATTATGCAATTTGAGAGGAGTGTCCATCATGACCACTGTGCATTCGTGGATGAGCTGTTTCAGAGGGTTACTTTGAAACCTCCCTTGGCTCTTTTTCTAGACTTTCCAAATTAACCAGAATTAATCTATCATACATCATTCAAAATTCTGATTAACCCACGAAGATTTTTGTTAGTTTAATTCTTTGCATTTTCATCTGCTTTTTAAAAACTCTTTCTCTGGGAGGAGTTACGAGTTTTCAATTTGAGGAAGTTGAGGGAATGTGAGGGATTTTTTTATCCCCAAGCAAATTCCACTCTACTAGTATTTGTGTGGAAATAATTAATTTGGATTTAATCACAGTAAATTTTACCTATATAGCTATAAGCAGTGTGGTAGTTAATTACAAAATCACTCAAGTAGTTGTTACTGAAGGAATATATTATGGAGGGAAGAGTATTAACCTAGGAAATCAAAATTAAATGAACTAGCAGGAAGAAAAATAAACCAAAAAGCCTCCTGGAAAAAAAAAACTTTCACTTTTCAAGAGTTTATTCTTTCCACTCCTCCCCAAGTACTGTCAAAAAGCTGTCCAGAAAAGTTTTTTCCCAGAAACGTAATTGAAAAGGGCATCTCATTTGCAGATGAATTATGTCACTGAATACATTACTGCAAATATACAGCAGCCAAATCACCAAAAGAACATGTATAATGAAAAGATTGTCAGCAAGTTCCAAAGTGATAATCTGGTTAAAGTGATAAATTTGTGTGTTGCAAGCTTTAAACAATGCACAAATCTCCATCTTGGTCAAATCCATGGTACCTCTTTGATTTCAAATCTATTCTTGACATCCAGAAAGACTAAAAAGAATTTCCAAAGTTGATAATTGTTTCCCAGACAGGTCAAAAAGACACAGAGTTCATGAGGGTGACAAAGGGTTGAACGTGTTGACATAATTTTTCTTTATGCAAAATTTATAAGTGAAAGGACTTTGCTGTTTTTCAACAAATGCCAATACCAACCTTTGTTTTATCCTGATATTCTTATCAGATCAGTGAAACTTTTAGGCAGCAAGTTTAATTTTTCTACTATTCTAAAACATGTCCACTCTTACATGGATACTGAATGTAGGAATGAACATGTTTTAAGACAAGATTTAAGATTGAGTTGTGTGTAGAAGTCAAATTTAATGCTATTTTTGCCTAAACAGCAGTGATTTATTTTTATTTTAAAAATTTTACAACTTTGCCATTTACACAGAGTAAAAACAACTCTTAAAAGTTTTCCTAGGCAAAACCATTTGTTACTTTTAGCAATAAACAATAAAGAGTACTCAATGAAAATAGAATTTTCTTTCTGCTGGATTTCCCATCAAAGTGACTTTTTTTTTAACCCTGCACATGAAATATACACTTAATTGTTCCTTGATTTGAAGACATAATTTAATTTCAATGCTGACAAATGAAGCATGTTTAATTGGAATAACAGTGGATGAATATTCACAGCTTTATTGTTTTTCTTGGCTGATCCAAGTTACAGGCTTTATTTTAAAGCCCTATTAAAAACACATCACATGTCCTGTACTGCTGTAGTGCCATAGCTTACCCAATTTGGTATGACATGTACACATACATCTATTTGTATTTGGGACTATGTCGAGTTTTGTAAGAACAAGCTCTGATAATCTCCATTTTTGTAATTCCTGTCTGCTGAGTAGGGGATTTATCTTGTAGGAGGAAGTAGAAAAGAATTTAATCACCTATTGGAGCATTAATTCAAGCGAGCTCTTAAGGAAGAGTTATATCAGATGACTGATTGCTCTTTAGCTGGAATCTACCCAGAACTGTTGGCCTAGAATTACATTTCTTCTTTTCCCTTCTTGGTGTGTATGTGCAATTCAGTCACATTACTCAGGCTTCTTCCAGAACTGAAATCTAAGGTCTCAACTACAGCTTATAAGAGGAATGTAATGCTGGATGAGAGGATGGCACTCAGTATCAGAAAAGAGGTACAGGAGAGCAGAATGGGTGTGTGGATGTTTCACTTTCAGGTGACTGCGTCAGGCCTCGAGATGCTGGTGACAACTGGGATATTCAGCACCATCAGCAAAAAGCTATTAAAAAAGAGCAAAAGGCAGTATGCTGCCTATTGCTTTTCTTTCCTCAAAAGAAAATTTCCAACAGATCCTAAAATATAACTATGGTGCTTATGGCATCTCTATTTCTTAGAATATTTATAGTACTTATTAATTTTATTCATTCATTTTGACACCTGAATATTTTATCTGTATGCTTAAACGTAGTTCTTTAGCAATGAACTATTACTTGAAACCTGATCTTTCTTTCTCAGCCACAATTATACTCCTTGGATAAATAGAAAGTCAGAGAAGTCAGAAATAAAATAAATATACTAACTATTGAAACTTAAGCTTTGAGGCATAAAAGTTCTCTGAAAACTCTCTGAAATTCTCTGAAAAAAGGGACGTCCACTTTTAGTGTAAGCTATACACAGCAGCAGGAAAGCAACCCAACCGACCAGTGAAGAATATTACCATGAGACTGACTCTATAGCCAACAGGAAGCATGCTTTATTGCCATGAGATTCATAGCAATAACCACAGCATTGATTTTTTTTCTTTATAGAACTTTGAGAAAAAAAATAATAAAATGTATATTGCAATCTAATTAGAGCAGAAAACACAGCACAGTTGACTGTTATTTCAGTTCCCACAGAGAGTGAGTGGAGAAAAACAAGATCCCAGTCAGCAAGAAGTAATGTATGGCTCCCACAAGATCCCACAAGATACTAGAAGCTTAATAAACATCAAAAGAACTCCCCTTATATCTTTGAATTAATTTGTTTAAGTTGTGAAATAACACACATTACTTGGGTAACAGTGGGAAAAGAACTCTAGCAACCTCAAGAATAATGCCACCACCAGGAGGTTAAAGAAAGGTAAGGAAGGTTAAACAGGACAAAACCACAATAGACCATTAAAATCAGTCTCCAGAGCCACAAACAAAACACCAACCCTCATTGGTTACCCACATTTACACCAGGTTCAGTGTAAATTTTCTCTCACAGAAAACTATGACAAAAGATGTATTATCTCAGGTTAGTGGGATAAAATGTTGTAGGATCAGAGGGGTCTAAGTACAGGACAAAAAAGGACAAAAAATTTGTGGCTCAAAATTATGCCAGTGGAATCCAGGGTTCCACCAGTGTTCCTGCAGCCTTTTCCTTGTCAACTTTCTCATTTGTCAGTGGTAGAGCAGAGCTACCAATAAATATAAATGGTGAAAGATGGGATTACAGGCACTATGCTGGAGAGAATGTACATAAAGTAACTCCCATTGCTGGTGGATATGTCTTTATTTCATCAAGGTAAGATTTAGCTTATGTGAACAATGAATAAGTGGGCTTTGTAGTGGCAAATTTCAAACACTTTCAAGCAGTCTATTGTTTTTTTATTTACATATAAGGATTGTCTGGTAAAAGTTCAAGAATATATTTCATGAATATTCTGCAAATTTGCAAATAACCCAAAATATGTCAGGATTTAAGGAGACTTACTGTAACTGTACAGAAAAGTGAGAATATGAAGAGGTAATTGATTCAAAAAACCTGCTTTTAGTTTGATGTTAGTCAGATTTATTTTCCTTTTTAATGATGAATAAGTTTCAAATATTATATTGACCTTTTCAGTTCAAAGTCTCCATCTTTCTCTTTTTCATATTCCTTCCTTCTATGTATCATTTTCCTGAGATACCACAAAGCAGTAACACTGCTGCATTTAATTGGGATACTATAGTAATCTTGATTCAGATGCAAAGCTAAATGAAAGCTTAAGTGAACCTCTCCCCTTTTTTCTCATTGATGGCCATGTTCACTGTAAGCAGCTTGAATAAATGACTCATTTGAATATATTATTACAATAGTTGCATTACTTGCACTGCTCTATTGAAATAACTGTATGACATGTTTTTAACTGCCCATCATTCTTACATAATTACTTAGAAAGATCTGGGTTCTTCTCTGTACATTTTGCTTCACATCTCTGTCTATGCGTTTTATAATGTGTTATGTCTGTCTTGGGTTATATTATGGGCAAATTATTACTTATTACTTTTATATTATGAGCAGGAAGTATTACTTTTTAGAACATATTAAAAAAATTGTCAGAATCATATCTTATCAAAATGCACCATTTCCTCTGGATTTACACGTTAAAATACATGATGAACAGCATTTCTCTGTCAATGAGTCAATTATCTCACCAGCTCTAGTCAATGACTCAAACGAAAGAGTCAATGCTCTTTTAAGAAATCTGGGAAGAGGGATGGGAGATTGATTCTTACTTCGTCAGCTTCTCAGCCTGCTCCAGGCAGATGTTCCAGACCTACATATGGGAGCAGGGAGCTGAGGGCCTCCAGCTCCAGCAGACAGTGTCAGACTTGAATGAGAAGGAGAGGCAAGAAAACCAGGCTTAATTGGCAGCAGAGGTTGGAACTGTCTTGGTAAGAGGAGATTGTAATTTCACAATTGATTTCAGTAAGACTGGGATTTCACATCAAATTTTGTTGCCTTGGAGTATCCTAAAGTTTGGATACATGAATATATCAAACTAAACTGGTCCTTCTAACTCTGATCCTTCATATTCTTTTTTATCCAAATGGAAAAGAAAAATTACATGCTCTCAACTGAATGAAAAAGTGGGACATAGATGTAAGTGAAAGGGTATAATTCCCTCAATTAATAAACGTTGCTGGGATAATTAAGCGTTAAGTAAGAGAATGTGGCAAGTGGCACAAAAAAAAATTGGTATTTTTATTTGTGTTCAGTGTAACATGGAAAAGAAAGCACTTTGATTCTAATTCATCACACCATTTAAGGACATTCTTCAGCTCAAAGTTTGTAATTTTTAGCTAATAAGCCAGTTACATATCTATTCTAGACTGGCAAAATGTGCTTACTAGTGGGGAAATAACTTCTGCTCCCTTCTGCAAGGACAGGTGCTGACACTGAGACTCACCATCACAGCTGCCCTGTTAACCTCCTTCGTGTTTGCAGCGGCCAAGGCCAAGCAGAGATGTAGCTTTGGTGGCTTCAGGCCAATCTGGCTACCTCTTGTTACAGTGTGCTGGGTGCTGTCTTTGAGCATGTGTTTATCCAATTGGTGGATGAGTAAAGAGCTTTGATCACTGGAGTGGGGTGCCTGAAATGACAGCAGTCAGATCACTTAGCATGTAGGAAACATCCTAAATAGCCCATGGGAATTCGTGTCATAAATGGACTATAAATTAAATCAAACTAATATTTAATGCAACATGCAGACTTGGAAGGGACCTGCAAGGATGAAATTTTTACTCCACACAGGGCAACCTGGAAGTTAAACTACTAAGAACGTTTTCCAAATGTTTCTGAACACTGATGGGCTTAGGGCCATGATTCCTGGGAACAGTTGACCACTATCTCAGAGAAGAGCCTTTTTTTCGAGTATGCAGTCTGAACTTCCCCTGATGCAACAGTAAGCCATTACTTCATGTTCCTATCACCAGACACCAGGAAGAAGAGTTCATTGCTTCTCATGAGGAAGTTGAAGGGAGCAATGAGGTCACTCCTCATTTTCCTCTTTGCTAATCTAGTATTTTTCAGTTGCTCCTCATAAATCAGTCCCTGTAGTAATTTTATTTGTTGTTTTTAATCATTTTGTGTACAGAATTTGGGGTGGGATAAGAAACTAGCTCTATCAATTTATGTGATGACCAATGAGGAAGTAATAACCTCCTTGCATCAACTTAGGCCTACTTGCCACATTAAGTTTTTGGTGGTAAAGATGTTGGTAAGAAAAGTCTTTTGCTTCAGATTAACAATGAATGATATGTAGAAAACGCCCAAAAATCTGACACTTCCTAATACTGCACTAAGATTAAAGCAGTTTATCAACCGATATTTATATAAGAAACACATTTTGTGAGAAGGAAACATTTATGTGGAGGAGGAAAGCCATTAAAATAATTTCTGACTCAATATTTGTATCTGCAGTGAGAACTGATGTACAATGGAAATTCTCAGGGAACTGTGATTTTCATTTATAAACTACAAGGATTTACAAGTCAGGAAGAGAGTGGGATTTTAAAAAAATCTATGGTGTTTGACAAAACTTTTGGTGGTAATCCTTTGAAAAAAGTGTGGAAGTGAATACAGGGGTTTTACAAACAAAACTTATGTTCTAAGAATCAATGTATTACCTATGTGTGACAAAATCTTATTCCTCCCTTTCCTTTTACCTTGATGTGTATTGATACATCCCCAAGGCAGCACAAGTATATTTCAAATTTGGGTAGCTATGGCAGACAATGCACTGAGCTGGTGCAAAGTGTCAGGATGATGAAGCAGCAATCCACAGTGCTTCGTTTGCAGAGTAGGAAGAAAGGAGGAAAGCTGGAATGAGCTATAAGTGGGGGCAAAGGATCCTTATAGTCATAGATCATCTGCCGAAAACAATGTCATGGGATGAATACCACCCTGAGTCCTCAGCAGTATCTCTCATGTGCTTATAGCTGTCCTTTGTGACCTGTGGAAACTTTTCACTGCCTTCAGTAACCTTGTAAAAATCCCATTTAACTAGAATTTGCAGAAGGAAACACTAAGACCCTAAGTTAATACATGTCTAAAAATACATATGGCATAATAACTGAGGTGCTGTTATCAGGTGGCAATCCTTATACAATTTAGAATGCTCCTTGAGATCACAATGTCTTTCATTGCCATACTTATTACACATAGGAAGGAAAAAATGTTTAATTTTTCCTTTCTCTGCTAATAAAGAAATAAATTACAGGTCTTAACAGATCATGTTTAAATCAGTAACTGTCTTTTTTATAGTGGAGCTACTGAGTGAGTTAGTAGTTGATAATATGGGGTGACCAAAGTAGCATCTATTATTTCTTATCTGAGACATATTTTGCCAAAGAACTGAATGCTGAATTGCAAATAAACTTAGCTCTTTCTGTGTTGTTTACATATTATTTCAAAATCTGGTTTTATTGAGTAGCTTTGATATTATCTGTAGGAAATGAGTGTGATGAGATATTAATTTCCTTCCTTCTAATTTTCCACCACAGATTACTCTGCTTTGCAAAGCTAATCATAATCAGTCTAATGGAAGTGTTCTTTTCATTCAAACTTATTTTTATATTACTTTATGATATTTTAATATAGTACAGGTTTTCACCTGATTCATAATTTTCTTTGGCTAAGGTACTAGATTCTGAAAAAGGCTGAGTATTCAGAAGCATAATGTGCAGTGCTTTCATTTTTTGGTTTGAATGGTGAAGCAGCAACTGTAGTTGATACTTCTGAGTAACAACATAAACTGCAATACATACAATGAATTAGAATGAGGACCAGTTGTGTTTCAAGCTCACTGTGTCTGCTTTTATATATCATGTATTTTAGACCTAAAATTAGGTTTTACCTGAATATGAAGTACTCAGAGAAGTGGGATCTGCAAAATGGGGCTATAAACCTCTAAAGAGCTTCTGTCACTTCCTCTGTCAAAAAATTGTGTTGATGAACAACACTAGGATGTGCTAGAGCCAGAAAAAAGGAAATTTTTACCTTTGTTTTCAGAAACAAAGTTTTCAAAAACTTCCTTGGCTGGGTTTGACTAGGAATAATGTGGGTTATTTAACCCATTGATATACTGTTGATGTAGCTCTCAAACTGAAGGAATCACAATGTTTTTTCTGAAAAACATGTGAGAGACAAATGTGAGAATAAGTATTGTGGATGGTGATTTGCAGATGCTGCTAAATAGATCTATTCTACACTTTACCATTTTCATCTGTGCCATGCACTTCCAAACTACCTTAGCTTCACAATACCCGATCTATTAATTTTATACTCGTTGTTTTTGAAAAGCTCTCCTGTTAGAATGGTATCAGAATAAACAGGACACCACTAATAGTTGTGACAGTGAATAATTAGCACATAGGTATTTAGGTTTCCAGACCCTCTCTCTGCTCTGTTTAAGGAAGGCAAGTGTGAGGGACATCCATGTGATCTGTCTTGGCCTTCATCACTGCCAATTGTGTGAAAGTTTCAGCAGTGTGAGATACAGTTCATTAACACACCAGATTTACCAGATCTGTTATAATTAAGGCTGTTCTGTCTTCAGCAATAATCAAATGTGATATTTTATGTTGTAATTGTAGAATTAAGAAATAGGCTTCTGAATTGGTGGGAAAATTCAAATAGTAAATCCCATCTTAATTTTATGAGAATGGTATGAAAAGATGTGGTATGAGAAACACTTGTAACTGACAACCTGGCATATATGAAATAGTTTTCGGCTTTGAAAATTCACTATTTTATTAGTAGTATGTGTTAGTAGTGCATAACTGCAACTAAAATAATTATCTGAATCAGGACATTTTAGATATGTAATGTATAAAAACAAGGTCCTGCATTTGACAAATCTGGGAGTGGTGAAAAAATAATCTGAAGAAAACCAGAAATACATTACATTTCTTAAATTGTCTTATATACATTACAGTTATGAAATAACAGGTAAAACAATGTTGTAGAAAACATGAGTGAAATATCTCGTTTTGGTATTGCTTCACACTGGCAAAATCTAAATTATAACTGAATTTATAAATCTCATCATTTTAGTCATCTTTTTACTGTAATTTTTCCCCTCACATAATGTTTTATTTAAATATTGCAATTTAAAAATCAGCTTTATAAATATTTGGAATTTTCATGCACTTAAATTATTATGGGTCGTACAAGTTGCATAATAGATCAAATAGAGACTCCTACCGCCCTGCTCACCCCCTGAGTCAGGACCAGAATGCACTGAGCTGTTGGGTTGGATCAATGAGAAAAATCTGAAATATCAGTCTCAGAGCACAGTGTATTGAGGTAAACCAAAACTGCCCCTTGTTTTTCTGTAATATATCAGGCTGTAATTTGTGGTTATTCAGTAGCTGCTACACAAATCACTGTGCTTACCCTGTAGTCAGCTGGAGGGGATTGCGTGGTTGCTACCTCAATGCAAGCCAACCCTAATCATGAATCATATCCATGATATCATGGATATTTTCAAAAGCTAGGATTTAGCCAATTGTTCCCATCACTCTTCTCTCTTGACTAGTTTTAACAAATTCCGTGAACTAATTAATCAACTCAGTCACTAAATGAGGAAATCAGTAAACAAATATGCTGGTTTGGATTAAAGAAGACAGCTGAAGAGTACTGACTTTTGTGCTGAAGATAAGCAAGTATTACTGCATCTTTCTCAGCAGTGCAGAAACTGAAATCAAGACAGGTAAATTAGTTCATGGAAATCCCTAAAATTAAACAGAGGTAGATTTTTCTCAGAAAGATTACATAACATGCCACCAGAGCTAAGTCCCATTAATGAACCTGGAGTACTCTCCACACAACCGCTCTGAATTGCCCACTGCAAATAGAGTTACTAATTGTCGAGGAATACATTCAGTGCAGGTAGCTTGGGGTACAGTTGGAGGTTGAGCTCCAGGTGGGAGCCCAGACAAGAGGGTTCAAACTGCCGACTCTTTGCACAACAGAGGGCCTGGTGACCTGTGGTCTGGCCAAATGAAGGACACTGAGGGACACAGCAGGAGCCAAGGACCCCCAGACTGTCCAGTGCCTGGAACGGGAGGGGGTAAAAGCCCAGGATTTCCCTTATTTCAGTCTTGCCTCAGAGGCACCAGCTTGAGATGCTATTTTGCTATTTAGTTATTGCCCTGAGATTAAAGTATTTGAAGGATCTGAATGTCTGAGACTCTGCTTTGGGAAACCTGTGGTGAAGCTTGTGAGGAAATCTGGTCTGACTGTGTGAGCGTGGAGGGTGTAGCTGTGAAAGGGCCTCAGCTCTCAGGTGGCAGGAGCGTGAATGCCAGAGTACCTCCTGGATGGGCAGACAGGGTGGTTTCCTTGCTAATGATACTTAACTTTCTCTGGAAGTGTTTTGAGCAATAGCTAAATAAGTTCTATGGAGTTGTATGAAGTGTATAGTTAGTTATGTGATTGTCTGCAATAGATGGAATTTTGGGATTGCTGGTTCTCAGGTTTCAAAGTATTCCTGTGAAGTGTGTGGTACCATGCACACAAAAAGCGCCTCTACTACCAGCTGAAGACTTTTATGTTGAATTCTTTTTTTTTCCTGGTTTTTTTTTTTTTTACTCTTATGAGTTCATGTATATAAAATTTTGTGCAGCTGATATCTTCAGGACAAAACGAATAAAATATTGAGAGGTACGAAACTATGCTTCCCAGAGCTCAGAACACAGTTTAAACCAAATCAGGATCAAAATAATTAGCTGGATACTTTGCAACATGTAATTAGCAATCAGTGAACTATACATTAAGGATCAAATACCTGATAAGCCACAAAACTGGATATTTTCAAAGTGTTAATAAATGCCAACAAATTTCTAGACACCTTATGTCATTAATCCAACCCCCTGGAGCGATGGGCTCAGATCACCCCTCACAAGCTCCCCACCCTCCCCCAGTGTTGTATACCCAGTCCAGGTTTGGGTGCCTACTTGGTGCATCCCAAGGTCTCACTCTCCTCGTGGGAGTGTGACTGCTCACTGTGTCTGATAACGAAGATGCTCTGTCAGGCTTTGACAGAAGATGTGCTGCTTGTGTGACAACTGGTAGCAGCGTCAAAACAGGTTTTGACCACTTCTGTGTCAACCTCAAGGTCTCCTCTCTGACAAATATTGCTTCAAAAATTCTTTTCAAGCTCAACTCTTTGTTTCAGAAGTCTCTGTAATGTAATCTCTCTGATGGTTCTATTTCACTTTAACGTAAGCCTCCCAGATAGTTTTGTGTAATTTGATTCACTCATGCTGTTTACACTTGCATTTAAGTCTTTGCAAGTGTTATTCAGACCATTTGTCAAAGGTTGACCATGGGAGCACTCTCATGTTAGGCAGTTGAAAATAAATATTTACAGGAAGTGTTTTGAAAGCTTTTGGTTAATTTTCAGCTGTGGGTGGATGGAAACATTGGTGTTGAAAAATATCAATTCAGATCTTAAAAGACAAATGTGAATGCTTTGGATATTTTCACCTTGTCATAGCCTTGTCATGTACTTGGCCATGCTTGTCTGTCTGTGGGCACAGTTCATCTTTCTGCCCTTAATAGAACAGAACCACACTGAAAAATCAAGGATGGGTCAAAGTGGTTTTGTGTGTCCTTGATAATAGATAAATATACATGGTTCCTCTTATAACTATTATACTAACTGTTATGCAACATACTTCCCCATTCGGCCTTTATATTCATTTATATTTTACATTGTGTTGAGGCACTTCAAGTCTTCCATTATGCTCACATAATAAGCTGTTGCTAAGATGAATTATGCTACATACTTTGGCTTATATAAATAATAAACCCTGTATTTTCTGCTGAAAAGGACATTTGCTCTGTTCTATTATATCTTTACTGTATCTGCTTTATAGTTATATTTTTTAAAGACTTCAAAATTGAATCTTAGCTATGTATTTAGACATATGTGTGTTATGGTGATATCAAACATATCACCTCTTAGTAAATCACCTTCCGCTTTACAAAGGCAGACAAGGGTATTTAAATGCTTGGTTAAGTTAACTTTGCACCTTTGTTTTACAAGTTAGTTTATTTTTAGAAGTTAAATGGTGAATAGAAAAGAGAAAGTAAAACTCATGAGGACATTGTTTTCCTCCTAGCTTACCTGCAATGAACACTTTAAAGGATAAATACAGGTGAACAGAGATTCCATTTCTTTGTTTTATGCATTTTACCTCCAAGCCTTTACTGCATTACCTAGAGGAGAATTTAGGTGTTATTTGCAGTGTCAGTAGTCCATAGGACTGAACAAACTTCTCATGTTTAGCACAAGGCTAAGAACATTCAACACTCATGACAAAATTATAGCTAAAAATACTACAAGACTTGATGAAAGTAATTTGCAGTGATTTAGTTGCAGACAAATATTGTGCTTTTAAATACACTCCAAATTCAGGTGGAGAAGAAAACATAGTCATGGTCTCTACAATCCAGGACAGTGATCTTTTCTTCTCTCCACAGCCAAAGAAGAAGAAAGTAGGAGGAATGTGCTGCAAAAGTAATTGAAGTACCTTGATATTAAAGAAAACTGCTCTCTCCAGTCCTGTCAGAAGAGGGAACAATTAACCTTGCTACAACAAGGTAAGTACTTTTTCCTTTCCATTGTGGTTGGCATTTTGCAGCAGTGAGTATATCATTGGTAGGGACTTGATTATGGTACCAAAGGAGATTCGCACATTTTAGCAGGAATGATAACTTTCTGGCTTCTGGAGGCTTCCAAGGTATTTTTCAGTCACTATTACTGCTGTGTATTTCTTGGTTTACCTTAGGTAAAGCTGCTGATATCTTTGTACCTCTATCTTACTGTGTAAAATGGTTTTTACAGTATGTCTTTTGCCTTTTTTATAGTAAACTTGTATACACATACACGTGAGCTGTTGGGTTCAGCTTCTGATCTTAGTATAAATTACATAAAGAGATAAAGGAAAAAAACAACAACCTTTTTTATTTTGATTTAGATTTTTTTTTTTTTTAATACAGCAAATCCAACTGGACTAAAGGCCCTCATCATCAGCTTCCAGAGAATTTAGTGCAGTGTGTCTCTGTGTGTCACTGCCCAACACTGGGCTCATTACGAAGTCTTTCTCCCTGCAAATGAGCTTATGTTTGGCACATAAGTCCACTCGAGTTCACAGAGTACATGAGTGATAGCAGCAAGAGTTACAGTAGATATTAAAAGGCAATGTAGATAATACATCTGAAAATGGTAATGTAAAAGACATAGCTTGAAACACTATGGCAACTCTCATACGGCAATTGCACTCAGTGTAGGAAGAACTTACGCTTTGTCACAGGAACAAACAGTGACAAAGATATGAGATTCGTATTTTCTTAATAAGAGGTAGTTATTGCAGACACAGAAGTTTCCATGATCTAAAGTGAATCAGAATATCTTCACAGAAATTATGGAGAAGAGTAAATAGTGTAAATAATAATTAAAGTAGGGCATAGATAACTGAGAAAATCTTTTTTTAAGCAATGTGTGGTCCAAGGGGATGTTACACAGTTTTCAGTAGTATATATGAACCTGCAATCCAGTATGAACCTGCAATACAGCATTCTGTATGTCTTGAATTCCTGTACAAGAATTTCCACAGTCATAGAATCATAGAATAGTTTGGGTTGGAAGGGACCTTTTGAGGTCATTTAGTCCAAACACCCTGCAGTGAGCAGGGACATCTCCAACTAGATCAGGTTGCTCAGCCCTGTCCAGCCTGACCTTGAATTTTCCGGGGATGGAGCATCTGCCACCTCTCTGGACAACCTGTTTGCAGTGTTTCACTACACTCATCTTAAAAAATTTCTTCCTTATCTGGTCTAAATCAAACCACTATTGCAACAGGTCCTCCTGAAATGTTTTGTCCCCACCTTTCTTATAAGCTCCCTTTAAAGTACTGAAAGGCCACAATGAGGTCTCCCCAGAGCCCTCTCCTGACTGAACAGGCTTTTTTCATATGAGAGGGTTTCACCTCTCTGATGGGGAGAAATTAGCTAACAGCACAGGGAACATGTCTTCTAAAGTTGTTTAACCAAGGAGGAGTCAGGGATAGAAGTATTAAAGAAAATAAACACTGATGCCTTCAGCTCTCTCTATCACAAAGCACCTCTGACACCCTCTTGGTGTTGCACTCAAAGCTGGCATTCCCTAACTTTTTTTGCTTTTATTTGTAACTACTGCTCTTTTTAATGGGATATCTTTGCAATTGACTTATCATTTTTTTAAAGAAGCAACCTGAACAAAGTTTTTCTGTCTTTTTATGTGTATGTCTTTTTGATTTAACAGTCTTAGGAGACCCAAACTTACAGTTTAATTTATGGACACACTAGACAGTTAAATAGCTATGTAGGAAACAAATAATGTTTATTAATATGGATTAGTAAGGATGAAAAGATCTAGTGATAACTTTTATGCTACTCTTAATTATATTTTTCCATGCACATATATTTTTTTTGTGTTGTTGGCGTTTTGTTTGTTTGTTTGTTTGGGGTTTTTTTGAGGATTTTGGTTGTTTAGTTGTTGACTTTATTTTTATGTTGTTTGGGGTTTTAATTTTATTTTTTTTGCTTCAGAAATCCAGGTTGTTGATAAGTTCTTAATGTGTTCTATTGTGGCCAAAGCTCATGTGGGCACAGAAACCTAGATGATAATGTAGGTTCTATATTCAAAAATTGAAATCTGCTCTGTTTTCCCCTCTTCATTTGCCATAATAATAATAGAAAGAATTGACTGTGCAAAAACTAACCTCATGGTGCTTATGGTTATTGGGTCATTCTGATCCAAATATTATGCCTTTGGGTTTGGTGAAGAACAATTTTATTTTGCATTTGCATTTTCATCAATTAAATTGTGGCAGACACAATTATTTCTGATTTGTATTTGTTTATTTTTTCAGAGTTATTTAGAATCAGTTTGCTCTTTATTTACCACACTTACAGTAATCGGTTGACTAACAGGTGTTCTTTTTGTTGAAAACCATTAAAAGGGAATAGCATATGACAAAATAATTTTGTTCAGTTGGAGATTAACAATTATAACCCTGCAGCAGAACTATTTGCTGAAACTTGGACAGGGCAATATTCAACCATCAATACAAACAAAAAAGTTTCAAAAGTCCTAAAGTTGATTTTGCTAAGTTCTTTTTAAGATGAATACTGAAAACTCAAACAACATCAAAACTCTCTACTTTATTTTAACATTTTGAAATGTATTCTTATGTTCTTTATTTTTGCTATTAGATATTAATAGTCCCATGTTAACACAGGGTTCTTTTATTGCTTTAAGAATTCTGAAGACTTTAGTCTTCACTTAGAGTTTGAATGAACATGGATATTTCAATCTCACTTTTTCAGTGAAACTACCATTTTGTCCTCTGTACATTTCTAATTATGCTCCCACTGAGGCTGTAATGTGCACAGTGGTTCTTGATTATACTGTTTGAAACAGTGTTTATTCTGTATACAGAGATCAGTAAATGTGACAGTTTCAGCCCCTGTAACTACTGAAATGAAACAAGTCTTTTCTCATTGTTCATGAACCTCCCTTTCTTTGATGAAGCATCATTTTTTCCATGACCATGTGTTAACTTTCTCTGATAAATTTTTTTTTCTCCACTTTTTCTGTACTTCCTGATCTTGTAGCCACTGAAATTCAAGGCCAGTCCAAAAACAGTGTCAGATGTGAGCAATATATTCAAGACAAAACTGTGAATCATCACAACTGGAGGAATGGCCTGTTTTCAGTGCTCACCACTTTTTCTTCCCCTCTTTTATTGCTCAGATGTGGGACATATTTTGAATGATGGTGTTTGTTCAAAGACCTCATCTCCCTGTGCAGGATAGAATCTGAATTCCAACTCTCATACACTGTTGACACTAGAAACAGGTGGCTGTGACGCCACTGATGTAAAATAGCTGCTTAGAGAGGTTAGCTGAGTTTGTGCTGCATTTTGAAAACAGAAATGTCAAGAGTCAAGGAGATTTATATCTGTTTCATAGAGTGAAAGGATCTAGTATCTTCCATTGCTTATTTTGTTCACAATCTACATTTTAAAGTCAGACAATTCCTACTAGAGGTATTTCTCCAAATAACAGTCTGGAAGAGGCGAAAAATTGATGCCCTGTCTCACGGGAATCAATCCAGTTCTTGGATTTTACAGAATGGTTTGAAGGTAAAAGCTTTGACTTAAATCTAATTTGTATTGGGAAAAGGAACATGATGTCATTTCAATATAGATAGTGATAAACGTTGGTAATTCTGCAGTATAAATAATACAGCAACTAAACTGGAGGTCAAGGACTCAAACACCTTAATTTATACCATAAATATTTGTAAACTGTTGCTAGGAAGTTTTTGTATCATCAACATTTTTTCATTTACTTATTTATTTAATAATTTGTTGTTAAAAGGAGCTGGGATGTATTTGAAACACACGGCGCAAAACTCATTTCATGGGACTAAATGACATTGGGAATTTATGCCAAGGCAATAATTAATTTTCAGAAGTATCTCCAGGCCTCACATATTATCAGGATTTCAGAACCTAGGAAAAAAATGGATAATAATAAGAAACATAGTAAACCAGGGTGAGAGTCAGGTGGCAAAAGTCAAGAGGGATATCAAGCTGGAAGGTTTCCTTCCTGCAGGCACAGGGGAGTTCCCTGAACCCCAGTCCATCCCTGGAGTGCCTGCAGAGAAGTGGCAGAGTTTGCTGCACCAAGCTGCCCTGTACTTGTCTACTGTGTCTTCATCTGGCACTTTTCACCAGCACTAAATTACTTCATATAAGTGAGGGAAACAGCAAATTAACTCTCACTGAAGCATCTTTCTGGAAACAGAGTGGATTTTCTGGTTATCTACAGTGCCAAACTAGAAGCCTCTGATGACAGATTTGAAGTGTGTGTTAGCAAAGCTCATTTGGATCTTTATTCTTTACTTAGATAATCAAACACCCTGACAATGGTCTTCAAAGCGCTTTAAGATAGTTTCCAGATCGACTCTAAAAATGTAAAGATGTGCATATTTTTCTGAAATGCAACGAAATAGGAAATAATACCCAACTTCATGCTTCAAAACTAAGCAAAAAGCTTTCATTGACTAAAGTACTAATAGACAAAACATATAATGAGGTTATTAAGAGTGAGTTTTGTCAGAGTAGAGAATATAATTACCAAATTTTCTGCATAAGAATGAGTTTAGCTTTAAAAAGAAGTATCAAGGTTAAGAAAAAATATTTCAGTGGACTGACAGTCTCAAAATCAGCATTTGTTAATAATTTCCTTTGAAAAATATACCAGAATTAAAAAAAAAAAAAGAAAGAGAAAATGTTGGAAAAAAATCAAAGGTAGTTTTTCAATGAAAATTTTTCCATTACATATTAGCTCATTTCAAGAGAAAAACCCTTGAAAAACTAAAACCTTACAAAAGTTAAAAATTAATCTGCCTTAAAATAGAGTAAACCGTGCTTTGTTCATTTCATGAAGTTAATTTTGTTCCCAAGTTTTCATTTTACTGACAAAAAACATAACCAAATTTCACATAAATAGTTTTTCCTTATGTTTATCTCCTTTTTTCAAACTCCTTTTGATTTAGTCACTATACCAAAAAATGAGTGATATATACAGTTCAACTTAGGACAGAGTTTATGTAGTTAAGATGCCTATTATTTGTGGAAGTAATTTTGTGAAGCCTATAAAATCTGGAGGTATTTGTCTCCTGGAATCTTGGCTTCCTGTGAGAAGCACAGCCCCCTTTATCAAAACGCAGAGTAAAACATGGCAACATGCTCCTCAAAAGTTCAAACCACCCATGCATTGTATTTACAAGATGTAATTCGTTATTCTTTGGAGGGCAAGGATGAATTTGATTTGTGATTCTGGAAGGTTTGCTGTTTCTCTTGTGGCTCTGGAAATTGCACCCTTATTCAACAGGCAATGTTGCCATAGGTGGAGTAGAAATCCAAGAAAGGCATTGGTTCCAGGTTTTTCCCATTCTCTCCAGAACTCTAGCAAATGCAGAGTTTTCTTTTATACTACAGAGCTGTATGGGACAAAACTCATTGTGACATCAAAACTGTAGGCTGGGATTTTAAAAATCTGTATTTAAGTAAATTAAAATACCAAAGAGCACATCTCCATGGAAGCTAAACAGCTAACATCTCCTAGGCCTTTGAAGACCTTGCTGGTTAAAAAACTTGCAGCTGATGATCTTGCCAGTCAGCACAATTTAATTAACAAAGGAGTGTGTTATGTAAAAGGAGTGGATTCTTTGTTAAAGGATGTGCTATCTAGAGTCTCTTCATCTGGAGGTTTTCAATTGCTGTTGTTATTTATCATATTCCACTCATCTGACTGGGTTATGGTGAAGGGATTGAATAACCTAGAGGTATAAAAATTCTGCAACTGTCCCATTTCAGCAGTGTTCTAATCAGCAGTCTGTCACTCCATTGCCTGGTGCTCTCTCCTATAGTTATAGCAAAAAGCTTCTTCTGTTCCAACCTGATCTGAACTGTAATTTTGGTTATTTCTATGACATTCTTGTGAATAAAAAAGTGAGACTGTGCCTCAGTGGATATTAATTGAATGCATTCAGATAGCTTCTTCCTGTGTTGTTATTTGCCTCTGAAATGATTATGCAAACTGGATTTAAATGAAGTTCCAAATATGTCTTGGATGTGCTTCCAAGCACCTGCAAAGCTCCATCATTCCCTGTTGTCCATTGATCACAAAGTTACAATGAGACCTTGCTGTTAGAGTGTATGTAACACACCTGCCCTTGGTTATTTCCTCCTTGCTGTCATGGGCTTGCTGAAAGTATGTTGCTATATATTAAATAAACCCTCCAAAACATTGAACTGGAAATAAAAAGAGTTAAAACCAAAATGAAAAGTGCTTTGAGTATAAAAGAATTCAGCAGTCACTGTATGAATTCCCAAGGAACATATTGTTTTTCTATAAGTCATAATTACAGTCAAACAATGGTAAATGCATGACCTTGTTTCATACAGTCAAGCCTTTAACAAGGTTATTCCTCTCCTTTATTTAACAGAGCCCATCGTGTTCTTATGTATGGTTTGATGCTAAAACCAATGTACTCTTTAATCGCTTTTGAAGAAGATTTCTTTAACGCATATACACAGAAACACTTGTGGAATCAATATATTTGCATTTCAATGCACTTTGTTTAACTCCCTTGAGATGAGATTGACCCACAACTTGTCTCTCTGTAGAAATGTTATTTTTATTTGCTTCTTTGGGGCATTTTTTTCTACTTTGTGGTGCATGAACCCAGTTACAGTCTGACCCATGGTTGTTATACATTATATTGTTAATTTAATGAGGCGGGTGAAGATACATGAGAAGCAGAAGATGAGGAAAACTTAAGTGTAAGGCTCAGAAAATATTTTATTTTTTTTAAAGACATTTTGATTCAGAAAAGCTTAAAAGCTATATTTTTCATAAAGGCTTTAATATTTCTTTATGTGCACGTGCACATACACACACATCACACCCACATTACACAGAGTAAAACCAGTAATTACAGTCATCTCACATAACTCGTACCTGCTTTAGTGTTGGCAGAAGCAGCAGAAAAGGTGGGGCTTGCAGGAGCAAAGAGCAATGGTAGAAAATTGTCTTGCCAGCCTTAGGCAACTACTTATTTCTCCCAGGACTACATACAGCAAAAACCAGACACTGCTGCAATGCTGCTTAATGGATATTTATCTCTCCTGATAATTTTTTAGATGGTACCATAATTTCCTCTACATTTAATCCATACAGACATACAGGGAGTCTTCACACAAATATCGTGTGGTTTGAGGTTTTTGTGAGTTTTTGGGTTGGTTTTGTTTGTTTGTTTGTTTCCTTAATCTGTGTCATTGTTAAGCATGAGTATTTGTTTAGTTTGGAAAATACTTCCTTTACCTTCTGGACTTTTTTTTGTTTTGTTTGTGAAAGCACTACAATTCTGATATAAGAAATCATTGAAACATTGCTTTACTTTAATCATACATGGGAATAACAAGAGAGATATGAAACCCTAATGGTAGAAAAAATTAAATAATTCTGCAGAGGTACAAATGACTCAAGATTAGCTTTGTACTAGATTTAGAAATACTCTAACCATTGTAGTAATGAAACATTTGATTCAAAGTAATTAACCTTCACCTTTTGTTCTATTTTATCAAAGCTTATAGCCTATGCATGGCTTAAATGACGAAAGGTAAATGCAGAAACACCTTTGTTCATGTGGTTGCATAACAGAAACATCTAAAAAGGAATTCAAGTGCACAAATTAAAGCTAAAGAAAAAAAATTGACATTGGATGGAAAGATAAACACAAGCTATAAATTTAATACTGTAGAGATACATATCTGTGTGAGCCTTGGACAACTGGTTATAGCAGATTAAAGAAGATCAAAAGGAATGAAGAGAGAAAGTAGGCAAGTTGAAGAGAATGCTGAGAGCTTCATTTATTTATAGTTTGTAGTGCTGGAGAGATCATTGTAATTACCTAGTCTAACTACTTGTGTAACTTTTACTTTGAAACCTTGTAAGTAGAAGGAATGATTACAGACCTGACTGACTGCAGATTGTCCCTGCCTGGGACTAACAGTGCTCTCATTCTCTTGCTGTTCCACTGAACACGTCAAGGTGTAGAGGGACCTCTCTATTCGAGTACATTAGCATCTCCCATCTGCTTATTCCCTCTTGTGACAGGCAGTTGAGTTCATGTTTGTGTGTTTCATGAACATTATTTAATCTAAACAACTTTTACCTGATTTAAAAAGAGCTATAGCTGTCCAGAGATAACAGAAACATCTGTGGATTAGTTCCTTTTCATTGATAATAGAAAGTTGTCTTTGATTTATAAATATATGTAAGTATATGCATGCACATGAACACAAATATATGTAAATATATAGGAGTGTCCAGGGAATAATTATGAGGATTAAGTTTTTATTATTCCAATGTATTGCAATTAGTTCCATGAGACAATATATAGCAGTAAACTAAATTTGCTAAAAATACTTAGTGTTTGCATTAGTAAAGCAGTAAAGATTCTTGCAGTATGCATCCTCTAATGCTTTACCAGGAAACTGTTTCACAGTTTCCTAAAGATGCCTGGTGAGTACAAGGATTGACTTGGTTGATGAGTTAGGAAAAGGCACCGGTGAGGAAGGTCTACCTTTGCAAGAAAACTAAAAGAAAACTGGCACTAATTGTATGGGTAGATGTTTCATCACTGAGACAAACAATCTTTTCAGTTGTGGACTTATGTTTTCGGTTCTTCATAACCTGTGCTTAGTAAAATCACTGAAAACCTAAAGAGGTCTTCCCCACCTCCCAGAAACTCTTACACTTTCTGCTCTTTTTTTTTTTTTATTAGATTATGTTTTTAATGATTTAGTGTTTTAATGTCATAAAGATTATAAAAATATTTATATATATTAAGAAAACACAGGCAGACTGAATGATTTCTCTGAGTTGCTTTACTTGTAATCACAGGTAGCTTATGGACACATAGTTCAACACATTTTAAGTTTTATGAAATTTCAAAGGAAAAGTTATATTCTCCTTGGTTATGAAAAAAAGGTTTCCTTTTTTAAAGCTCCTTTCTTACTATCAAATTTGCATAGTATGTAGGTATCTTGGTGTGCACCATTCTTCCTTTTCTTTCCTAGCAATTGACACTTCAGACGTTCTAGTCTGTAAGTTTACTAGCAGTTCCTGCCCCAGCAAATCCCACATTACTGTACAGTCTCTTTGCTAAACACTTCTCTCCAGCGTTAAGCAAACCATTTCCTCGTTCTTATCACATAAAGCACATCTTCTCCCAGAGCTCCTAGTACAGAAGAGATCAAATGTCAGCAGCAGATTACAAAAGTGACAATATCTGTTTGCTGTGGCAAAGGGTTTACAGGCCAATGTCCACATGTTATCCTTTTTTAATTTCAGACTCTTTAGAAAGATCATCTAGCAGTTTGTGCCTGCAGGGCTTGCTCTTGTATTTGGACCTGGTTCAAATAGTAAACGAGGGAGACAAGTGTCCTCGGTTGTCTCCTCCAAGCCATGTTGTTCTGCTTTACAGTTCAGTCCAGTACCAGGTTACCCATTTGGCTGTTTCTGGCAGTAGGTATTGTAACCTGGCATTCTGCAGGTGAGAATAATCTGTTCCCCATTGGGAAGGAAAGGATTTTTTTTTTCGTACCTCATTTATACACTGCATTGCTGAGCCTATGAAGTAGAAGCTGATACTTAGAAGAGGAAACAAAAGTTAATGAGAGTAAGAACCTTTATTTATTTAGTTTGGATTCTCAGTACAAGGAAATACATATGGAAGTATGATTACTTTTGTATAGTTTTTGAGTCTTTTAATGAGAGAGAACCAAAACATAAAAGTTATAGGCTGAAGCCTGTGATGAAGATAACTGAATTTTCTAAATCAAAATGTCATCAATGCGTACTTCCAGACTTGTCTAATTTATATCCCTGGGTAAGAATTTTTTTTTGTATTATTAGCTTAGCTGAAGATTGGCACTGCTGCCATCACTGGGAATTCTTCTGATTGGAAACAAGACTCTCCTTCCCTCCCTTGCATCCTGTGTTGTGTGGTAGGCAGATCACATCCTGTGTGCAGACAGCAGCATATTTTCTCTGACTGTGGAGATTGCCTGTATGCTGCTCCAGGGCAACAACAATTTGCAGATTAAAATGCCCAAAAGTTGAACTTATGTCTTATCAGTGACAGGAAGATTAGCATACCCAACCTAAAGCCAGTGACATTTTTGTGTTGTTTTGTGAATTACCAAGTTATGTGGCAAAATATAGACCAGTAGGTTTAAGTTGCTATATAGCCTCTAATTATACCCTTCTTTTTAATGGTCATTTTCCATAAAACAATTCAGTTGAAGTAATCAGAAGCTGTTCCTCAAGGTTTCTCTTCATGAAAGAGCTCCCTAACCACTATCCTGGTGTCATTAACCCTCCTGTCCTCCTTAATATGGACCTCATCTTCTGTTTGTGATTTAGAAAAATGGAGGGAGAAATTTACTTTCAGAAGAGGATTTTAGGCTGTGATTCTATGCTGGAAGAAGCACCTTCTTTCAACCCTCAATTAGGCTTTGCCAATGGTTTCAATGGAGAATTTTTCAGCAAAATAAGGAGGAAACAAGTTAAGTTGTTTTACGAGATATAGATCATTACCTTGCTGAGGCACTGACCCATTCAGTTGTTGCTTTTTAAAACAAATGGCTGTGCTATGCTTTCTATGCAAGTTCACTGTGGTTCAGTGATAATGCAGGAAGAAACCCCTGCTGAAATGTCATAACTCTCATCTATATTAAAGTGCAAGTCTGCTATTTAGTTTTAGATGAGTAAACTAGTAGCAAAATTTACATAAACAGAGTGGGCAAGGGAAGGAAAGACCAAACTATTTAACTATGAAAGTTTCCCCTTAAAATAAAGGTCTAGTTTCCTACAGAAGGAAAAAATTACTGCACCATGGATTTTTTTTTTTAAAGTCTTCATCTTCCAGTTATTGAAAGCTGTATTTTCCTTCAGTATTGAGTGTATAAGGGAAAATAAAATTAAGTATCCTTCAGATACCCATTAGAAGCAGCAATCACTTTTTTAACCTTCGACAGTTAACACCGTGGGATTTAATCTCAGATGTAGGCTTTAGAACAATAAAAGTTAATAAAACATTATTGTCAAGGCTGTATTATTTTCTGTGATGAAATCACTGGAACTCAAAAATTGAGTTCTACAATAGGAGGAAAGTAAAAGAGGGGGGAAAAACATTACATCTGGATGAAAATTAATTCAAAGGCAAGAGATATTAAATAAAGACATACCCAGTTGAGCTGTCCTACTCTATTTATTGATTTATTAAGCAAATAAATAAGTTAACCAGGAAATTTCTATGGAAGATTTAATTTTTCCAGATATTCTCAGTCATGAAAAAACATTTGTTATGCTCAGCTCTTAAAAGACAAATTTGTCATACAATGCAAACAAATATTTTGAGTAAGAGGAATGTCTCAGTATATGTTTTTGATATATTTAGTAGTACAGCTCAGAGCTTTTGTCTTTTGTATATGTATATGTAAATATATGTACCAATATTAATACTTTGTAATTTATGTGTTATATATACAAAACTTGTTTGGCCACAAAATCTCTAATTTTGGGTAAAGCTGAAAAAACTCTCTTTAAACCTGTGAATGACTCATAATAGCAGAGAGATACTCAACCTATGGACATGGAAAAGTTTGCTCTACCCTTAAATTTGCAGTGAGATATCATGATTTTACAATTTCTGATCAGGGTTACATTGTGACTGTATTAGTGTCAGAGCTGTGCCCTGATACTGATTTCTCCACAGCTGTACAGAGGGTAAGCAAACATGAAAGTTTGAACCAGATTAGACACCTCTATTAATGTTTCCATAGAGAACTTAAATATATTTACACATAAACTAGAGCTCTTGGATGGTGACTTGGTTAAAAAATAATAATATAATGCACTGCTTTCATTTATGCTGTGTTCCACGTAGACAAACAGTGTCCATATATGTCTGTTTGATGATAGCTGCCAGGGTTTTGATAGATGAGATATCATTGTTGGTACTGACAGTAAAGATTATCTATTTACATAAATGCAGGATGGTATTTTAATAAATTTCTTTGCAACCACAGAACAAATGTGTGCAGTTGTGGTTGAGGCCTTTACCCAGGGAGTACTGCAATTTTACCTGTCCCTGTATTCTTAGCCATTCTTTGCAAGTTTTTCTGTTTCCTTTTTTTACCCTCCCCTTGTTCATTCAAGTGCTGTTTCAATTTTTTCCTTATTACATGCCTGCTAATCATGAAGAATATGCTAATAAGACACCATTAATATTCAGACACACTCCATGAGTTAAATTAACCTATTTTGTTTTTAAGATGAAATTGATTATCTTTTAGCAATGGTTAAAATTAACATGAGGTAATTAAGGCTTTCCTGTAGGCTCAGGAAATTATTTTAGTAAAACTCTCATGAAAACAGTCTCCTGAGTGAAGAAGGCTGAAGTTAAAAAAGCAGACAACCTCAAGATGATTATTGCATTACTAATACTGAAGCTTGTTTTTCAAGTTTTAATTAAAATATTTACTGTGATGGTTCAACTACATATCACAGTCAGTGATGCAACAGAGTTGATATTTATTGCCCCATTTTAAGTCCACCGTAAAAAGTAGAGAGAATTTTTGACAATTGTAGTAAATTTCGTCTTTTCAATACTGCATAACAATTAGGAATAAAACAAGGTTCCTGCTGGGAGCTCATAACTGAAAATAGTTTCCTACAGGAAGAGAAGCATTGTTCTGTTTTCTAAAACAAAACCCCCACCTTTTTAAAAAAACTTCTTCTGTCTCCTTTTTCCCATTTTAAAATTTTCTTTCTTTTCTTTATAATTTTTTCTTTTTTTTTCTCCTTGAAGGGATCCCCAGATCCTTAACAGGCTAACTAAAAGAACTTGTAAAACTGTGCTGAACTCTCCATATTAGAGAAGATGGACTCATACATATCTTGCTTTTAAGTGTAAATAGGAGTAATCATGAACATAACATGATCTACCTTCAGGATAGGGACTATATTCTTTTTAAGGTGAGTTTTCTATATTTGCACAAGGACACATTACCAGATTCTGCTTTTGGAATATATCAGTACAAGAAGCAAAGCAAATGCCTGAAGGATATCCTAAGGAATTATTAAAACATTTTACCTGTAGAGTTATATGCCAACAATTTCAGGAGAAAGATGATTTTCCAGGTCCATAGGAGCCTGCACATAAAAACAGCAAGCTAAACCAGCTTCCAGCAGTTTTTCTGGACTAGCCTGGAAACACAAGGACAGAGCAGTGACACAAAGCTTTTTTCATTGATTATTGCTTTCTCTTTTACTGGAATAGGTGCACAGGCACACCAACACATAAAAACAGAAAGTGCAAGTGAACAATCACAGATTTCACCCACTTGCACTTCCTTGGTGCAGCTACTGAGAGGAATGACAAAGCATTGGAGAGTCCCAAATTTTAGTTTCACTGCTTATTCGCAATCCATCACCAACTGTAATAAAGTTGGACAGAGACACAAAGCAAGTTATGGACTGACTATGAGGCAATTGCAACCTGCACATGTCAGAGGAAGAATTTCAGTACTGTTCTTTAAATACAACACTATATTAAAGTGTATTTTAACTGTATTAAACTGACTACAGTTTCAGCAAAGCTATCACAAATTATAAAGTCATAGTAATACCTATGTACAGTGTCTGTAAAAATAATGAGTAGAATTTTTCTGAATTTTACTGACAGTGTTTTAAAATTATATTAGTATCAGACTTTTAACAAAAATTTTGGTTCACATTTCTGAAACTGAATGTCTTTGAAAACATTAAAAAGACTTGATTTGCAGAAGCCTTCAGAAGATCATAGTGCAGATAGTTGTCCACTTCAAAAATGGAAATTTCTTTCTAAGAGCAAAAGGTGACCTACCAGTTTTCCCAGAGTAGCATCCTTGCTTTTGCTTGTATTAAAATGTGAGATAAAAGAAACATTCCATGACAAATTTTTGTATATATAATAGAGATTATAAATATTGGTGTTTATTTTATCCTGGCAGTAACTGAACAGTGTTTTTTCCTTAAAATAAATATGATGTTCCCTTAAAGTGGCAACAATGTGGTCAGCAGCTACAGGTAATAGATGGAAAATTAATGTTAAATTCTGTATGTCCCAAGAGCGCTCAAGTGCGATGGGATCACTTAATATCACTTCCTATGAGTTAATTAAACCTCCACTTAGAGAAATATTCTGCAGTTCACTGTTCATTAGCCTGACAGTTGCAAATGAAATGCTTACAGTTTATGTACCGTTTAATCCCAGAGCTATGAAAATACAGGAGAATGTGAAAGTGTTTGTGCCCCTATGTGTTTAGAACTTTGACTGAGAAGGAGTATTTTAGGAATATTTTTGCAGTAATAACATAGGTTGCCAAATCTTTTTTTTCTGCATTGAATGAGGTTACTTGCTTTGAAGATGTTTAATTGAACTTTTTATTTATTTTGTACAAGGTAAATATATTTCTGGAAGATTGTGAGTGCTCTAACTTCCAAGTTGTTTTCATGATAAATGAAGTAGCTTTTTTTCTTTCAGGAGTGAAAACCTACATTTTGGAGCCTAATAGAGCAAAGGAGTAAGTTTTGAAAAATTGGTCCTGTGGCTAGGGAACAGTACTGGGATTTGAAGTGTCCAAATGTCCCTTCTGAATTCAATCACACATGTACATATGCTGTGATCTGTGGAAAATACCTTTCTATATCCTTCAGATTAAAATCCGGGAGTATTGCAGTTTCAGTACTCGGATGGGTCAAACCATTATCGTTTCAGCTGAATTTCTCACCGACTAAAATAAGGACTGTATTATTCCCTGTTTCATGTACAGGGTGGTCAGTTCAGTAATGGTTATTGGATTGTATTAGTGATTTTGTTGTCTAAGAAATGCTAAAGTCATTTTGTATAGGAGCAGTGAAATAAAAGATATTGTTTGAGGGCATTGATACAAAGAAGGTCAGCCCATTGCAGGCTGTAAGACATACCAAGTGTAATATTTTGACAGAGCAGTTGACATTAACAACATCTCTGAATGAGTTTTTACCTGGGAGTTCATAAAAGATAATGGTGGTGAGCAGATGTCAGAAGCACATAGGTTGTTCTAAGAAAGGAAGAAGAAATGCTAAGAGAATTGAGGAATACATGAGAACAGGTGATCACAAAATGAGAGTGTCTGCAGGCTGACAGCTATAGGAACAGATGGAAACTGTGTTAAGACTGAAGTTGAAAGGAAATACAGGAAAAGCACAGAAGGTCTAAGAGTATAGAGCACATATGATCTGCTGTACTATAGATAAGTGGGTGTGAATGCAAAAATAAAAGGCAAACCAATCTCTACACATGTGAATAAAACCTGAGAATTTAAATGTTGCAGAACTCTACAATGCTGAAGTCAATTGGCCCAATTCTTACTTGTTTTTCACAAAGAGGAGCTAAAGCACTATACTGATTTGGTCAGGAAAAAAATTACTTCCAAACGGGTAAACAATGGAGTGTCAACTGGAATTGTGTCAACTGGAACTTTGTACAGCCCCTAGCTCTGTGATCAAAGTTCTCCTGAGCTGAAAAGCTACATCTCAAGGAGGTTAAATGATGTGACTAAAAAGGAGGAAGGGAGAGGGTTGTTATCCTCCTTGTAGTTATGGTCATGTGGATGTGAAACATTAACAGAGTTTCCACTGATATTTCTGCATTAGTGGAGCTCAGCAGTGGGAAGAGAGTTGATATATGTATGCCATCAGAAAGACTTTACTGCCACAACATTCTGATTTTTGATGAGAATGTCTGCCTGCCCAGCTAAAGCAGCAGAAGTTTTGTGATATCAGTAAACCAAGTGCCTCTGAATGTAGGCAGAGCAGGATGACACTAACAGGCTCTTCCTGGTATAACAAAGGTATGGGGAGGTTACATTCAGCACAGGTTGGAAGGTGAGGGGGATAATCTGGTAAAAAGAGCCAGGTGAGCACTTTTCTTAGATCGTTGCCACCTGGAAGTTGAGAGAAACTCATAATCCTCTGATTTCTCATGGCCCATTTGAGTGAGTCTTCAGGTCTCAGTTGTAACACCAGAGCATAACGTTAAAAATCTGTAATAATTAGTGGCCTTGCAGAAGACTCAACAGAAAGGTAAGGATTCTTGTTCCACACTTAAAAATCTACTTTTCCTGCTCTGCTAGAAGTGTACTAACATGGAATTCTATGAGCAAACTTAGTTTCATTAATCCAGTATGAAAATGTCACTGTGTTAGCTGATTTTATGTGTGTGCCTCAGGTCGTCCCTCTGCATCATCCCCCTTTTCTCCTGTGTCTTTGAATCTCTGTTAGCAGAGACTAATATTATGTAGGTCAGCGACGTTTTAGCCAGTTGCTCTCAGCACAAGCACGCAGATACTTTATACTGTTACAGAAAATGGGTTTTGCAGTCCTCTTCAACACAGGCACAGGAGAATGGCGAGGATACATCTTTGGATATGTCTGCAATATTCAGGTTAATAACCTATTAATAAAAACCATTCAGCCTAATGTGCTGTCTCTGAGACAGCAGAGTATGATATTTAACAGCAGCTACTCTTACTGGCAGATATGATCAAATTGCAGGATGTTCCTTTGTTAGTGGCTGCCTCTTTCACATGAACCCTTTCCTGATCTACTACATCTGCTTACTAAAAGCAGCTATTTATAACTGCATTTTAAGGTTAAAACAATTCACGAAGGTCCATGTTTTTTCTCCGTAGGGCAGGACTGAAAACAGACACACTCTGAGTACCCTCTTTTCTTGTATTTAATATTACAGTGCAGTGTGACAAGTATACTATTGTTGCATCAATGTTCATGGATATTATGGACATAATAGAGCTGACTACAAACAGGGAGAATGAAGAAGGTTTTAAGGACAGATACTGGGAGGTGAATGTCTTTTCTGATTTGAGGTTGTGAAACAGTATTCCATTATATCATTCTGATATATTATTCACCTGAAAGTTCAGGGAAACTTCTATGATAACAGATATATCATGCCTTTTTTAAATTATAATTGTGTTCATCTTATCATAGGGTTTACTGTACTTGAGTGAATGGCTGTACAAAGAAGGAGCATAGCATAGTTCTAACTACAGAAGTCTATTTTCTACTTAGGAAGCTTTGCTTTGTTATTTTATGTTCTTATTATTTTACTGTGAGATGAAAATGGAAGTTTTTATTACAATTATTAAGCATTTTCATCCTTAAATATTGGAAGTACATGTTCCTTCTGTGAATGATATCAAGGTACATACAGACACATACGAGTTATAGTGAATACTTAAAATGCAAGATAGACAATAGCTTTTTTTCTCTTTAGTAATACAAATTATATTGAATACCATATGGGAATTCATCAAATTGCTGCAGTTCTGGGGTTTGGAGTGAGTGTGGTAAGTGATAGCAGTTGCAGAGCCAGGCTGTTCAACATCATAGTCAAACAGTACATTAAATACAGAGGAATATAATTTATATCTAATGTATTTCAGGATAAACCTGGCAAATGTGATTCTCACCCCTAGAGAATGGTGTGTTCAGAAAGAGATTTTCAAGGCATCTAGCAGAACATGTATATTCTTGACAATAGCATTGTTTTGCTATGTCAGTTTCTTTCTATCACAGGTTCCTCGTTGTATTTTTCATTATCTCAGAATTTTATCAGATGAGGAAGGAGAGAGACATTATCTTAGCAGTTATCTTTTAGGGGAAAGGGTAGTGACAGAACTAAGTTTCTGCACAGGGAGTAGAATACCCTTCCCCAGCCTTTCTCAAAATTTATAGTCTATTTTCTAAAGGTATCTTTAAAGTATCTAGGGAATAAAAAGATTTTCAGGGGTGCTCTGAAGGGCATATGTGCTTGTGTTCTGTATTGTACTGCTCAGTGTTACTGCTCTGATTTCTGGTATCTGGCACTCTGAATTGACTGCTACCCAAACTTCTTTTTAACAACGAAAACTTACAGTCCTACCAACCAATATAAAATGCTGCTCACTAATGGCCCAATCCAATAAAATACCCTTCCATCTGGTTCCTGACAATCCAGATAAAGAAATCTCAGCCTTTAGCTTCCCACAAGTTATGGTGTCATTCTGCTGCTCCTACCCTCTACCTTCTAGCGTTCTCCACTTACTTTTCTGACTGCTCTCCACCCCGGTTCTGTAAAATTCGTAGGTTAAAGAACTCTTAAATGCTAAGTTTTTTCCTTTTCTTATTTGTTAGGTATGATATGTAGTAGATTATAGAATTATTTTAGGGAGAAATCAGACGAGCAGAGGTGGGTGGGTAGCAGTCTACAGGCGATGGAAAGGCTCACAGGTTGAAGACATTGGTAGCCAGATTAACCACACCTGAAATCAATTTCTTGACTGTGCCTTGTCTGTTGTTTGTTGTGACTCCAGCTCACCTGTGGCTGCTCTTGTAGCAGATGTAACTCTGCTTTCTGTATAAAAACCTAAGTAGCAGATGATGTTTTGGAATGAAATGAAAGGTGAAAAAGGTGAGGGAGTGACTTGGAGGGGAGAAAGAGTTTTGAGGGAGGGAAGGAGTCACAGTGGTTCAAGTGAAGATGCAGTGAGGGAGAATGAAAAAGGAGGAAACAGCAGGGAGAAAAACTGCACAGAATGGATCGGTCACTCTACACCATGGCAATACCAGGAATGCCATTGCATTGCCAGGCAAGTTAAACATTTCTTTCAGAGTTACTTAGGAGTTTTGGGTGAGGGGGGCAGCTGCAGTCCACAGTGTTCTTAAGAATAAGGTGATTTCGTGCAACTACTTGTGTGTCAGTTTATTTTAGACTAAATGCTGCTGAAACTGTTGGGGAAGACCACAAAAAAAATTAAAATCAGATTTTTTTTTTTTAAATACTGTAACATTATAAATACATTATAATATACTATAAAACTAACTTGACTGTAAGCCAGGAATAAAACTCTATGGCATGCTACCATACCAGCAGTTTAAGTATACCTGTTTAATATTTTTTGAGATTCCTAATTGGATGATGGGTATTGCACGAAAATAAGTGTTCTTAACATCTTGTTTAGGTAGCCAAAATTCAATTACCATTGGAGTTCATTAGGAAAAATAATGAAAACAAAGCAGAAAGAAAAAGAAAGTGTAATCTATGAAAAGATGCTTAACAATTAAAGAGATATCCATTAGAACTTCTTTGCAATATTCACTTGCTCATTTAGATTATCCAGTTTCTTGAAAGCGTTTGCCAATATATTTTCATAAAAGAGGTGTGAAATAGGCATATTAAAATGATCTCTTCATATTAATGAAGAGATGTATGTGTAATATAACCTCTTTAATTCTCATACATGCAATATCCTATGTAAAGTATATATTTATATATAATAATATGCTCTATAAATAACAATCCATCTAAAATACTGAACAACTGTACATGAGTCTCAGTGATGTAGGGAGGAAGTTACAGAATTTTTGCAAGAAGTACACATACCTCTTTTATGTATCGAGATGGTTTAAAGAACATTGTTTATTACTGAAGAATAGTTATCTGCAATGCTGTAATAGTCCTGAAGACAGAATTGCACAGGCATCTCAATACAAAATTTATTTTTAAAGTTATAACAGGAAATACAGTAGTGGCAAAACAGCCAAGTAATATTTCATTTGTCTGATGACAAATGTAGATTATAAGGGACTGAAAATGCCACTTTTGATACAGTTGTGTCTGGCTAAGGGTTTCTTGTTTGTTGTTTTGTTTTGTTGTTTCTGTTCTGTTTTGCTTTTGTGGGTTTTGTTTGTTTGTTTTGCCTTAGTTTTTTCCTCCTAATTTGTAGATGTAAAAGATCTACATTATTATTAAGACGCAAGGCATGAATTATAGCTGAAATACCCTTGACAAAGATAATGTAAAATTTATCTAACTTTTAATCTGCTTTATTCAGGGAAAGAGTTGATGACAGAAAACATTCTAGATATTGACATTCTGTTTTCCAGTGTCTCTGCATTCATTAAAAACCAAAATGCAACAAAACTCCAAATACAAAAATCTTCATTCCACATTCACAAGGAAAACCTTCAAGAAACCTGTTCAGTGCTGACTGTCTCATCTTACAGCTTTTTCTGGGGAAAAAAAAAAAATCTTCATTTTGATTTAGTTTCACTACTTCTGTGTTATTTATGGAATGTGTATGGAACACAGTCTGAAAGATGATTGGGTAAATAGCAGCAGCCATGGTCTTTTGCTGATAATCAGTCCTCTTTTACTTTTTTTCTCAATAGAAAATTGGAAAAATGGGAAAAGAAGGATGATTTTTGTGATGAATACTAGAAAAACTAAGTAAATTACTTTTTTGTTGACCTGATTTTTGGAAAAAGACTTTCAGTTCACTTTTTGATAATTGGAAATAATAGAAGTCTTGCCCAAAACTTCCATAGGAATTTGAATATACTATAAGACCAAGTTCAAGAAATGAAACTAATCTACACTCTGACAGCTACCTCAGAGATAAGCTAATTCCCCAAGGTTAGGAGCATTTTGGTTTTCTTATACCTACTGGGACTGCTGTGCAACTCACCTACAGGTTTATTGGAATACGTTTTCATCTGTCATTTATAAAATGCACTCTGTTGCTCAGTGAGAACTGAGTTAATATTGTTCCTATAGACCACAACGACTTTTCAAGAATAGAATATCTTGAATAATTATAAACAAGGATGATAGACTCTTGGCATGTTCTCAGATATACTGGGAGTAAAATGCTGTAATGCAATTCCTATTATGCGTAGTACTTTCACTAGTCAGTCTCAAGTTGCATGGAAATGTGTGCTTTACGTAGTTAAAAAATTGGACATAATATTAAAGAGTGTGTTTATGATGGTGAGCTAACACATAGCTGTGCTGATCTCTTAGATTAAGATCTATCTCTATTCTAATATTTAAGGACATATTTCTGCAGCTGTTTAGTCTTGAAAGATGCAGATGCATCTCTAGTAGTATTCTCCACAATTTATATGCATCTAATTATATTTGACTGAGCACTGAGCAGTTTTTTTCTACTTACCAGCTCTGTAAACTCTCAGGGATGCACATACTTCAAGTCACACAGCCCAAATACTTTTGAGGTACAGATATTAATTGAATTTAGAGAAAAGAAATAAACAAAAATTGAGTGCTTGTACTGGAAAATATATGTAATATGCATTTCAGGATACACAGATTTGTTTGATACCAGTGGCAGATGAGGTTCCTCAGCATCTCTAAAAATGGAGCAAAAGAACAGTTACCATGGAAATGTTATTTTTGTAAGTGCTAACTTAGGTGGAAGACAGGTCAGGATAAAATGTTTTATTAAAAAATATGAGGTAATTTTTCCTGTATGGAATATTCTCTTCTTAAGTCATTTTGAGCTCCAGATTAATCAATTGCTGTAATTTGAGTTGAAAGAAACCCTTTCATTAATCATAATCACTCCATACATGTTGTAGAGTTAGTTTTCAGATTAGTCTGGAGGCACACATATTTTAAAAGGAAACTTGGTAGTTTCTCAATTAAAGAGAAGATATCACAAAAGGAACTAGAAATGAAAAGTGAAAGTATTTTTAATTGAAAACATATCCACCATAAATGGTGACCTTGAGCTGTGTTCCTAATTACTTGTGGTTTTATATACCCACAAATAACATGTTAATATAAATCATGCAAAGCATCATATTTACATGAACTTTTTGAATACTTCTTATAGATATGCAAATTGCTCAGAGTGAAAATGGAGGAAAAAAATCCTAGTAATTAACATAGAACACTTGTATATGACTCTTACTTTGTTATTTTGGATATGTTTGCATGTTTTATATTTGTTAATGCCAGAGGAAAAGAAGTCAGATGAACAATATGAGAGAATTATTTTGCAGGTACATGCCTCAGAGACTGTCTTTATCAGCCAATAAAGAACAAATTACAGAATATAGAGGGAGGTGCATAGGAGGGACCCAGAATCTCATGTGCAGTTTGAAGTCAGTGAGGTTGGGAAGTCACTGCTTTTCAGTCCTGCTGTGAGCTGTGCCTGCCAGAAGCACTCACTGCCTTTTGCTTTCTTTGAACTGATCCAAGTGGGGAGCATTATATCAGTATTTCAGATTAATTTATTGCTATCCAGAGTTGAATTACAATCTATTACAGAACTAGAGTTGCTTTGTCAGAAAGGGCCTATAAATTACAAAGATGATGTCACTAGCAGTGGGTAAACTTCTAGAATGGCTGACTTAGTATATGGAGTCCCATTTCTGTTTGTCTGTTTGGAAGTTCAGATTTTACCTATTTCATTTTTGGGAGGGAAACTGGAAAGCTCTATTTTGAGTAAGTTTATTATGGCATTAAAAAGACTGAACTTAGAGTTTCTTCAGTAGCTGGGTTTGAGTTTAGAGGGTGAGTATTTCAAGCTGGCTGTCAACACTGTTGGTAGTGTGGCTTATGTCAGAATTTGTGAATGAGCCAGCCCATTCACTGCTGATGAACTGGAGTGACAGCCAAAATGTAGGCAGCCTGAGCCATCAAGAGGTTTAGAGCTGAACACAAAGCAACTCTAAAGACAAACATGAAATTATGAAGGTACCAATACCTTCCTGCAGGAAGGAAGCACAGGGTGGAGTTTACCATCCCTCCCAGTTTTGTGACCTAATTTTCTTGTCAAGGTTATTTATTAGTTTGTGACAGCTTTCAAGAGAACTAGTACATTAGTAGGAATAGAGAGCAACAGACAGCAGGCAGGAATCTGGATTGTGATAGGAACTGCGTAACTGTCAATAGAAATTAATATGCAAAACAACCAAGAGACCCAGGAGAACCGAGCAGTACAGAAGATTCACCATTTTCATGAATTCAGTCTTTTTTCTTCGAGCAACCTGCTTCTGCTATCAGCCAAGTTTCTAAAACTTGTTGGCAGCTCAGCATGCAGCAGGCAGGCATTGGCTTCTGCCAGCATTTACTTATGCCAGGAGATTAATACCACATTGCAAGGAAGAAGGAAGGCAACGGAGCATCTTGCTCTATACACATTGTGGTGGGTTCTTCATCCACAACGAAGAGCTAAAGCTTTAGCTTCTCTTTGCTTACACTACCAATTAGGTAATGCATACACAGGTACAGACAGATGAAAAAACAATATGATTGCAACAGGACAGCCTATCTGGGCAGATACTGAGGAAACCACTGGAAACCCATACTCCCAGTAACAGAGGTGGAGCCCCATTTCTCAAACATTCCTCATGCATACTCTCATCTGTTTGTAAAGACTTCCTCTCCAGCTGACATACAAATCTGCCACTTCCTTTTTTTCTCTTCTCTTTTCATTAGGTTTTTTGTTCATTTCAGTGTTGCTTTTTCAGGTACAGAAAGATATTTGAATAATATTTTGCAGTGCATCTATTCATAAGCTCCCTTTTCACTCATAAAGAGGAGTAAACATGATCCAGCAGGGATTCTGGTCACATTTTAAAGAGCAAAGGCTTTGTGGGATTCTGCTACTCAGATGTAGCCTACAAAAAGTGTTGAGAGGTTGCAGAAATAAGTGTTCTCTCATTAAATATATAACTTGTTGGGGGGATTCTTTTCTTTTGCTAAGCAAAAGCCTCATAGACAACAAAAATGTAGGAAAATTTTTATTAAATCTTTTAGCTCAACAAATAAGATGAATCAGCTGTCATTATATAGTGAAAAAACATGTTTCCCAGTAATTAAAGACTATTTGTATGACACAAAATATTTAAATAGTGCTTCAGTAAAGTAGGTATCATTGCTGACCTGAGTATTTCGCTTGCTTTGAAAGGCAGGAGAAAGAAAATCAGCCTCAGTGGGGATGCGAAAAACTGGTAGAAGACACAGGGGAAGCACCAGTTAGCAAGGCATGGGTGCTCCTGGTAAATCCTCTCACCGTGGCTCCTGGTAGCGGCACCCTTCTCTAAGGACTAGTAAGCCCTGGGCAGACAGGTACACGATTGCTCAGTGTTGTTGGCAATAAGGATTTTCTGTTCTTATTCTTGCCACTCCACCCTTGCTGGATTCTACCACAGAGATTTTAAATAAGGATTTGGTGGGGAGCACAGCTAGAACCAGGCACTGCCTGGGATAGAGACGGGGCAGCATTATATGAGCAGTCCGTCTCAGGGAGGAAGAGGAGAGGATCTGATGAAGCTGTTTAAGGAAAATAGGATTCATATTTTATGCTGCAAATATCTGAAGTGATAGATTTAGGAGCATTTGACTAGAGAAATAAATAATAAGATTTGGACAGCCTGAAGCAGAGGCAAAAGGTGAGTTTAGAGAAATCAGTCTGTTGAGAAAATAATCACATGCAAACTCCCAAGGAACATGTTTTTCTCTATCCCTTTTATAATTCCCTACTATTTTTTCCAACTCTGTACCTGTAAGAAACATGCTCTTAAGGCTATAGAGTGCATGTGTTCTCCCAAAAGAGTAGCATGAAGCCACTTCTGTAGTAGGAGACTGTGACTGGTTCCCAGAAACAAGACTTGATTTTCCACTGCTAGTCATTCTGTCATGTCTAAAATGAATTCTGGCAGAGTTCCAGTTTGTATTTTCTTTTGGAGAGGCAAACTTGGTACGCTCAGTTTTGTGTGCTGTTGAATAAATAATAATACATCAAATGATCAACAACACAAAGCAATAATTCCAATTCATATGTATTTTGCAGAGGTGTAAATTGTTTAATTACAACTGGAGGGAAAGACTATTTTGCAGCCATAAATTGCAGGGGTCCCCGTATTGTTCTGGTCCTGTAAGTTCTTAAAAATTGTTTGTTGTCTCTGAAAATGCATTAAAGTACTTCTGTGGTGCTTCATACTGTTAATAAGAGTATTTAAAGGCAAAACAAAAAATCAATGTTAATAATTAAAATAAAAAGCTCAAGTGGGGTTACAATCAGAGTTTTGCCATATATCTTTCTAGTTAATTGCAATGTTTATGGACTTCTGTATATCACTGTGTAAACATTTTCTCTGAAAATACTTCACTTTTTCAGGATACTTAATAATTCATGCAGCAAGTCTGTAAGTTTCCATCATTCTTGCATTGTTAGCACAATAAAGGGAAAGATTGTCAAATAATAGAGAATCCCTATTTAAATTATTTGCTTTTATAATGCACCTATCCTTCCATATAAATAATTTTAAAGGAGCTTTCCCTACATAATTCTTTAATCTGTTAAAGTAATAATTCAACAATCATTTAATTAAAAAACCCCAAACACAAGAAAGCAAACCACAAACTTAAATACAACCTCAGTCTATGTACAAACAATGTAAGCAATCTCTGCAATAGCCTGGCATTGCTCTGTAGGATATAATTTATGGAAATGCCCAACTGATTTCAGAAGCACAAGTTTCAATGGAAGACTTAAGCATGTGCAAGAATAATATCCTCAAAATGTATTAAATAATTCAATGTTACTGAAATATATCAAAAATAATGTTTTTCATTCAAGTTTTGTTACATTCCTGAAACTTTACATAACCTTTTGAAAACTCAGCTTTCACTGTTTCTTTGTGAATTCCACATAGCTCTGGAGTCAACAAGTTGAGCTTGGGATCTTTAAGAAGGAAATTCTGCAGCATTTGAAAAAAATGAAACCACTGTTTTTCTCTGGTATCTTGTGTTTTCCCAGTGTCTGGTATTTATTTGGTATAGGAAATAGTAGGAACTATATAATTTAGGATGTTCATTCTAGTACCTTAGTCATGAGCACATCAGAACCTTGAACGAGGAGTATCAAAACCAATTTTCAAATCACTGCATGATAAAATACTCATACATTGCAGCTGTACCACACACCCTGTTCCCCAATTAGACATTTCTTTCTTCTTGCATTTTGCTCCTGCAAGATCTGTAAAAAATGCTGCTTGCAAATCTGCAAACAAAGAATTACTGTAATCCTATCTGGATGCAACAACAACAAAAATTAATCTGGCTGTAAGAAAGCATTTCCTTAACCATCTGAAGTTGAGCAAGATTTAATCCTTGTTATTTTTGTAAGATGACAACAAGCTGTTTTAAAATGCTATTGCAATGATATAGTGGGTGGCAATGTTGGAATGGATCCGTTTGTTTTTGAATCCTTGCATAACAGAATGAGGCACTGTTTTTAGGCAATGATAATTACAGGCACTGAGAATCTTTCAGATTTTTCTGGATTGATGTTTTCTTCCATATCTTTTCCAGCAAAAACACACAGGCATGGCTTGATTTGTTTGGGCTGCTTCATTTTCATGCAACTTCTCTGTCCTTTTATCAGCCCTATAAATAAAATAGAATTATCTGATATAGAAGCAAAACCAAAATGTCTTGCTGTCATTGGTGTCTGTGGAGCTGGAGAAAACTATATATAAGTTATAATGAATGGATTCAAGTGAGAGCACATACGTATATAGAGAAGAACATAAGCAAAATGAGATTGGAGCTTTGTGGCATATTCTTGATTTGCAAAGATGTTTTTAGAAAGGTTCATCAAACCAAAAACAATTGAGTTCATACTTAGACCAAAACAGCAAGTTCAGGTTCTTCTGTTGTCAGGGTATAACCATTGCAAGGCAGACTATTGTCATTACCTGCATAAATGAGATGATTAAAACCTTTATCTAAGCTGACCAGGAAGGCAGTTTCTGCAACTCAGCCTTGGTACCTGGTCTCAAATAAGGTACAGAGAGGAGGCTGCACCTCGTCTGTTACATTATATATGAAACATTCAAAACCTGAACATTTTGAGATGAATTCTATCTCCTTAGTTTTCACAGAATCAAGATTTTTTTTATGAATAACAGTTTTGGTGTTTGGTTTTGTAGACGGTAGTTAGGGTTGGTTTGGTTAGTTGAATTTTTTTGGGAGGTAGTTGCTTTGTTTTGGGGTGTTGTCTTTTTTTTTTTTAGCAAGCATTTCACATGTTTTGTAGGTTTTTATACAAGTTTGTCTTTCTACAATGAGATTGTTTGAATTTTTTTTTTGTTCTCTCCTCCCTCTCCCTTCTCCCTTTTTCTAAAAATTTTTAAAACATGATTTTTTTAATTTTTATTTTTTACTTTATTCCTTTCTGCTAGAGATAGAAAAATCAAAAAAAAGACTTAAAATACTGCTTCCACTGTGCAGATGTTGGGGTGGGGGTGGTCTTCCCAGAGAACCCATACTGTTTGGAATGGTTACTGATTGTAGAAGTTCTGAAGTTGTACCTGAAATACAGACAACATATTATATACTGTGTTATCTCCAGCTTTGTTGTCACTGCCTAATGGGTATTACAACAAACTAAGAAAGCCGTTTATATCTTCATGGAAAGAGACTGAAACACATTTGGTGTAAATGTGTATGGGTTAATGAAAGCTTAATTATAGCAAATGGAGAGAACATTTTCACTGGAGGATATGAATTAGAAATGACCAGCCAGAGGAGGCTATAAAGAAAAAAATCAATACTATTAAAGTGGGCAAAATAGCTAATTCTGATTCTTAAAAGAGCAAAAAAAGGAAAAAGAGTTATGTTAGTGTTGGAAATTGCATACTAATACTCTGATAAATTCTATTTTCAAATTTCATAATGGACAGTAAGATCTAAGAGTACTCTAAGAGTTTCTAATCTTTGACCTGAAGCTTTCGGTTTAGCAGGTGTACCAGTGACCCACAGTGATCTAATTTAGGTGTTATTAGAATTACAGCACTGTAACGTGAGGGTATAAATAATACAAGAAAGAGAACAATTACAGCAATTAACTATGGCACGTACCACAGAAAAAAAAATTACCCTGCAGCAACTTAAAATTCATTAAAGTAGCAGAGAAATTACTGAGTTCTCAAAGCCTGGTGCTGTACTACTGCAGAGAAGAAGAAACCCTGATAGATTTAGAAGAATGAGATCAAAAGGAATCTTTTGTGACCAGAGAGGCATAAAAAAGTTAGAGAAGGCATTGGGCAAGAGTAAAGTTAAAAGACTATAATAATATTTTCTTTGACTTGAGTAAGTAATAATGTGTAGATTCTGAATTGGAGATCTCTTGATGCAGAGGTGAGACCACATAAGCCAAATATAATGGAAGACTGTGAATGAGTCTGACATTTCTGGTGACTTATGATGCAGTGAAAGTAAATACTGTCTGGAAAGAACAGATCCCTGTGAGAATAAGAATTACACATTAATGGACAGAGAGGTTCCAGCCAAAGCAAGAAATCTCACAGACAACATGTAGGTTTGGTATGTAGCTGTGTTTCTTGCAGGTTCTGTTACAAGAAAACTTTCTAGTAAAGCAGATTTTAACTGCAGTCAGACTAGTACTATGCTAATGATGAAGAAAGATAAAGAGAAAATGAAATTGCCCACATTGCCTTGACTGGTCTGGACACAGACCAGAATTAACTCAAACAGCCTCCATCTTTTCTATGGAATCAGGAAACTCTCTTGTAGATGACAAATATGATGACCACATGGGTAATTCAAGAGGTGTAATTTCTCTCAGGATCAGAGTGCTCCTCCAAAGATGGTTCTTGCACCTGTTTTAACCAGGTCTTAATTACATAATGATTAAAACCTTTACATATTTCCTGGTTGAAGGTATGTCCTGCTTTTCCTCCTGCCTTCTTGATGCTATGTTAGAATTACACTGAGCCAGCATGGCAGAAGTAAGGCATAGGGAACAGACCAGTAATAGGAGATTGTAGCATTCTATTCATTTTCACACAAAGTCATGTTAGGCATTCCAAACAAAACTACTGCTTTGGGACTAGGGTAAGGACAAAATAAAAATAATGTGGTAATAAACTCTTTCAGAAAATTCACTATTTGTACTGAGTGCAGCTGGTTAATACCCTGTGGAAACAGAATGTAATGCATTAGACAGCAAGAAAACCATAATGTAGAATGTATATTAAATAATGAGGAAAGAAATATAAGGGCAAACACTCTTTTGTATTAGCAATAGGGGTAGCAAGGGCAGGGAACCAGACCTGTGTGTGGCAGAGGCAGAAAGGGCAAAATGTAGAATACCAAACTGCAGGGGCTGATGTATTTTCATTGGGTGATTATTGGTGTAGATATTCCATTCATGTAATTGCCATTAACCAAGACTACTACACAGGTTTTACACTCCCTGAGTACAAACTGGAATCTAACCCTTCCAGACAAATCTTTCATTTCCTTCCCATTCAAAAAGAAAAGGTGCACTTGTGACATTTCATAAGTTTTAGTGAAACAAAGTGGACTAGACTTTAGTACATAACAATGCTGATAACAATAATCTAAAATTACCTCATCTAATTTAATAACACACAATAATCTAAAAATTAACAGAGCTGCTAACCAGAAGTCAGAGAAACAGCATTTCAGTGGGCCTACTTGACTGTGCTAGGAGGCCTGTATGTATTTAAGTGCTGTTATGGGTGGAGGTGTAAAAGCAAAAAGCCTTAGTGTCTCTTCAAATAATGCTATTAAGTCAGACTGCTGTAAGTTACATAAGATTCTTTCCCTGATGATGTTTTTGCCCTTGTTTGCTCTAATACGTTCTTGGCATCTCATTTCCGTATGGGCTGTTCCTTAACTTTTCTCTTACCAAGATCATCAGGGTTGACAACTCTTTTATTATAAAACTTAAAATTATGGGCTGGTTTTTTTAACTCTTCAGGTCTCAGAGCAGTGGGATGGCTAGAGAACCTTTCTTTCTCTTATAAAAAAATCCCCCAATAATTGAATTTTTAGCCTCAATGATTTCAAAGAGCATTTTTCTGTTGTAAGGTGGAGACCAAATAAATGTAAAAATCAATAAATCCATTTTTAAAGTTGTAAAAATTTGTAAACCAAATAACATGATACTTTTTGGTTTTATGCATTTCAAGATAAGCAATGTTATTTTCTTTAAATATTTAACCTATAAAAGACTTCCATGAAATCTGTAAGTTTCCTTTGCAATAGGTATTTGAGCAATTGTGCTCACCCCTATAGTTTAAGTGAACTATGGTCTGCATGGATGTACATGGATGCATCATGTACTGGAATCTCTGAATCTTGGATGCAGATTTCCAGGGCATCATCTTCCTCTGTAGGTTCAGTCATTTCTATTTGCTTTTATGAGAAGTTCTGTTCCAAATCTTGGCTTTCTTTTAGTGTAGAAATGTCTCTTGGTATCTGCTCTTTGCCAGAGAAACACTATTTCATATTTATGTAAGTTCTTGTTACAAGCTTGTCTTGTAACCATTCTTTCAACACTGACCTCTAGTTCTTGGAAAGAAAGACTCCTTCTGTCCATGTTCCTCAGAAAAAGAAAAGAATCTGTAACGTGCTTATTGCAGGAGCTCACATGAGCCCTTACTGGATTTACTGCCACTGAAGAGACAGAAATCCCAGTTTGATAGTGTCACCCAAATTCAACCTGCTTAATAATAAGGCACAGTAACACAGAAGTAAAACTTTTTAGGGCAAAGGCTCATCTTGACATAAACTTCACAAGTAGTTGCCAAGCTGTGTTGTATCTTGTGCTCCAAATCTGTAAATCAGTAAAGCTGGCATAGTTTGAAAAGTTTCAAATTACATAGCAACATATTTTCCACTCCATTCTGAATAGCTAGTGTATCAAAGCACAAGAGCATGTAATTTTTAGGTTACATTTTGTTGTACAAATACAGTTGTTTATGATGATTCACTCTGTGAAGTTCTTGGGCAGTTAAATTTAATTTCCTTCCCTTGGTTTATGCTTAGTTAATAGAAAGGGAATGCTACTGATAGCTCTACTTGGTGAGATTGGTCTTGAAAATTTAACGCTCATTTCTTCTTTGACTTCAGTCAAGTGTCCAATCAGCCTCTCTTATAGTGTCTTATACAGCACTGCTAGACTTTTTACAGGAATTTTTATTCAGCATAACAGCAAATCTCTCTAAAATCCACTTTGCACAATTTGGTCCATCTTTTTAAAGAGATTTGGTGTTTTCAGAAGGACCTGGACCCAAATGCTTGCCTGATTTAAACTGTTGATACTTCACTGTCTGATACTTATGTGTCTCATTTTTCATAGATCACATATTGTAGATACAGACAAAGAACATTGAACACATCTCCCATACGTCACTAGGCTGTCTGAGAACACTGAAAAGATAATAGTTACAAAAATTTTAGCACAAAATTTTATGTAAGGTGGTAGAAATTCCTGTACAGATGAAATAGTCTTGAAAGAAGCAGCATAAGCTCAAAAATGATACCATTTTAATTCCTGAAAAATGAGATACTGACTAGCTGGTGTGTGTGCTATGCAGTAAATATAATGCAAAGATATGCAGTTCTAAAGGAAAGTTTTGGATTTGCAACCAACTCTAAAAATCTTCACATGCATCTCTTTTAAATGGATGTTGAGGGGTATTTTATATTATGATACTTTTGAGGAGGGTTTGTAGCCACCTATTTAGCTGCAAATTTTCTTCTCAAATATTCTTTTAAAATTTTAAATTGTTAGATGATTTACTGTCCTTTGTATCTTGTTGCAACAGCTACAATATATTTTATAACACTTGAAAATTTGCTTTAGAAAGGAAATTATATTTCTTTGCTTTCTGTTGGTGTATATAAGAAATACAACAGAAGAAACTGCCTAGTCATAAACCACCAACTGTTCAGGACTGGTTCAGTGAAGCACCACAATAAAATTTAATTGATAGGGAAAAACCAGAGGAATTAACAATCTGCAATAATATTCTGGAATACAATTAAAGCTAGCCAGCTCAAACTTTGAATATCACATACTTACCTTAGTCCATTAGGAAATGATAGACCAGAAATTCGTAATCTCTATTGTTACAGAAATTGTTCTGCAAATAACAAGTATGCTCAGAAATAGTAGAGAATTCTGAACATTTAAGAACAAATACTCCAAGGGTGGAGTGGAAGTAAGCTGGTCTAGTATGGCAGCCAGCATCTTGATTTGCCTTGAAATCATGTGGCTACCTTAGTTTGGTGCTGAGCTCACGTATGTCTCTTCTTCTAATCTTAATTCTGTGGCTTTCAGTTGGCTCCAAGCAGACCAGCCTGTCTTGCATCTGTGTATAAAAATTCACATGAACTTTACCTCATTTAGCTCTTCTCTTAAGAAGAGAATAAAGTGTCAATAGTGTCATAAAAAGCAATGTGTGCAGGTGTGTATATATATAAAAATAAGAAAATGTGTAAATATTTTATATATGTATGAACAGCAAATGCAGAGTTTGATTCTGGAATAGGAAAACAAATTTTGGTAATTTGGGGACTAATGAGAGTCTCAAAAAGGATTGAGATTAAACTATGACAGAACAACAATCTAGTGGTTTTAATTTTGTGCTATATAGAATGAGAATTATAAAATAAGGTCTTGCATTTTTGCACTAACATGAATCAGTAACAGTAGCTGGCACTGTTTGAAGGAGATAGTATGTGAGCTGCTAAGTGCTGCAACATGCTAAAGAGCTAAATAACCTTGATTTGGGCAACAGTTAGTAATCTGTAGGGTAAGGTGCTATTTATTGGCTCTTCAAGAATTATAAAGAGAGGCAGATGGGAGGGAGCAGTCATGAGATGCAGGTTCTACCTAGACTGTGAGTACTCTGTGTCCATAATATCTTACAGCACTGGACATCTGAATTAATTTTGTGATACATCGTGCATTTCCAGTGTCATATTCATGCTTGTATTAGTATGGTTAATGTTTTGGATATATTTCCCCATTTCTCATTTTTTAGTCATAGCAATGTTGATTGTGGCTGGTTGCAGAAAAAATGGAGTCTGCTCTATCTTGTGCTCTGACTGACTTTAGATTAGGGAAAGGAGGCAACACTGTCACTAAATGCAAAATTGGGGATTAAATTCGAGACAATTAACTGGCGACAGACAGATAGAGAGCACCAAGTAGGGTTTGCATGAGCAGGGGGAGTTGTGAAAGAAGACAGACAGCACACGTCAGAGAGTGTACAGAATCTGTCTGTAAGAAACACTGGATGATATCATCTGTCTCATACATTCTTTACTTCTTGTTCCCAGTGGTTCCATTTACCAAAACACGTGTGGATGAGTAGTGAGGCAGTATGAAGGGAATGCTGTAATAGACGTGTGTGATTTCTGGTGTTTGGGAACAGGTGTCCTGATGCATATAGTTAGTAGGCAGCCTCAGGAGCTTTTTTCCCATTGTTGCACTCTGCATGGCTCTAAAACTGTCCCTTGAGTAGGACAAAGCAGATCCCTGAACAAGGGAACCCTAGAGCTGAAATGGTTGCTGGATGCAACCTGGAATTTTGAAAAAGCTCGTATGTCTTGATGGAAATGCTTGTACTATAATTTTCAACATTTTACTTGCTAAAAGTAGTGATAGCCCTGCCTTTTCATGTGAAAAATTGTTAACAACTACTAGAGTAAATAAGCACATAAAATGTTATGGTCAGCTCGCCACTAATGGGTTTTGGATTTGTTGCATCAGTATGACCTATGTGTGAGAAAAACATCTACGTAGAGAAGTTATCCTTGATTCTTACCATGTGAGTGTCATCAGAGGATTTTTATTTAGTGGTATTTGGATAACAAAAAGCACAGCAACAAGACCTATTTCATAGTGGTGGACTATGGGGGATTTTTGTGGGAAGCGTTTTTTTCCTCCTCATCAGGAATGTGTGAATAATAAAAAAAAAATAACAACAACAATCAGGAAGAGTGCATTTATGTGACTTTTAAAATCTACAGAATGAGCAAAGCTAGCTTTAATTTAGTTATAACTATATTCAATGTCTATTTATTAAAATTTCCAAAACTTTATCATCTTTATACTCTCAAGGAGCACTTGATCAGACAACTCAAAGCACTGAATTACTGAATCATATGAATCATATGTTATTCCAGTTGAAAGGGGAATAAAACACTAATTGGGTGCTCTATAGGTGAAATAGAAACAGTGCTATAGTAATCTTAATAGCAATAAAGAACATTTTAGCTGCTGAATTCTGATGGAATAATTATTAGGTTTGGATGAATAATGGATTCTTCAGCTTAATGGCTAAACTGGAAAATGAAGGAAAATCATGAGTGAATTAGAACAGCATGAATGGGTGTTTGTGTGGGGGGTTTTTGTTCTCCCATCCCAACTGAAAAAAAAAAATCTGTCCATTAAGGTCAACTTTTAAGAAGAAAAATGTTTTCAGGTGAAATATTCCTTTTTGTTTATATGTTTTGTTTATTTCTAGGGTTTTATTTGTTTTGCGTTTTTTTGTTTTGTTTTTGGTAACTCTGGTCAGTTTGTAAATGAAGCCTGTTGTTTAAAACAGCAAAGCCTAAAGGTTTCATTTTAAAGCTATCAAAATCTAATGTGTCAGTGTTCTACCAAAAAAAAAAAAAAAAAAGTCTAATCAATCTTGTCTCAGCACTTATTTTTAAGTCCATTTTGGTTATTCCCCAAAATTCTTTTTCATATGAATTTAGAGTCTCTAAAAAATTATAGCAATTATTATCTTCTGACTGTTCATTGACTATTGGCTTCACTTTTCACTGCAATCACAAGATGCTGTGATATGCTAAGGTTGTGTACACTTTAATTTGGACTCTGTAAGAACCTCATGTATAGGTCAATCTTTTACTTCACTGTTGTTTTGGTTTTTTTCTTTTAATGCATGTCTGTCACATTGCATAAATCATTAGAATGCAAGTAATTTTTTCACACTTTTCCTTTCTTTCTCCACATCCTCTGGAGTCCCATTTGTTGATATATAATTAACAGCTAGCTAATTTTGGCAGATATTTTTCATTCTGAATTGTAAATTATAGTAAACCAGGATTCAGGGAACTGTTTGTTTACAAAACCCCTTAGCACAGGGTAGGTTGTAGAGAGGAATTTTACTGGTTGTTTTTAAGAATAAGGCCAACAGAATATAAAGTGTGTTGAAAGTAGGACTGCTTGAGAATTTTGAGTGCTAAAGATTTATGAATTTTTAACCAAGAGATTGCATGCGATACAAGATATTCAGCAAATAAAAAGAAAAATTATTTTCTTTCTCCTGTTCAAAGTTTTCTGTTGCAAATGTATAGCACAGTATTCTCTGAGGGCATCCTCTGAAGACATAACAAAGGAAGTGTCCCTTTAGGCTTAATTATACTGATACCCTCATTTTAGTCAGCTCCTCAGTTGTCTTCCAAGGTTTTAGTTGCTTCACATAACAACAATTCTACTTGCAGTACTATGTGCCCACAGCAGAAAGCAAAGGCTATATGACTGTCATCTTTTACCCACTCCCCTTGTGCTTCTGCTGCAATTATTGCAATTATATCTTTGGTTTTAGGTTACTGTGGCTGCCATAGATTTTGTGACATGAACACATGCAGGAAACATGAGGTATTTCACAGATGGGGAGGAAGCAGTTTAATTATGTGTAACATAAGTAGATGTTTACTTACTTAAACCAGCAATTCTCCAAGAAAAATAGAGAAATCTTAAACGTTCACTCTCACTGAATATGGTGTTTGCCCGTGGCTCCTTTCTGTAGGAGAAATCTGTGCTATACTGTAAATACAGTGTCGAAAGTATCGTGTGCAGGACAAAATTAAGATTAGGGACAATGTTATTAATAAAACAAAAGTGAACAGCTCTCGCAGTCACTTCTGGAAAGATAGGCTATCCATTTCCTGTAAATATTTCCCCTTGCTTTTAATTTTCATCAGTTATTGATTTTAGGAATGCGATCTAGAATCTCACTTTATAGCACCACAAGGGAACTTCCATCACTATTGCTACTCCCTATCTCTTCCATGCCCTGTGTCAGGCCAGATCTATCTGGAAGGTGAAGCCTTGGCACAGCAAAGAAGCTGTGGAGCTGGGAATACCCCATATCGTATACATAGGTGTCTAACTTCAGCTGTGACCTGATTCCCAGCATGGGACATGAGTGCCTGGTGGAGAATCTGTTGGGGCTGCTTTTATCCGAGTTCAACTGAATGCTTTTTATTCCTTTTTAGACCCATGAATTATTACACTGAATTTCTCCCCTTTTCTAGGACATCCCTCAATGTTTTCCCTTTCTTTTATTCTGTAGGTGAATGGTGGTAATGCCTGGCTCTAGAAATTTTCTAGTGTAGACATCACTCTTATGTGAAATTTCCCTGCTTTCTCCTTACCACCTTGGCCCTTTTGGTTTCCAAGAAAAAACAGCACATGCTCTGAGAAACTGCAGATGCAGGTCTCATCTGTCACAAAGTTTGGGTGCACATGATGCTAACAGCCTTGAATACAGAAAGGAAAGATTGGTAAAGTTGAACACACATTAAAATTAAATCCAATTCTGCTTTCTCTCTAACTCATGAAACCTCAAAAAAATCACTACAGATAAAGGCATCAGATCTATACAATCTACTAGTAACCACTTAACTCAGACTGAATGAGCTTTATGGCTGAAGCATCTGCCTCATTTTACCCTTCTGTTAGTCCCAGACATTGTTAACAATTGACCTGAGTCTGATCATGACTGAGAACTGCTGGCATAAAGGCACTGTTGCTGTCAGGACAAACTGACCAGTTGCATTCAGCACACAGATACTTTAACATGTTGAAATCTTTCTCTGGTGTGGTGCTGAACACAGCAAGTTGATCTTTCTAGGACTACATGTGTACAATTTGCTGTTAAGCTTTATGTCAGTTCTCACAGAAACCAGCATGCAGACATGGTAACAATAGAGACCAGGCCCTCTGTGAATGAAATACTTTTTACCTTTGGGAAATGTTGTAAAACTTAATCATTTGACAATTATGGAGTGCTTTATGTTCTTCAGATGAAATGTGCTGTGTAAGTGTGAATTAGTATTATTGATGGTCTTAAGCCTCAAGTTTGAATGCAAATTAGAACTTCTCAAGATAATAAATACCCATTATTCACTAGGAAGGATGATGAAAAACTTAAATGCCTTTCACAAAAGCTAGTTAAATTATGAACTTCAGCTGTGAGCTGAATCAAGCATAGTGGTTGAGTCAACGTAAGTCTATTGTTACTGTGACACAGATGTAGACCAAAAAAGATAGGAAGAACTCCTGTGCAATGGGTCAGAGCTGCACAGAAACTCATGTTGAAGTGCATTCATGTCTGTGTGAAAGTGGGATTTATCTGAACAAACAGGAGTACATATAACAAGTACAATGTATGCACATCCAAGAAAGTCACCCTAGGCAGCGCGTGTCATCAGTGGTGCAGTTCGTCTTATCAGAAGTTAACGTTGGTTTTAAAATGGGTTGGAATCGAACCCTTGGTACCTTTGTATTGTCTAGATCACAGTCAGTATAAGGGAGCCTGTAATGACCAGCTCACATAGAGGTACCAACACAGTAGGCTCCAGAAGTTAAATAAAAAAATCCACACACAGGGTCTAATAAGACTCTGGTTTTGGCTGCCCTTTATGAGAGGATTGATAGGTCCCTAATACACAAACCAGAAAACAGCTATTCCCTTTCTTCACTGTCTCAGCATCTTCTCAAAACCAAGATTACTGAATATGCAGCAAATTACAGAGTGAAATTTCAGCTTTTCTGTAGGAGCCTTATGTCTTCATTTTATGGAGTGCTCTGAATTCTGGTCTAAACCGTTGGAGAAATTAAACATATGCATGACTTCAAATGTGTTAACAGTAAAGCAAAAGTCATTCTACTATTGCTAAATTTGTGCACATAGTTTTAAACTGGAGCTCAGCTTGTTTCCAGATTCAGGGATAGGTGAAGTCCAGGCAACTATTTATACCTGACCCAAATGTAGTGCAAATATAATGACCCACTTGTTCATTACTCGTCTCCTAACACAGTAATCTATGTTTCTTGCCATAAACCAGAAGCGCTAAAGTTCGTATTTAAATGGAATAAAACTACTGCTAGAAACATTGCAATTCACAAAGCCTTAACATAGTGACAATCATTTCCTATCACTTATTAAAGAAATTAAAGAAAAAATATTCCAATTCAAATTCTTTACCTTGCTTTTACTAGAAAATTAGTGTAGTTTGGGTTCCTTGTGTCATACACTTATACTGTTCATAAAAATTTTTCTTTTGGCATAAGGCCTGTATTTTGACATCAGGAGTATTAAAAAAAACAACTAAAGTGAACCAGGGCTCCAAGAACACTAGTTCGAACAGAAAAAGTCTTTTTAATCTTATAAAATTCAAACAGTTAAAATGGGACTACTTCAATGATGCTGCTGAGTTAGACTCCATATTGAGGATTCAAAATAGAGAAAATTAGTTTGGTGGTATTGCACATGAAAGAATAGAATCATTCTTAACTGAGAAATTTTCTCCCTCTAAGGAAAAATACCAAAAGCAAATAAAACCCCTCTTATGAATGGAAACATTATGCAGCTATTCTTTAAAAACTATGTCTGTTTATGCAGGACTGTTTGAAGTGTGTGAATCATACGCAAATCAGCTACAGCATCCAGGCTGCTTTCCTGTTTGAACCGTCCTCTTAAGAGTGGTTTGTCTTGCAGCACGGAAATATTATCCTTTTTTCAAATACTTCCACCCTCAACCAGCAGCTGTTCTAAGCAAATGGCTCTCTGAATTCAGACGGGTGTGTGTTTATATGGTGCCAATACATAAGACAGATTTTACTGTCTATGAGGATGTTTCTCATCACTAGATTTGAATGAGTGTACAAGATGGTACTATGGTTCTCCATTCCCAGGTGCTGAACTTTGGAAAAATTAGCACTTTCCTGAATAACCCTGATTTCTCACATTAGCGTTAAACATGTAGTTGATCCTGAGCCAAGATGAAAGAAGGAGGACTCACAATATACTTACATCTCAACATTCCTCCTTACAGTAGAGGCTGCAGCAGGAACTTCTCTTCCCATGAGGGCTATGTGCATCTAGGGATCATTTGAGCTACCTGCATGGTACAAAAGGATTTTACAATTTGAAAACCTGGCTTTTGATGGTAATCTGTGTTGTGCTTCCTATAACTTAACAGGATATCTGTTTGCCTTGATGCTTGCAAATCTTAAAAAAGCCCCCACTGAGAGACAGTAAAAGTTGTTCTATCACTTTGTATTGAAATTACTTTGTCACCTGCACAAAATCCATTGTGATGAAAGTGAGGAGGGAAAAAAAGTATATATGTTCACATCTAAAATCTATAGATTTGGATATTTTTTGCAAGTTTTTGCAACTTATATTAATGTCCGTACAAATCCCCTTATGTAAAATCAAGAAGGGCAATAAGAAGTTAGGAAGTTAGCATTAAGAACATAGCATGTGAGGATGACTGTGTTTATGTTTTTGAACCAATCACATGACCGAATTCATAAGTCATTTGTTCCCCTTTAACCAGTAATACCTTTTCCTTCATATCTGAATGTTTATAGTTGCTTCAGAAAACTGAACTGATCATTTGGAGTATCTTAAGATTATTTTTCATTGTTATGTCCCTGTTATTGACATTCATAGGTCCTATTGCATAAAAAGGAAGACCAGGATGAAAGAGGTGAACTCATTCTCCTGCTTGTATAAGTTTTTGAGGTTAGAGTAGTCTGTAAATAGTGTAATGTGCAAAAAGATATTGTATTTGTAAATTCTTTCTTTTCTGTTACAGAACTTTAGTTAATGTCTCGTATTTTTCCCATCCTTGTGTTATTGTTTCATGCCACTGAATTTTCAAAACCAGAATTCATCTAACATAGTGGAGAGGTGTTGACTTCAATCTCTTCTTTCATTGTCAAAGCAGCAGATTCTCTCCCAGTACATATGTTTTGAGGTTGTAAGCACTTTGTGGTTTCAAGATAAGGAATTCTGCCTTACAAGCATGAACACAAATTAATTCATGTTACAATTTTTACATATATATATTATATATGCATTTAGGTATGAAAACACAATAATAAAGATAGTTATATCTGAAACTAATTTTAATTGCATGTATGCCGCAATGGTCAGTTTGTATGTCTGCTTCCTGCAACCCAGATTTTTTAAATTTTGTTTCCAAATTCATAGAATGGCATTCTACTGATATCAATGGGATTCAAACATAATGAAACTTTGGATGAGGGACAAGATGTGATCAGTCTCTCACCAAAACAATTTTCCTTTACTGGATTCTATGTATTTTTTTATATAAGAACCCTTAGCTAAAGGCATAGCTAAGAATTTTCATTCCAGGATTTTTCTTTATTTGTCATCAGAAAAGTCAACCATCAGTAGGTATGTAGGCTTTATTTGATCCTTTCTTACTCTTCCATACTACCTACCTTTCCCTTTTAAATAAGGTGTCATTTATCTGAGAAAAATAAAGAATTTTGTACTCCTGTATCTGCAGTCTTCTCTCCCTTTCTCACTGCTAAAATTCACATTCAAGGTCAATTACCTTTAACTACTGTGGGCTCCTGACTTTGTCCTTCACTCCTAACTCTCTTTAGCCTCTTCAAATTGCAGATGTATGCTTTCAGATACATTAGTGTTTAGTTGGGAAGAACAACTCTTTGTTGCTGCTGCTCTGTATTTCCCCTTCGGCCTCCATATTACCTTTCATTTTTCCTCATTGCCATATTGCAGGCAGTGTAAATGTTAACAACAGTATTGAAGATAACCTGGTTATGATCCATTTTAAACTAAGGGGAAACTATGTGTGGGAAATTGATGTAAACCAGCTGCCAAACCATGATTAAAAGGTGGTATGAGAGGGGGTGTTATAATCAGGGAAGAGCTTAAGGTATATTGCCAGAGCCTACAAAGTCACTGCTGCATAAGTAGAACACTTTTGGAAGACTGAAGTGTACTTCTAACCTTCACCCCTTGGTAAAAGACCTTCCAGTGCTGTCTTAATTATTACGCAAATGTCTTTGTTTGGCAAAGTGCAAAGTTTGGCAAAGTATCTTTTTTGATAGACCCTTCACAGAGTTGAATCACATCCCCATATGTGCTGCACTCAATTAGGTCCAAATCTTGGTGCAGTAAGCAGGACTGCAGTGTATGACATTCCTGCCTCTTTTCTCTCTCCACTAATTCTTTTTTTCCCTCTGATTTTCTAAGTCCGTTTCACACACAGAAAGTGGAAAAGGTGGAAAAGTTTGAGATTTGACAGAAAGTAATTGGAACCTAAGATATGTGGCCAGCAGTTTCATTTGAAGGCCACTCAATTATGACTTCAGAAGGTATTCACTATTGCAAGGCAAGTGCTAATGAACTCATTTGGTATTCATGAGAATGTCAATATCTATCTATTGGTACAAGTTTCGTTGAAATTCAGATGTGTGCCTAGGAACATTCAAGAATTATATTAAATACTGCAAGCAGCCAACTCTTCATAAGTTAATTAGTAGTATACTTTTTGAAGACAGATTCTCATCTGTTGTAAATCATTAACAGTCAATGAACTTATACTGAAGATCTGCCCAATTGCTTGTATTAAGGTCTTGACACATGTTAGAAAAAGAGCCTCCATTACATAAAATTAATTAGTACTTAAAGAGAAAAAGAACATAAGGTAAAAGGGGAATTGGTGTGGCTGTGGCTGATGGAGGTTGAAGTTCATTAAGAAACTAAAGTAGAGCTTGAGTTACCCCTCCTTCTCTTTCATTTGTGAGGACAAGGTCTGTGGAAGTGATAACAATGAGAGAGCTTACTTGGCTCTTAGTTTTGCCATTGCAACATACCACTCTGAGTACCAGAGGCACTGAAAACAGTTTAAGAAAGGCTGGAGCTCTGGTTACGTGAAAAAAGCACAATGAGAACTTTGTTTGAACCAGCAGGAATTTTTTAAGCTGGAAATCATGGCCTTCTGCATAATTTATGGAAACTAAATTGATAAATAAACTTGGAATATGTTCTCAGTTGCTTAAGAAATTTATTGTTTGTGCTTATTTTCTATTAATAGTACTCTTGCTGTCCACCTTTCAACTTCTGCTTAGAAATCTGATGTTTGCTATCATGTCTCCATCTACTCTTGTGCTCTGGTTTTGCTCCAACTATATCCATGGTTCACGAAACCAGAGCTCAAGACCATGTGGTGTCACACTGTGTTTCAGCTGAGCTTTTCAGAATAGTTTTGGTTTAAGAGAAAGTCCTGCTTGTTTTAAACCATCTTAAAAAAAAAAAAAAGCAGACGCTGCACTAGTTCATGGTAACAGTTTAATGGAAGATCAAAAACCTGTAATGTTTACTGTGTTGCACAGACCCTGTGGCTGAACCAAAGTCTGCTGTCAATTATGAAGATGTCATGTATTTTAATTTTTCTCCACTTTCTTATGTACACTGTCTTGGTGAGGGTAGATGTGCATTCTTTTTACAATTGCGGGAAGGTAGATACCTCATAAAATCTTGCCCCTTGGACATGGATATATGCCAGGATAAAACTTAATGCATCTTCTAAACCCTAAAACTTGACAGTGTAGGCAAATAGCTGCATACTTGTCTGTCAGAATAATTCAGATTAAGCAGTGATCTGTTAAAGTAAACTGGGTGTAGGTCTCTGATGTCCTGTAGCTCTGTTTCACAGCTTCCATTTTTCTAGCAGCAGTAGGTTGTGTTTTTTCAAGAGAGAGATTTACCTCTGGTGCAATCTGGATTGTAATCTGGTTTGTCTTTGTGTAGTATTGTACTTGGCCTTAATTAAACATTATCAGTCTGCACATCTTTCAACAGATGTATTCAGGAACTATTTATACAAAGACACAGAATAATTCCAGTTGGAAGGTCCTCAGAAGTTCTCCAGTCCAAATACTCACTCCAAGTGAGGCCAACTGTAAAATCAGACCAGATTGTTCTGGTAATTCAGGTTATTCACTCTGGTCTTGAAATATCCTACTAAAAATAATTTTGATTTTAACTTTGTAGAAGTCTTCTGATACAGCAAGTAACTATATTTTTAAGCCAAGATTTTTCAAGGCTACACAGAAAATTTGGATGCCTCAGTGTCCATCTGTGCATTCTCTAATTTTTTTTAGCACAGTATCCAACTATTGAGTCCCAAGGTTTCTACAGCAAGCAAATTAAAGATGAATCAAGCTTAAAGTGAAAATTATTAGAGTTCTTAACAATTACCCAACCCAATTTATAAACAACAATTCTGATTTTTTTTCTGTTTAAGAGTTTTTGTAATTACAGTAAGACTTTTCTTGCAGTTGTGGCCAAGTTGTTTGTTTCTTTTGGCTGTTTTGTCTCACTCTGAGATAGCATCATAACTCTTGTAGACTCATAAAACATTTCTGATACCATGACATGGTCTCAAATGTATTATTCAGTCTGGTTGTTTTAGGACAAGCTATGTTGAAATAAGTAATCATTGTCTTTTTGCCATTCCACTATTACAAACATAACATAAGGGAGTACATAGAGTATTCCACATTGACAATCTCATTAAGGTCTCATACAGCATCTTCCAAAGGATGGTTTCTATAATCACACTGGGGTGCAGTATAAAATGTGATTAACTGTTATTTTAGTGGATATAAACTTGATACAGCAGAACCAAGGGCAGTGTGGATTAATAAACCAATAAGTATTTTTGAATGACCCCTTCTTGTGCCTTAAAACCCTGTATGACACTAAAATATATTAAAAGGGATGAGGAAAAGAGAAAATAGGGCAAAATTGGAACTGCAGATGCTAATGAGATTTTTTTTTTAATGGTTGAGTGCAACATTTCTAGAATTCTGTTTCCTATATCATATTGAATGCAAATGCATTGTTTAGACCATGAACTAGTTTTAGTGCATGAGCTTAGGGATTTTGTGCTATTCAAACCACAATAGGAATACATTATAGCTGTAAATGGTACATGTGGAGCTATGGACATGTGTGCAATACTGGTGAGGGGATATTAGTTACATGAATCCATTCTCAAATTCATTTTTATTTGTGTTTATGGTTTGTTTTGCATTTTCATGTTGGGATATGTATGTCACATTTCTATCCTAGATGTAAAAATGAAAGTCACTGGAGTTTTGGCTTCAGCTGGCTGTATATCTCTTATGCTTTCTGCTCCGTGGAATTCTTCAAGACTGATTTTTCGTGTGATCAGAACAGAAGTTTTGAAAGTGAACATAAAATATTGAAGTGTTGTAGATTGCACTGCAATTATTGCAAGTATGAAAATGTTGTCTTCTGGAGTGCTGTTTCATTACTAGGGAATATTGGCTCCCTTATGATGTGGTATTTTTCTCACTGTTCCACTGGGAATACAGTTCTGAAACAAACAACTTCAAATAAGAGAGATTATTTAAAAAAAAAATAAATTAGCTTTTCCAAATTTTCTGTGTCTTACAATAAATAAGGGTAATGCTGTAACTCAACCTTTTGGTAAGAGGATTATTGAGGGTAAGGTATCATTTATATGAAAAACATTGAATGTCTACATAGACCTTTATAAAAGACATTCTTTTATAGTGTGTTCTGTGCAAGTTTTGTTTTCTTTTTTTTTGGGGGGGGGGTTCTACTTTTTTTCTTGTAATAAACAATAGAGTTAGTGTTCCTATGTGGTTAAAATTTCTCCAAGTTACATCTGCAGAGCAAGTCGCTTCATGTTCTGCAAATGTTTACAGCATAAAACCATGTACACACATTTCGTTACATAATCTATGGCAGAGTTCAAAGCTGCTGAAGAGAAAATCACTGTTGATGTATGGCCTGGTTTAATTTAATTTTCAGCTCTATAATACTTTACCAGCTGTTTGTCCATCAAGCACACAGTAACTTTTCACTTTTTTTTTTCTTTTCATCAGTTGATAGTGTTAACCTGTGGCAATAGACCACTCACCTTTCCTTCCTTTTCTTCCTTAGTGAGTTGGAAAATCACACTTTGGGGCATGGGGGGACTGGAGAAGCATGAAATTTAGATTTTCTGAACTTACTTGCATAATGTTGATGTGATAAAATAGGTGCATATGTGCTTGACAATCAGTTTTGTGTAAGTAGAGAAGAATGTAGAATTATCTTATTTTCTCCTCTTTTTGAATAGATCTATACACAGTGCTAGTGTACATGTGATTTAAAAAAATTCATTATTCCACAATACCCCTGAAGTGCATACAAGCAAAATATACCTTATATATATATATGTATTTTAGGGATAAGCATTTTCTTGAAAAATAGTCCGTGTCCCTACAAAGTTGATTTCTGAAAAACCTTTCAAATTTCTGAGGCATTTGAGAAATGTGGATGGCTTGTGACTTCTTGGAAATTACAATGAAAGAATAGTCACTCTGATGTTGGGTACATCACCTTTTGATGCTTTCTGAGAAGAGGCCATGTCTTATGTTCCACTAGCAAATGGTATTTTTTCCATGAGGCTGACCATTTTACCAATATAACATATGCTTAATTTTGAATCTCACATCATCCATACTGTAAAGTGAAACAAAAGCCTAAGATAAAATTCATAACAATCATCTTTCATGTTTCCTGAAAATATGTAAAATAAGATTTAATACTGAAAAATAGGTGTATTTTTTTGACTTTGGAAGGAGGGAGATGAAGAGAGTTTGTTACCCATGAGCAGTTTTTTCATCTCCAAATACTCTTGTCTCTGAACCACTGTTGTGCCTGACCCCAATCTGTCTTTGTAAGAGAGATGCACTTTCCATCATTTTTTAGGCATTTAAAACTTTGATATTATGGTGCTAACAAGATAACAGCCTATACATATGCACACTGTCAGGGCAAAGCCTGTAGTGGACCAGAAGACCCACAACTGACTATGTTTAAGACGTAAAGAAGTCTTCTCCACAAAAAATGACTGACAGTCATTTGATCGCACCATGTAATTATCAAAATAAATTCTCTCAAGTACCTTTCACTTGTCCTCAAATATGACATAATAAATTTGCAACTATTTTGTCAAAGAAGGACATGTTGTCATGTCTTCTAACCTTGGTGGTTAAGGAAAGCTATTTAGCCTGGCACTTTATTGTCTGTATGGACAGGTAACTTCAACTCTACTGTTGAATCATTGTGATGTGTCATAAATAGACAGGATATGAAGAAGAATTTTGTTACAGAGCAGAAAGTATAATTCTTTAGTATTTCAATTTCAGCATCTATTATTGGTTTATTAATAATAATATTCCTATCTCATAGTAATGCTTCACAGATCTAGTAGTGCCCTAACCAGAAACTTTAATGTGTATATTATAGAAGTTTTTTAAAATAGGTCTGAAACGTGATCAGTACTTCAAACTGATTTAAACTTCATAATGGCTTCTAACCTTAGAACATTCTTTTTAGTACAGAGGATATGAAGGTGGAATTAAGTTTAATTTAAAGTGCTATTAAAAAGTCCATGATTCTAAGCCAGAGGTATTTCATAAGGAATGGAACACAGCTGGTAAGGTAAAATCGGGCAGGTATAAGCAAACTGCAGTATTTTTTTCTTATATTTTCAGCATTAAATCTAAGATTGGCTTTTGAGTTCATTGTCTGAGTAAGAGATTAGATTTTGTACATTTATTTACCATGACAAATTTAAACTTTTATACTCTCTGAAGTGAGGTACCAGTGGACAGCAATGCCCTTCAGCATACAAAATAAGTAAATACTAGCATTCAGACACTTGCATAGTTAGAAATTGCCAGAGTCTGTTCATTTAAATTCATGTTTTGTTGATATTTATGGGACTTTTCTGTTTCTTTTATTTCTGCCAAAGGAGCTAAAGACATCCAGGCTATCACTTGTGCTTAGCAGAGATTAATATTTACAGAATGTTCAGTGGGGGGATTTCATACATATCCAGCTGCCATGTTAAATGAATTTATTCCTACTGAGTTAACATCTGTTTGGGGGTTCTTCCTGGAAAACATACACCCAATGACTTTGTTGTTAGAAAAATCTGGAAAGCTGATTACCTTATAAAGGAAAATGCCAAATATTTCTGCAAAGAAATCCTAAATGTAGGAACTTGATCTTGTCCCAGAAGAAAGTCGAGGCATACCATGTAGCCACAGAGCTTAATGAGCACAGCCCAAATTTCAAATAGGAATTAACTGCTATGAATGAGAAATCTAATCATGAATCAAGTGGCTGAATAGTTTTGATTAACGTATACATGTTTAAAAAAAAAAAGTTGGTCTATTCAAGACCAAATCCTGAACATTAAGGGAGGTAAAATTCTGTAATTTGCAATGTACATAGGTGTTAATAAGTGTATAAAACAGTACAATAGGTAGCATTAACTAATCTTTTTGTTCATTAAAAGAAGAGTAAATCAGCTGTAGAACACTAATTTATAATGCAATGAGGCATCTGAAAAAATGTGATTCTTCTTCTGACTACAAATGCTAAACTGATTTTATTACACCATTTCACTTACTGTATCTATCTATAATCCACTTTCCATATCTTTTCATCTCAGTTGCAAATGTATGGTCTTTCATTGAAGTTCTTGCTAGGGAATAAAGCTGCAATGAAAACCCCAACAAAACAAAAGCCACAAGCAAATTATAACTTCAGTTCTTCATAAATTGTGACCATAACTAGGCTTGGCTGAAAAAGTTGGTGAACCCTTATCTCATAAGATGCAAATTATTTCAGTGAATCCAAGCCACTGCTTCTTTTTCACTCTTTGCAGACATTTTTTTTCCTAAATCCACAAAGCATTTTAATTTACTGTAGTTGCCTTAGGTACTGTAACTGATGACAATTCCTCTCCAGCAGTAACTACTGTTGTGCTTACAAGTTTGTTGCATTCTTTGTATCCACAGTAGTTTTCTTCATTTTGAAGGTTACACACCTATTGTATTCAAGTGCTGCCATAGCATCAGGAGACCAAACTCATCTATGACTTACAGTTTTAGCTAGACCCTGTGTTAATACTGATGAAGCTTGTGGACCTCTGCTTCAGGTCAGGCTCTAACATTGTGTCTGTCTGACTGTGTGCTACAGAAAAATAGCAGGCAATTCCCTATGAAAAGTAATCCTTTTGGTTAGATTTTGTAACAGCTGGAAATTGGCTACAGGGAGATGTTGATATTTTGAAGTTTATTTTCTGGTTTTCTTGGATTTTTCTTTTTTAATATAACTATTATTCATGTCATGTGTGGGTTTCTCTGTTTTAGATTTTGTTATCTATATGAACTTATTAAAAAAAATAAACTTTTCTAATAGATAATTGGCATATGAAAATAGGGAAGAATAACCCTGTATATTATGGCACTTGCCCTCCAACAGCAGCACTGCATGATCAAAAATATTGTAATTCTACTTTGATTTCAAGTAGTATCACTTAGGCTTGGGATTTTCTGTCATGGTCTTCCTTTTTCTGATAAAAAAGTATATGCCCAAGAGACCTGAACAGAGCAGTTTTGCTCTGTTACAGAATATCACAGCACAGAATTCTCACGGGGTGTACATCTGGTGCCTTGAAAGTTAGGTTGTCTTGGGAGATGGCTTGCTTTGAAAGTCAAAATAATTTCAAGGCATATATGCTGTGACAAGCTGCAGAAGTTAATGTCTGTGACTGTGTTTTGAGTGTTAGAAGAGGGGTGGCTGGTACAGTAGTGCAAAATCTTTCTAAACTAGAATTGCTGAAAATTTCCATGCTTGCCCCAAAACCAATTGCTGTTTCTCCTCTGTGCTGAAATTTGCAAATGTCAGCTGGGTGCACAGAGCAGATCCGCACTAGCTCTCTTAGCAGCAGCCTTGCAGATGAGCAATGAGTAAGTTCGAGGGTGGTGGTTAAGAGAACACTTCACAATGGAATGAATCCATGTAAATACTACTCAATAATGCAGAAAGTGTTTTGTTTCTTTTGATTGGGTTGCATATTTTCCATCTTGATCAGCTAAGAGTTTGTAACAGATTGCTCTGCCCATAAGTAGAACAATATCAGTAAAATGACTTTGTTAGACACTGTAAATCCATTCTCAAAAAGATGATTCCTAGTTGTCTACTGTGACATTTACAGGGGAAGGCAGGTCGGTATTTGCTGTCATAAGAGGATATTAATTGTATTTGTCTTTTAAAAGGGAGGGATTTACTAGAATATTTTACCTAACAGTATGAAACCTCCTTTAAAAAAAAAAAAACGTTCAAATGTATTTTTTAGAAACAAAAGCGATAATTAAAATAACTGAAAACAACACAGTTCAGAAAGAGGTCTGGGTAGCAGTAAGGTTTATTTCTATTCTTTAAAGAAATCAAGCAGGCTACGTGCAACTGTCTATAAGGTTATCATTCTCTGCATTTTTTAACTTGATTAAAAAATCACTGTAATCCTATTGTTTTCAAGAATACTTGTAGACATACAAAACCATGCTGAAGAAAAACAGAATAAAGGGATCTGGGACTTCATTGTTAACTTGTTAATTGTTAAGTTGTTTTGCAAATACAGTTGTGTCTACAAGTTTTTTAGATTTCATATACTAATAAAAGGTGGTATAGGTGGATAGAAAATAGTGTGTGTATATAATATATACGTTTGTACATACATGTGTTTCACATGTCTGCTTCAGCAAACCTTGAAATTAAATGTATTTGTAAAACACAGCATAATTTCTTTGACTCTCTCATCTACGTGTCCATTCTATCCAGCCTTAGGGCTAACCTTATGCATATGTCATGTCTTTATCTGCTACCTATTTAAATTCAACATTTTATAGGATAGAAATATCTTTAAAAGTAATTGAGAAGTGATAGGTCTGGGACTCATATCTGCCTCTACCAAAGAAGAAAATATAAAGAAATCTAAATATTGGTGATGGGCCAAAGACTCGATAAATTCTCAATTTAGAAAGATTGTGTAAATAAGAAAGGACCTTTGTAATTAATATCAACCTAACAGAACATTCAGTAGAACTCATGTATGCAGTTCTCCTCAGTCCTGCTGAATATTCAAGATGAAGAATTTAAATTATCAGTTAATTCATTCTCTGTGATGCTAGCCTGGAATAATGGCTATTTGAACAGTAACAAAAGTGATAAAAGACTTGGACTCTAAAGTTAAAGTAAAAATATGTGTTGCTGTTGACAAGACTGTATGAAAACCACCAAACATAGTGAAGGAAGGAAATTGAAACTGATTTGAGAACATTATCTGGAAAGATCTTTTTGTAAATGCTGGGTCTTGGGGAGTTGTTTTTAATTCCTACATCTATTTTTCTTCTGTCACCTTCATTCTTCCTTTCTGTCACTTGCCTTTTATCAACTTACTTTCCTTCCCTCTGGCTCTTCTTTGCACTACTTTGTCCTTTTTTCTTGTATCTCTGCTTTTTTATCCTTGCCTGTTTCTTGAGTCTATTCTTCAATGTCCTCTTTATTTCCTTTATTTTATTTCGGAAACTATTCTCTAACCATAACTTACTTCTTAGTCTTATTTTAGTCATAACAACTACATTCATTCCTAAATATGGGGGGAAATAGGGAAATTTCAAAAGTAAAAAAGTAAATATATTATAGCATAAATAAGGATGGAAGCCAAGAAACTCTTTTGGAAGAAGAGAAAAATACCCAGTTTGCTTTTTGTATCTTTACATATTGCTCCTCCAGAGGATTTGGATAACTGCATATTCATGAGAATTGTAGTTTTCTGTGAACTAGAAAATCTATGCTATGAATACATGTACAGTGATGCAAAACTTTGTATTGGGAATACACTTATCCTTGCTTGCTGTTCAGAATTGTTTAGTTAAGGAGGGAAGGAAACAGGCACAGCATCATGCACTTTAGGCACAAAGACTCAGTGCTGCTTCTGTGTGCTTTCAGATCTTAAAATAGGACAGGTATGACCCAGATAACTCCAAGCACATGATCTATTTTCTGTGGGAGCACCCTGGGACACTCTTAGAAAGCTCATGCTGCCTGTACTTTTACTGAAGACCAACTAACCCACATAAGATGAGAGTGGTGTTGATGAACAGAAGTGGGCCTGACTCACCCCCTCGTGGGTCACAGGAGACATGAAATGCCCACAAGATCTCAAAACCAGTCCCTCTAAAGAGTAGAAAGAGTTACAGCAGATGGGCACTTACTGTTCTGTGACTGTATCATTTTCAATCTGGTGTAGGGATTCTGAAAGTCAGACTTGCTCTATTGTGAAGCTGTAGCTTAGATAAATCCCCAGTCAATAGTAGTGAAATTCCATAAATGAGTCACTCGTCAAAGAAGTGCTAAAGCTATAGCAGATTACAGGCAATAAATGATTCCTCTGTGTTTACAGGTTAGTTGTCATAGTTGTCATTCTGCTCCACCTTGTTTTGACATTCTGCCCACTTTGCTGTTTTCCCTGAATTTTAAAATATTTAATTTGGAAAAAAACTAACCAAACAAACACCATCACCACCTCAACCCTCCAAACCATTTATCTGAAACACAAATATAGCTAGGTAGGAACTGAAATCATCACTAAATGGCAGCTTTTCTTCCACAGGAATTTTTGAGTGTTGCTTATAAGAGAGCAGAAGAACTGGGATAATGAGATATGACTTCTGTCTCTCCAACAGTATTGTCTCAAAAAATGCTTCCAAAACTGGTGACTTTCCCTGCTGTTTGTCATTGCAGAAAAAAACCCCAGTTTCTAGCATCTACAAGGAATGCATTTGTCCTGCCATTAAAATGGCACTGGCAAGTCAAGCTAAGATTAAATTTTAATATATATATATACTTTTTTCTATACAAAAATATAGGCAATAGGCATCTAGATATGTCACCTAAGTAAAAATACCTATGCAAACAGAGCATATTGACACTTTCTAGAATCAGTCATGGGCCCTAATGAGTGTTTAGAGTGGTGTTTTCTAAGTATTCCTTCATGTGTCTTCACTAGAAGTGACTTGCAAGGCTTCCAGCCTCTTGCTCGTGTTGCACAGTGCTCCTACATCTGACATAGCTTTAGGAACGTCAGCAATATCGTGTGCTTCTCAGCCTCCTTGAGCTCTCCCGACCTCTACAACAGGTTCCATTACTATCTTGACGCTCTCCTCTCTGCTCTGTATCAAACCAATTCACTATTTTAATGTGCTGTTTTGGCCTTCGGTTTTACAGAACTGGTCGGCTAAATTTTATTTTTACAAGTAATACTTTCCAATAACTTGATTACAATTTCTTCCCCCATGAGAAATACTAGGGGAAGGTCAATATTTAAAACAAACTCATTCATGTTCTGAAAGAAGGGGAGGGGAGAAGATCTCTCGCAGGTGTTAAAAAGACCCCTCCCTCTCTCTGTCCTCTGGACATTGACCTACTATTTTTTCCCTTTCAGATCTCTCCAGACATGCTTGTAACAAATTACGATTGTTGGTGTGCCTTTTCTCTTCCCTTTCTTTTTTCTTCAATAACAGGAACGTTGTCAGAATTGTTCATGGAGATAGCTAGCACTATTTCATTTCAGCTCACTGGATTAGAAGATCTTCAAGGTTTTTTAGCAGACAATTAATAAGTCCATGTGACTGAGCTGTTCAGTTACAGATGACAAGGAAGAATTTGAGTGTGTGGCTTCTGTGCAGTGTAAGGATGAAGTGAATGCTTTTATGTATATGAAGAACTGTCAGTAATGAAAACTAATTGAGCAGAAATTTGTCAATTTATACATTTTATATCATCAATAGCATTAAAAGAAATTGTTTATTGAATACAAATGATAATACTGTGTTACATGTAAGGCTAGTTTAGCACTAAGTCTTGACAGGGATAAAAACAAACAAAAAGATTTTTAACAAAATCAGTATGGCATATAAAAGCCATAGGTCTTGGAAAGTCAACATTTCACAGAGGAAATCAGGGACTACTACGACCAATAAATGATCACTTCATTTCCATGTTTTTAAAAATCAATTATAGGCTAATAGAGTGTGGATTTAATAAGCCAATGGTATCCGAATGACATGGATGCTGTGAAAAGGGGACTAGAAGAGTTACAAACTGAGCAGTGAGTTATGAACCTCACAAAAGAAAGGAAAGCAGAGAAATAAGGAAAAATAACAGTATTCTAGATTATTCCAAGTTTCAGAATTAATGATGGTTTACTTTCTTAACTCCCTCTAGTTAGGGGATACACTCTATTGTACTGAGATGCATATTAAGATAACAAATATGAAATAAGGGAAAACATAGAGGTGGTAGCAGAAACAATGCCTTAGTTTACTAGAAATGCTTAATTTACCCATAAAGCATTACTTAGGGATTTTTATAGATACTTGGGGTTTTTTACAGGGAACTTGAAAATACTTATGTATAATTGGGTTGAGTTTTTCATGGTTTTTTTGTTTAATGAAGAGCTGTCTGACATAATTCACTGGAATTATATATTTCAATTTTATTTTAGACATATAGATTATAAAATGTGGCTTAGGACATGGCCCAGGTTCTTTTATTATTGTTTGCTTTCTGTTACTTTAAGGACATCCTCTGCTTCAGTAAATTTCTTAGATTTTCCCCTCTGTGTTTAATAAATACTGCTTTGATGGAGAAATCCTTTTGGTGTGTTCCCCACCCCTGGGCATATCTGATGTAGCTTTGATTTAAATTTTCATATAGGTTCAAGATATTTCATTCTTTTCTAAGTAAGATTAGAAATGAAACAAAATCATCAATCAGTTTGACAAACCTTGGCATTTGCTATGTTGTTAATGCACAGAAATATAGTATTTTTGGGAGCATTTGCCTCTTGAAAGTCTGTCTATAATGCTGGTGGATTTCCAACCCTTAAGTCCGTATGTTAAGATACAAAGTGACATTTGAGTTGAAGGTTTGGGGTTTGATTTTCTTTTTTTTTTTTTTTGAACAAATTGTTTAAGCTGTTTAATACCAATGTGGGGTTTTTTGGGGGGGGGAAGAGAGGAGGGATGGGTTGGTTTTCTTGTGAGTTTGCTTGTTTGTTTGTTTTCTGTACAGCTTTACATATTTGGCAAAGCCTTTGAACATATTCACTTCTGTGAGTTTGTATCTGATTGTAACTGTGGCCTGTTGTTGCTTCAGAACTATGAACAGCATCTATTTAGATGGTAGACAAATCTTTGGAGGTGTTTGATTGTTGAGCTCTTAGAAGGGCTGTAGATGACAGCAGACTCTACTTCTAATGTGTTATTGTGTCTCTCAAGGAGTTTGTTACACACTTCTCATCAAAGGCAGTGAAAAATAGAACACTGAGAGAGACTAATGGTGTCTGTATTCACTTTTTTCAACTCTCTCTTGCATTACTACTTTATTAGTGAGCTGAAAAATCTGTAACTTGATATTTTTTACTAGAAAACTGCTTGCAGATAGTGAAACATGTTTGATTATTTCTGAATAGTCATAAAATCCAAGACTTTGGAGGACAGCACCTCTTCACAAGGAATGTACTGTAATTCTGCTAGTCTGGAAATGCTGCACATTTAAGTGAGCTTTAATCGAATTTAGTTGATCTGATTGGTTGAAAATAGATGAAAAAAGAGATGGAAAGTCCATTTCTACTTCTGGATTCTGAAACTAGATAACTAGTAAGCCTGAAGCAATTGACTGGGAATTAGTGTATCTTGTGGACAGAATAATGGTTAAGGCTTTGCTGGCAACTATGATCAAGGTCCACAGGAAAGCCTTCTGCCACCCCTGAATCAATGCCATGTATTTCTTCTGCAGAGGGGCTTCACTCATGGTTTGAACTTCTGAACTTCTCAGGGTGATGAGATGATCTGTGCTTGCCTTTTAAACTGAGACCCTTTCTTGATCCTCAGACCATGCAAAAGGAGTGTGAATATGACTAAATACATTTACATACCCTTTACTCTGAGAAGAAAGTCTAAAGAGCGCTTCATTCTACTGAAAATCAGATTTTGCTGTCAGTTATGTAGCCAGTGGATCATGAAATTTTCAACCTGTTTCTAAGATTTTCTTCTGAACGTTGCTAAATTCTTTATTGACTGATATATTTGTAGTGACTGTGTGTCTAAAATGCAATTAAAATAAGAATTATATTTTTAGTTCAGATCAGTATAGAACAGAAAGTTGCCCTTTTTACAGCAAAACAATTGAAAGCATCATTCACATATATTCAGATCTCTCAGGGAAGCCAGTGGATAAATTGAACATAAAATAAACCATTAATGCAATGCAATGTAAATTAAGATCATGTCCAGAGCAAAATGTGCTTAATACGCCAGCTCCCCGCTCCCTTCCATCTCTTTGAATTTAACAACCATTTTCAAGTACTGTAACTCAGAATATGCAATTTAGTTCCACTTGACCAACAAAAAAATACAAGAAGAAATTGCTTTAGCAATACATTCTTCAATTAATGTTCAAGTACATTGAGTTTCATCATGAAAATTCTAGATATGTGCATACAGCATTAATCAACCCGGTTGTTGTTATTGGAACTCTTGTATACAAGCTCTCCAGTTACAAAAATGTTTTTCATCTAGAACACAGCAGACACATTAATGAATGAGAAAGGAATGTATTTTTTAAAAAAAATCTTATAGCTAGCTGAAATATTATGTCACTATTCAGCATTTGGAATAGAGTGAGACTCATACTGATCTTCCACATAGGATCAATGTAGGAAAATACTAAAATAAATCAATAAAATGCAATGTAGGAAATAGATCTTTTTAGAAATTATGAACTTTTAGTGAAATGCTAGTGAAATATTGCAAATTATAGGTTTCTCTGAGTAATAAATATGGGCTTTTTTTTTTTTACACTCTCCTTAGAAACATCTAATTGAAGGATTTTTTAAAATAATTTTGGTAATAAACGTGCATTCAGTTCAGATCCAGATTGACTTGGGAAGTACTCCCTACAAAAGTTTTCTTCAACTGAGTAATAGTACCAATTTCTATTATGAAGGCACCTGATTGTATGGAAAGAAAAACATGAAGAAAACAAAGCCACAGTGGAACATTTATGAGGCACTCACAAACTGGCACTATGAGAGAATAATATTCCTCATTTCCTGTAGTTTGTTTCCTTGATTGGGTTCACTGTGGAATACTTCTATGTTAATTTTTTAATGCCTTCCTTTCCAGTCTCATACCTTACCAATTTTAAAGGTTTTAGAACCACTATGTGATTTGCAAAATGCAACATTTCTCCCAACATTTCCATCCCTTCAAACAGAGCCCTGTATCTCAGATTAATGCTATTCCTTGTAGGACGCTATAAACAGATTTCTCATTAACAAACTGGTTTAAGAAGAAAATAGCCTATTAAACCCTGAAGACATGAAACTACTATTTTATCAAAAAGTAAAGGTTTAAACTTTAAAATAGATTTCCCCTTGTGTGCTCTGATCTCTTGTCAGTAAAGTCAGTGGGCAAAAGGCCTTGATTTCTTTCCTCTGTTACAGTAGCACATTTTTAACAGTGAGCAGCTATTCATTAACTTATGGAAGTCTTACTTTTGTCACATTTTGAGACATTTTCTGTAGATTGTATAATACTCTGCATTTTTTTCTGTCAATGAAAACTGAAAGCAAACCATCTGTGAGTTTCAAAGAAATTTGAATGAATCCATTTAAAAACATTTAAAGGTATTTTCCATTAAAAAAACATCAGGGTTTAAAAATTATTAATAATTAATATTTAATTAACAATTAATAATTAATATGAATCCTTCTGACATTTATTTAAACAATCTATGATCCTGACACAGAGGTCTAAAGTTTTACTCTTCAGGTTATAAGTGACAGCAGAAGATTAGTTGGTTTGGAAAGCAACCTTTGAATCTAGTCCCAAATATATAGTGGGAATGTGGGTGTATAATAAAAATATATTGGCAATGTCATAAATTTCTATGATACTAACATAACTGATTATTTTACAATTTTGTCAATTTTCTAAACTTACATTAATGACTTGCTCAAAATATCATCTCTCAGGTGATATTTGAAATGAAGCGGCTGTTCGCTTCACAGCTGCAATCTCTGAATGTCAAACTCAAATTAGGAGATGTACGGTCCAAACCAATAATTATCTCTGCCCCAGAGAGTAGAAAAAAAGATGGAGATCAGTGGGACATGAACACATTCAGGAAACAGAGAAAAGCACATCTGCTGATTTTTGTCACAGAAGTCTGTGGTCTTGTTGTTTCTAGCAGCCCATTTGTTGTCAAGACCTTTAGAAGTAAAGAGAAAAATTTTAAGTGTTTGAGTGAAAGTCGTGAGCTAACTGTGTAGATGAGCTGTAACTCTGTCTGTGGTTCACTGCCATTGTGTCAGTGCACACATCCCCAGGTAATAGAGTGTGGCTCTAAAGGATTCATAGAAAATGAACTTAACCTGCCACTGCATGAGCAGTGAAATGATTTTCACAGAATCACAGGATCAGTAAGGCTGGAAAAGACATATAAGATCAAGTCCTGTACCTTGTATTTGTGGTATTTCAGCTTCATTATTTCAAGGAAATTATGTGTTTAGGGACTATAGAATAAGGCAACAGAATTCCATTCTTGCCTTTTTACCCAGTGGTTGTCAGCTACATTAAATTCTACTCCCTTGAACTGTAACCAAGTGGTACCAAACTCAAAGGATTTTGACATTGCAGTCTTAGTCCAAGCCCCATGTGTTGCATTTCCCCCTTGACTCCAGTGGGCTTTGCTTTCAGTTCTTACCTTCAGGCTACTGATTAAGCTGCTTGATTTCTGGTACTAAAGAAACAGCATTTTGTCCAAAATGAAAACATCTGCAGAGCAAACAAACTTGTAAGCTGCAAGAACCTGTTTGTTACTTCATGTAAGTCTGTTTTAAGGAAATAGTCTTCAGAGATTGTGAGAGAGGATAAAAGATTTTCCATTTTCTCTGAGTAACAAAATTTCCACTGACAATGTCAGTCCTAAATTTTTTGAGTTGATGGATGCCTATTCACATGAGTAAGGAGAATTTATATATAAAAAAATCTACTGCTTGAGTAGCTTCATCTAGTTGGCATAAGTGAGAGTAGGTTTTAGCACAAGGAAGCCCTGAAAACATTTTCTGCCTTCCTTAATACTGTGCTCTCTACACCAACATGGACCTGAAACTAGATCTTTGTCTTTCTATTACTGTCACACCCTCAAAGATATCATGCAACTTATCCACATTTCCAGCAGGAATATTACCGATAGCACTGTCCATAAAATGTCACATGGTTCTCTTCATTGTTCAGGGGTTGAAATGTATTTTTTTTTTTAAATCTGCCTTACCTGGGATAAGGATGAATGCCAAGTGAGACTTCACCAAAGCATAATTTTTCTGGTTTTCAGAGCTCGAAAGGCTACAAGGCACACACATGCCTAACACAAGTTCCAACCACCAGCATCAAACCTGTTCTCTCATCAAGGTTTTTTCCATCAGTCCCGGGAGCCTGTCTCTGGAGCAAATGTTTGTAAAATGGAGGGCTCCTAAGGGCATTTTTCCTGTAGCAAGTCCAAAAGGAAAATAAAAGATGAGGTAAGAGAGGTACCTGCAGAACAAAGGTCTTTGGATTCCATCATACTGTCCTAATCACAAGCACAGTGAAGCTTTATGTGAAGCACATAAAGTATTGCCATACCTCCTATTTTCCCAGGTAGCTGGAAAACATTTGCTTGGTACAAAACATCAAAGGTGATTCTTAATTTTTAGGATTTATCTTTAGATTTAGTGATGGATAGAATAAATTTAAGACATTTCTGTAGGAAGTCTCTGGATTTGTAACATATACACTTGTTACTGGGGGGAAAGGGCAGCATGAGAAACATATTTTGTATTATTTTAAGCTTTAAAAAGTATCTCTATTTGGTAATGGTTGCCATTTTGTTACTCGGTTCTGTTGCCTTGGTTAGAGAGATAAATCCCATAATGCCTCTTGTAGGCAATATGACCAACAACTCAAATTTGTATCTTCTCAAAGAACAGGGGAGAGGAGAGAGCTGATGTTTTTCCCATTCTTGTTTAATAAATATGGGGAAGGAATTTGTATTGGTAGGCTGTTTGTTTTGAATAGAAGGGTTCTCCTGCATTTTTTGTCAGTGAGAATTTCTTCTGCTCACATACTTGATATTCTCTCTTTCCTGGATTTCTTCAGCAATATTTCTGACCCAGGGACATGTTCTCTTCTATTTGTCAGGATGTATTTGAGTATCAATTATCCCTAGTTTATGTGTTTATGTATTAGAAGGCAAATAGTAGCTGGAAAGTTCCTGGGAAGTACTGGAAAAGATATGCAAGCAGAAGGAAATTCCTAGGAAGCGGCATTGACAATTTCCTAGAAAGAATCAGTAATATTCCCAGAAAATCCTAGGGGAAATTCCTGCAGATACTGTGGAACCTGTGTCTGCCTGAGTATGGAAATGCTGCAAAAGTATCCTCCTGTTGCTAATAACATTGAACTAACAGGTTAACTGCAGAAGTGCAACCACTAGTATAATGAAGCTTGGTTAGAAAGTTTTGTTCCATGAGCAGCTCTTTTTTTCCTGCTCTAGTCATTCCAGCTATATTAGAGTACCAAGTGATCTTGTTGTGCTCTTGGTGATCTCAAATGCTAAAATGGTAGTCTAAATTCAATGGAAGGTTTTAAAAAGTAATTTGTGAGCCTTAAACTGGTAAAACATTTGCATTTTACAATTTATGACTGGATACTGTATGCTGATACAGCTTATCTGCAACTCGCATTATTCTCAGAGGGGGGGGTCTTGGTTTATGTATGCATTAGCAAGGGCTAAGAGAAAAATGTTTCTCAGTGACCTAGAGTTGCTTTGCATTATTAAAATGTGGTCTTATTTAAAAGAATCCTATAAGCTCAGAAAATGAGCATATGTGAGTGGTAAGAAATGGATGTCAAGAAGGTATAATACAGATTTTGCACCCCTCTCAGATTATTCTTAGTTCCTTCTCAAAACCCTTCCTGTGTTCTTTTGTGCTCTTACATTGTTAGGATACTTTCTGCCTTGCCTTTATGTCTCTCGTTGCCACAGGTGGAGTTTTCATACCTTCCAGGAGTAATCCTTTTGTCTCTTGTTCCCTGTGTAATTTTAAATGCTTCATTGATCACAGATCCACTGTTTGCTTCTTTTTGCCTGGGCTGATTCCAGCATGGCACATCCCTTGTGGTTTTCCATCCTGTTTTCTCTAACTTTGAGGTGATTAGTGCCATTCTTTGCCTCTGACTGAACTGAACTGAAGCCGAAGATGTTGACCATGTCCGTGTTTTCATGGAAAAATACAACTCAGAATCATTAACAATGTAATTTTGTAGATTGTTGCATCCCATCTGTCTCTTATAAACATACAGTGAAGGAAGGTTATAAAATTACACCCAGCTGACCATTTGGAAACAGCTAAACTTCCAGCACCAAAGAAACCTTTCCAAGTTTAGAAAAATAAATAAATAATAAAAAAAGAACATCATTATATTCACACGGAAACCTCACCAGTTTTTATCAGTAGAGGAAAATCGGAGCTGTAAATTGTCAAATCGAATTAGACAAGATAATTGCCAGCAGGAAGATTAAAGTGGTAGTTCATTGGCTCTAGCTTTGCATCTCTGCCACTGAGTAGCAACAGCTCCCTCAGAGGTTGAAATTATGCATTCATCTCTGTCCTCAAGTGGAAATTTTTTTAAAATATCTGCCAGGTAGAAGTTGCTAACCTTAATGTTCACAGATTATATCTTTCAAAGACTTTTAAAAATACTTCTGTATATTTAAGAAGGGAAAAATACATGTCTATAAATAATTATAGTAACTCTGAATAACCTTGTTATTTTTATTCAGACAAATATATGCACTCTTTGATGAGTATAGAATTTCTCATTCTCATTTTCCACCATAAGCTTGATTTTTAGAATTAAATGCAAATAAAATGTAGTGTAAGAAAAGTGAAAATCTTTTCAATAAAATATATCTTTCAGAGGGAGATAAGCACTTTCTTTTCTGTAGTTCTTCTTTAGCTCTTATAAGGTCTTGCTTTTGAATTTGTCCAGTGTCTGAATTTTTCTTCTCAATTCCCAGTAGCATTAGTGTAAATAATTACAAATGGTGTGGAGTATTTAGGTGATAGCTAGGAAATTAAATGAATTTAAGAAATAGAAGGACAATTCTGCATTCTTTCCTTCTTGCCCTTTACTGTGAGAGCTTCTTTTTACTTAGCAGTGAAGGTGTGAAGGGAAGTCTGACTGGAACCCAATTTTCAGTACAGTAATGTTTTTCAGTCCAACTCAAAAGCACAATGGAATGATGATAAATCAAACAGGTATTTGTTACAAAATAATATCAGGCATCTTATACCCTTAAGAAAAGCAGATATACTTGCTTAAGAAAAGCCTATATACTTGCACATATATAGGCAGAAAAAGGACCTGTAAAAGAAAAGGATCAAACACAGAGCTAATTAAGTATAAATAGCATATTGTATCTAGTTTTCAAAATGCAATAGTTCATATAAAATCACAGTTTTAAAAGAATATATTTCTGCCTTTGAAGGAGAGAGATTTGAGCTCCAGGGAATGGGCTTTTTCCACCCTTTCTTATTGCAGTCTGCCTTTTACTGTGTATGTTGTTTCTAACCTTAGTTCTGAACTGAATCTCATTTAGTAACACTGGAACACAGGACTAATACAAATGATGGAAAGTTAGCTATATGAAAGTACATTCCTAAAAGCATCAAAGAAAAAAATTACATCAGAAAAATCGCCTGCAACACAAAAGGAAGTCAGAGCAGTAGTTAAAGAATTCATTTCTTAAACTAGATGTCAGCAGTCTCAGCATGACTTGGTCTCCAAATTGCAGTACATAAACTGCCAAAATTCCTACTAAAGTCATTCTTACAATGGTGTGTGCATGAGGAAAAAATTGTCAGTGTTATGATTTGTGATGCTGTGATTGACAAAACCACAAAACAGTGAATATAATCTATTCACAGAAAAACTCAGGATCTTCCTAATGGAAAGAGTGGAATGTCAGTCTCATGAAGCTTTTTTTACAATGGAAACAAAAGATATCAGCATATCAAACTGTAAGGTGTCAAAGCCATTTTTGGTTTTGACTGGTTGAAGTGGAATACCCTTCACGTATCATGGGCTTTTGAACCAGCCAACATCAGTTTCCTGCTTAGACATGCAAATAATGTCCTAGTTGCATGACTGTCAGGGGAATTGTGCCCAAGTGTAAGGCTATTAATGTTTTTGGTAGTCTATTTTAAGGGTCTTCCGGAAACACTTTCAAACACTGGAAAGGTTACTCTTGATTAGATGTTAAATGGGTTGAATAATATTGGGTTTGGGGTTTTTTTCTGTTTTGGGTTATTTTGTTTGTTTGGTTTGTTCTGTTTTCTAATTCCAAGATATCTTGAATGGCAGGAAAGAGTGAGAGCTGAAGCCTTCTTGATATCTTTCTTTGGGTGTTCTAGAGTCTATTTCAACTTATCCTTTTTACCTGTTTGAATTTGGATAAATCACTCTACCATTCTGCACTTGCTTATTAGTGCTCCTCGTCCTTTGTGTTCAATGTTCAGTCGGTTCTTAGACTTACTGGGACTGCCTGTGCAGCTTTGCTTTCTGGGCCAGGAAATTGGCAGGGCTGAAACAGCATAAAGCAGGCTTTGGACAGTGGGAAACAAGTCTGTTGTCTGTCAAATTACTGGCAAAACGCAGCAGTTGTAATCGGGAAGGAAGGTCCTTGATACCAAAAGATGTGTACAGGAGGTCCCTCCGTTGTTGGCTGACTTGGAAATTCTGTGATTCTGTGATATCTTTCCTCTGCAGATTTTCATTGAAATCGTGGACTTCATGAGTTTAATTGGAGCTCTGATCCATTACACAAACTGGTTTGGTTTTTTTGGTTTTGGTTTTGTAGTTGTTTTTGGCATGGATATATACTAAAAGAAAAGGAGCTCATAATCCCTGGTGCTTCTATATCTATTTCTAGAGTCCTATCCCACTCCAGCACTGACTGCTTCAGAGTAGCAGCTGAGGGGGTTAGTTAATTACTTTGCACACTGAGACCCATCTGTAATTGCAGTTTTCAGGAGCAATGGTAAACATCAAGGTGGGAATACAGTCAAGCCATGAAGAGAGAGTGAAAACAGGTTATATCAACGTTGATCCGAATAAACCAGACTGCTTTGAAACAGGATTGCTTAATACGATTTGTCAAAAAAAAAGCCACAAAAAAAGTCAACCTAAAAATATGAAATTGTGAAATGAAATAATGCCTCAGTGCTACATTTTTGAAAAGAATATTTTGTTGTCATTACCAAAGATCCGAATTAGTTTCAGTGTTGTGTTGCTATGCCAACAGAAAACTCATCAGTTTGTTTGCTCCTGCTGTCAGAATAATACATTTCTGAGTTTAGTCCTCCAAGGAGGCCAGCTGTAGCCTCAGTGAAACATCATAAGCTTCTTTAAGAATTGAAAACAATATCTGCAAATGTATGCCTATGGAGTGGTCAGAAGATAAAAATTACCCATAGGTAGAATAGCGGTTTTTTTAATATGTTATCTTAATAATTCACAAAATGTATAAATAATCAAATAATTTAGGAAAAATGAATTTTCATTTAAGTTAGTGCTAGAGTGATAGATGTTAATTAACAGGTAGATTGGGTATTTTCTAAAGGTTTGGCAACTGGCACTAGACCAAGATGTGATTAATTATCCAGTGTAAGAGTTGATAAAGTTAAAATCTGTAGAGGTTCAGCATGTGTACAACAGTTATCTGAGTAGACTGAAGGAAGAATTCTTGGCATAGCCTAGTAGATAATACCCAGTGATACTTCCTGTTTCCCATGCTACAAAATTGTACAAGCTAGAGGCATTAATATTAATCCGGCTCTTGACATTGATATAATACCCCTGGAATCTAGAAATCAGCTCTTTTCCAAAATTTATGAAGGTAGCCCCCAAGGTTCTCTTCTTATTTTCCTGACCATGAAAAACATTGATTTTTCTGAGTTTTTGAATTGCTCCATTTCACACTTTAGCTTATACTCTTTTCCTGATCAGGCTTTTCCTCCTACTTCCAGCAGGTGCATTTTAGATGTTGGTCAATAATTGAAGACCATTATATTTCAGTAACCCATTTTTATCTGGACAAACTGTTAAGACAGCAGTTTGTTGTTTTGTAACTACATCCTGCTTGCTGATGAGGATGGGATCAAAAGGTAGCTGAAGGTGTGTCTATACAAGGAAGGTGGAGATATAACAGTCCCCAGAATTTCAAAATTATCTCTGATGCAATAGGCCAATGGTCAGAATCAGATCTCAAGACATCAAGGTGAGCATGGTGTGGGAATAAATACATGGTACTTAGTCACACAGGAGGTTGCTGCCGTAAGAGGCAGCAAACACTTGCTGTTTGCATCTCAAGTTACTATGTGATGCTACCATTTTCAGAGGTGGAGTAACATACCATGAGCCTGAGCTGACATGACAATTCCTATGTTTCTATTTACTATTTGAATTGAGTAGCAATGTTGTGATGAATAAGAGCATCCAGAATTAGGCTCCTAATAAATATAAATTATGTATTTTATTTGTTGTATAATTTATTGTTCATTTATGTGTTCTTCTTTGCCTGAGTTTGCCTTTCATGCTAATTTCTCTGACAGTAGGATTCATCAAAAGGATAACCAGAAGATATTTTTCATTTTAACAAATATAAATGGCAACCTGGCACTTCCTTATCTGTTTTATCAAGCATACAGAATAGCTTTTGGAATAATTACTGTTGCATTGGTTAAAAAAAAAAACAGACGGGAAAAAAAGATAAAAACAGCAATTTAATAAATACTAGGTGTCAGAATTTAGAGATAGATAAACCGTGTTAATCTATTGACTATATCTCTTGTGCAAAATGGATATAGAGCAAATTGGGATCCTGTTAAGTATTAAACTGATTATGCATTTGATAGTAGTTTTGTAGTATTCAGTTTCAATACGATACATCCTAAATTCTGCTCAGTGAAGCCTCTCTTAAAATTTTACATTGTTGCATCAGAATTATTACAAATCAAAATGTTGATGTGGTTTCTGTGTATCATTAGCAATTTTCTTTTAGGGGTGGGGGTGGTTATTGCATATCAAAGACAAGAAAATACTGGTTTTCTTTTAGGTTAAAGCAAATAATTAAAGGACTGACATGTTTTCTGTTCAAGTGAATGAAGTTGTAATCAACCAAGAACATCAAATTTAGCTGATGTAAGAGAGAAAACTGGTGCTGAAACTTCAGGGAAAACAATGTCCTATCTCTCTGAAAGAGAAGCAAGAGATTCTAACATGTCTGAGTCCTTGAGAAAAATGAGATGAAATGCAACAAGAGAAAATTTGATAGACAAAAAACACAAACAAACAAACAACAAGGTCAGTCTGCTGGACTTGGAGATGTGAAAACAGAGATGAAGTCATCAGGGTCTAATTGTCACTTCTAACCATTCACTCAAGTATTGGATTTATATAATATCCACTGCACTTCAGCTACAAAATAGCTTAAGACAAACTTATCTTTTGGTTGCACTGTCTGCAAGCAGAACAGCAAATGCTTGAGTCACGCACAGCTGAGTCCTTACTGGGAGCTTGGCTGGGCTCCTGAGCTGTGCCCAGCCTGGAACCATGTATTCCATGTACTACTGAGGGATGAGGGAAAAATCAACTCCAGAGGGCTCAGACGGTGTCTCACATTGCTCAAATGTTGTTAGATCACACTTCTCTGGTACCCAGGGTGGCAGCTAAGTGCCAAGAGCCCACAGCATCTAATCATGCAGACATGCCTGTTTAAGCTGTACTTAGCCCTGCTGCCTACTCTGCATTTCCAAATCACAATATCCAAGACTTCAGGGCTGACAGTCTAAGAAGGAAATTCCACTGGCACAGCAGGTAAAGCTATCTCCCATGCCCTGTCTGCATCCAGAATAAATGAATGCCTGCTAGGAATAAATGTATCATTCACACAAATGAAAACTATGCATAAGAATTGTCCAGAGAGTTCTGTGTTTAGCCTCAACAATGAAGAACTTATTTTTAATATTAGAATTTTTTGCTAATAATTCATTTTTCTATTTATATAAACCTCTTCATCTATAGATATTAAATATATAGGTATATAGTTATCTGCATTGATTAATTTTTTTTGGAGTAGGGGAAATTCCATTTACTCTTTAAGCTGTATTTAAGTTTATTCTTGGAAGACTTTGTGTGGCATTTACACTTTGATCTGTCTCTAGAATTCATAATTTCTGTTCCTGGAAGAAAAAGTCTACAGTCGGACAAAGGAATAAAAACATAAAGGCAGAAGCAAAATGTATAAATAATTAAATAAGTAAGTAGACAGGATCACTGTGCTATGTCTTAGTGGTATGAATACCTTAATTTCTTGAAGTTCTGGGATATTTATCAGAGCAAAAGTCAGGTATAATTACTTTAAAATTAATGCAATAAATGAATGGGTTGGAAGATTAAAGGAGTTTGTGTTTCCCACTCTTTATGTTTTAGTTTTAATTTGTTTCTTATTTGACAATTAAAATTGAGAATTTAATGAATAAAGTTGATATTCGTTAATCAACCTTAAATTCTGTATCTTAATTAGTTCTGGAAGGAATTTAATGGATCAGATTATTAGAAAATTGACAAAGCAGGCAAAAAAATGAATTTTCACTTTTAAAATCCCGTTTTACTGTTTCATAGTTGAAGCTTGTTAAAGGTGATTGTATCATAGGAAAAAGAGTAGATTTTAAATATTAAAAGTATTGCAACTTTGATACCTGTTTCCTCTTTTAAAAGCTTCCCACCTACATGTTTTGTGCATTTCTACTTAGAACCACTGATGAAGTGGACATTTGGTGTGGAGTACAGAGTATATGCACCATGTGTAGCATTACAGTAGAATTATGCCTCACAGAGTGCAGTGGCACGGCCAAAATGACCAATTGCCTTAGAGGGTGTGTGCATGGGCTCGCTTCTTGCCCATGTCAGTCTGCCCAAAAATATCAGCAGACAGCACTCCGGTGGAAGCCAAGTTTCTCCTCTGCAATAAGGGCTGCCAAACAAAGAGACTTCTGGAAATGGCCAATTGTGGTAGTTTTCACCTCTGTCACTTCTTAAAACCATTTCTACATTTTAGGAAATTGCTTAGAAATTTTCTTAGAAAGAAGGTTAAGTGGACTCCTTGGAACCCTCCACGCATAGCAAAGACATGGTCTGGCCGTGAAGGGGAAATTAATGTTAGGTTGGGAGCTTCTTTGGTTAAGTGTTTTTGTAAATACTAAATCATTAATTGCGTGAAATCTCCCTATATAGAGGCATTTTATATAAACTATTAAAACTGTGTGACTTTGAGTTTTCCAGTGAATGCCTTGGAACTTAATGAATGAGAATGTTAAAGCCTGTAAGCTGTACCAAAGCTCAGCCAAACTGAAGCTATGAATGAGTGCCATTAATGTATTTTTTAATTTTCATGCCATGGTCACTGCTTCTCAAAGCCAGTAAGAGGAAGCTATACATATCTAAATACAGGTAATTATTTCATAAGTCTATCACTGTAACAATCAATCATAGGCTTGGAAATTCAGGCCCATGTAATCCTTTCTTTCAAGAGACTGACCTAAAGTTTTCAGCACTGAAAAAAGCAGCTGTTGAAGCAAGTTTTTTCCCCGACAACCTGAATGATGTGGGAGAAATGGGAGGGAGATGGTGACCTTGTTTCCCAAGGAAACAGCTGTGTGCACACTCATGCACTGGAGGTGCCACTATGATATATTTTCCCTCCATCAGAGGGCTTTACTGGACAAATTGTGAGGGGTGTTGAAAGTGATAAAAGGAATGCATCACTGCATACTTGCTTGCATCAGTGCATACTTGCTTTACAAGCCAGATACATAAACAGTATGTTTTCTCACAGTCACCATATAGAAACATCCCTAGTGCCTTTATAAAAATTGATCTGCCCTTTGAAGCCATGAGCAATTTGAAATGACAGGATTTCAGACTCTAAAAAGATGACTAAGGAACTGGCCTCCTGATAATGCTGACAGCCCTATAATACCATGCTACCTGACTATCGCAACTACTACCAAGATTTTGATGCTGTGAGTAAACAGACGTAATAGAAGGATTAAACCATCAACAAACACACACTGATTTAAAACATTTATGTGTGTATACATTTTAGAGCTGAATAATTCATAATATGATTTAATTTTCTATAAAGTGATAGAAAAAAAGTTACTTAACTGAACACCTACTGCATGAGGAGGAATGAGCAAATACATTTAGTGACGAGTGCTTTAGAGACACTAACTAACACTTAAGTAATAAAAAGTCTGTGAAAAAGTGAAAATTGCCTAACTAAAACTAAATTGTAACTCTACAGGGTACAGGTTTGCCCTCAACAATGTCATTTAATCCTGCTTTTTTAAAAAGTTGAACTCTGGATTTGTAAAATGTGGGTGTGTTCAGCAGGATAGATACCAAGCACTCAAAAAACAATAATAATAAATGCTGGAATCTTTATTTCCTGGCAGGTGCTTGTAGCTTCTTGCTTTCACTTAGAGGTTTTTCTTTTATCTACTGGAAAGAACAAGGAAAATCTATATTCAGAAAAAAACTTCTTAGGTAATTTTCGTGAAGCAAAGTCCAAATTTTACTCCTGTAATGCTGGAAAATAATGTTGTAACTCCTTTTAAAGGAAAAGAGGAAATCTTACTTTAACAAGCTGCTGGATAACGATAGTTACAGTAACAAAGAGTTCAATGAAAACACAAAGGATAAATTTCATTAAAGTATGTATTTCAGAAATATTTTTTAAAATTCTTCTGAATATTTTAGCTTTATGTTTTTTAATTTTGAAGCGGTACTATTCAGTATTTTGTTACAATAAAATCAAACAGTGTAAACAGATTTTAGTAAAAATGGGGGAAAAAATATCAATACAAAACATTTTAGTAACAGATGGAAAGAACATGAAATAGCATGCCAAGCAAACTTCCTGTGCTTTTGAACCAAAATAAAAACTTTCAAACATTCAAAGATGTTACGTGCTTAAAACCAAAATTTTTCTAAAATTTGGTTTACTATTTTGAGGAATCAAATCCTCCTTTTCTTTGTCCACTTCCAGTTTCTACCATCTATATGACATGGTGGGAATGGTAGAGATTTGGCACTTTCAGGAAACACAATGAAAATTAAAATTTTAAAAGATTTTTAATATTTGTGTATAATCCTGTTTTAATTTAAATGAGCTCCCTTGATAGTAACGTATTATTCTTAAGAAAAGGGATAGCATGGGTAGCTGTATGTGGATATTTTTTTTCAAACAAATATAAGAAACATCAATAAATCCTACACAGAAAGGGGGGTAAATGACTTTTCTTAAGAACTAATAGATGGTACACCTTTTTTATTTTGGTATGCCTTTGCATCTTACCATGTAATTGTCATACTTGCAATTTCTATATTCTATATTACCTCTGAAATGCACTTATATGTCTAAGACTTTTATAAACCAAATGATATGAGAGTTTTGTTAAAATGTCTGTAATTATCAGAATTTTTTTTCACTTTCAGAATCCCCAGATTGAAATAGGTCAAGGTTTTAATAAATGTTCTTTTACTCACCATTTTAAACAAAAAGATTTCCTGTTTCTCAGACTCTACTTGCTGAAACTGAGACATGAGGACTATGTCAAGATTACAAGTCCTCTATTGAAGCTGACATGAAGTTTTTATTTTATTAGTGATTTTGGGCTGTATCATGTGAGGGTTGATAGAATGTAAAACTCCTATCATGTTACTTAACATCCACTATGCAATAGTTTTGCACCATATTTCCCTCCTATTATAATAAGGAAGACACTAGTGTGTTTGATGCATTTCTCAAATTCAGGTTTCGAAATATATCGACGAAGTACAGGGTTTCACACACCTATAGTAAGACTTAGTTTGTTTAGGAAAGGCCAAACTCAGAAAGTCAAACAGGAATTTAACCTTTCTTTTCTTTTTCTTTTTAATATGTTCAATTCCTTTTGGATTCTCCAAGTCCAGAATCATCAATGAGATAATAACATAAAAAGCTTTTGGATTTTTAGCAGAGTTTAAAAAGAGACAGTGATTTATAGTGATCCAGAAATAAAATGCTATTATCTATATAGATCAGTAATGTTAAAAGAAAGATTAATTTTACATAATACATTTACTTTTTTCCAGGACAATCTATATGCTGCATATTGAAAGCAAAAAATATTTCCTTTCACATTTCTCCATCTTGTGTTCAACTGAAATTTCAATGCTAGTATAAAGAAAAAGAAGTTCTTTTACTACACTACATAATCTATTGAATTATTGCAGGAAGAAGTTCAAAGTTATCTCTGAGCCAATGGAACAAAGTGTTTACTTCCTTTCATCTTCATTGATATGTTTCACAGAAAGTCAAGACCTGTATTAATAAATGCTCATTTTTCAGAGTGTAAGACTAATCCTGTTACTCATTACTTTATGCTCAAACACAAATACCCTAAATAAATTTAAAGATGAGAAAATTGTTTAGAATTGGATACTTATGAGAGAAGCATTTGTAATCCTATCAGGACAAGTAACTACACTAGTCTGTGCTTAGCATTTAGTAGGTTATAGAGAGTCACTTTTTAAGATCAGAAGGGACAATCTGATTTCCTGTATAGAATAGGAGAAAGAATCTCACCCTGCAGCTTGTATCAAAATCTGTAATTTTTGTTTGAGGTAGAAGGTGTATGTTGAACATTATGTCCTGACCTGCTGTAAAGATTTCAAGTAATGAAGAATTAAACAACCAGAATAAATTGCCTCAAGTAACTTACTCGTTCTTTAAGGAACAGAAAAATCAGTAGTAGGAAGATATACATGTATAGGCAGGTATCCTCTTCAGAAATGTATTGAGTTCAGAAAAGAATATATTTCCTTGCTCACATGTACTAGAGTATTAATATTAAACACTCTGCTGAATGATCCACAGGAGAAAAGCTACAGATTTTGTAGTTCTTAAATTTAAAAGCTGATCTCAATAAAGAATGTTCCCTAAAGGACATTTTATCTCTGAAACTGCTTTATCACATTGGAGAGTAATTGTTCTTTCAGAATTTCACAAGCAACTTTCTGAACCATTTGAAATCTCACTATTTTTCAATGACAGAAAAAGTATTAGTTAGAAAAGATAAAGACCAAAAATTGTCCACTTGGCTTTGCAAATGTCACATTCAGGATTAGGAAGTACCAGGTAGTCCATACTCTGCTTGAAGAAAGATGGTCCTATTTTCAAAGGTTGCCTACTTTCCATTCTTTGAATATCTGGGCTATTGCGACTTTCTTTAGGAAGTTATCTCACAGTCATAGCAGATCCCATTATCAGCAACTTTACTGTGTTATTTAACTTACTTATTTTCTCAGCCTTGTTTCATTTCTTCCAGTTTCCATTATCTGTGACAGGATATGTAGGGCTTGCAACAGACAACAATGCATCAAGAGATAAAATGACCTAAAGTATTGTGACTTCACCTTGTCTTCAAAACTGCTGCTATAGTTTCTTTGTAATTTTTTTTTTCTCACAGTGAATGTTGTTTCATGTTTCTTCAGGATAATGCAGTTTAAATTCTAATGAGGACACTCAGGATATTAGTGGAGTTACTTTCTTCCTCCCCCTGCCATTAAAAGTACAATCAGAAATATAAAACACTTGCATACAGACAAACATCAATAAGTAATTAAAGGCACTTTTTTGTACTCTCCCTTTTTCTAGATCTCCAGAGAGACCCACAGACAGAGAGATGGCCTTATGGTTTTGCTGTTGGCACTTTCCTCATTTGTTCCCAGCTCCTTGGCACAACATATTTTACTCCCTTCAATGTATGCAAGGTCAGGATCTGCAGGTAAGTCATGGACAGCTTTGCAGCTGACTTGTCAAACAAGACCAATAGCAGTAACGCTGCGCTGAACATGTAATTAAGAGTATTAAGCCAAATTAGAATGTAATTGATGACCTAATGATGAAAGTACCACTTCTCATTGACTGTTCCTGAGACAACCGGCCTCTTTATGTGCACTGAATCTTCATTGATGCCTATGTAAAGAACAAAACAAAGAACAGCTGTGGCATCATGGGCTGAAACAACTGTATAATAAATTCATCCATTTTGATTACTTTGGATTTATAGAGATAAACAAGAATTCTGAAGTGAAAGTGAGACTAGTTTGCCTACATAGATAAAGGCTGTAATACATACATGAAAATCTTGATAAGCTAATTATAGAAGGGAAATCTTATCTAGCCTTATGTATATCATTGAAAAGTAGTGGGTATTGAATAATAGCAACTCTCAAACTCTATTTTTTAGCCTCTACTCAGTCATAATGTTCATGGAAGTCAAACAGCTATTGTAGCTCTTTCTACATTTAATTTTCTCACTTCCTCTGTATTTCTTGGTATGTGGTCCAGTGAAACATATGCACATACATCTTAGTTTTATGTGAGTTTGATAGCAAATGGATATGGTGGTTTTTTTCTTGCTGTATTATCATATAATATCATATGCAAAAATCCCCAAATATTAACTTCTTCCTGTTATCCAGCTGTTTCTTATGGAAAGTCATGTCACACAAAAAGAATAAAGTGAAATTCATAAGAAAAGCTCACCCACAAGACCATCAACATTTGGTGGTTTGTTGGTTTTTTTTTTTTTTTGATTGCAAAAATGAACAATTATGGCACAGCAGATGGGGATAGATATCTTTTCAAAAAGACTTTTTTCCCTTTGGAGGGATATATTGCAAAAATCTGGTTAAGTCTGGAAATCCCATGGTAGGTTAACATCTGGGGAAAGGGGAGCTTAAATACTGGTAAGGTTTCTTTGCAATATACATAGCTTTACCAACATTTTTGGAAAAGAAGATGAGGATATGTGGAAACCTGTAGGTAAGGTATTCCAAGTGTCAGAAATAAACAGCAGGTAATATTTTGTGGAAGCAAAAATACTTATGTAAGAGGATGTACTATTTTGAAAATACACAGGATAACAATGAATGATCATTTTCTTTTAAATGAAAGGAAAATGGCCTCTTTTTCCATAAGGATGGTGGACTGGTCTGAGTGACTATGTGCGTGAGTTCATGAAATATTAAATAAAATAGGAATAGAGCTACTTCATGAAGAATCCCTGATTCAAAGGTCTGTACCTCTAAGACAGAACACTGCTACCTTTATTTAAACATACATGCTAATGGCTCAGGGGAAGAGCTGATGCTCCTAGTTTGCTTGTTTTTTCACCCAGGGAAGGTCACACTAGAAATGGTCTGCTGGGAGAGGTAGAAAACTAAAAGTTGCATCAATCTTAGATGCTCTCTCATATACTGACATGGCCCATGCACCCAGAAACTTTGCATGACATAAGAGAAGATGTCTTCTAGATCTTCTTTTACTGTAGAACCAAGATGTAGCTCCTGGAATAAAACAAAATAAAACTTTAGAATCCAGATTCTCAACTAGTGCCCTTGCACATACATGACCTTGCCTATCCTGTCTCTACTTATAAGAGTGGCCTTTGTGTCATTTAGTGTTTACTCGTGTTCCATATGGAGTCAAAAGTTTTCTTTGGGAAGTTTTGGAATTTCTTTAGCACCCAGCAGAAGTAAATCTGTGGAATAAGTCAGGGGTGCTCGGTACCTCCAAAGAATGCTGTCATATAATCCTGAACCACAGGTGTTTGTGCTGTTTCTGTTAAATGTTATATTCTTGCCATTAATTCCTTTAGTGACCATTTTGCAGAACACGATTTTTGTGATTTTGCCAGTCTTACTGTACTTACAACAATGCTACAAGCATAATTGCAGTAAATAGTTCATTATTATAATCTAAAGGCTATTAAATTAGCCCTGAAGATAAATCACACATGTAGATCACACATTAGGATCTGGTATTTGTGCAGATCTTTTGAAGAATCTAAATTTATTCCTCTTTGAAAATGTGAGTAATATTCAAAGCTGGTAAGGAATTAAGTGACATGGGAAGTAGCTTTAATTGTTTCCCATGGGAGAAGTGGATGAGTCATTGAATTTGGTGAGGTTATTTGATATATTGCTTAATTTGATTAAGCATGACAGAATTTCTAAACAAATTAGTGTTCATCAAGGCAAAACTGATGTTCTAGCTGAGACACTCTCTAAATTGTCCAGATTATTGTGAGAAATCACTGAAATAATACTGTAAATATATTTAGAAATTGGGAAAGGACACTAGCCGTTTGACCTGGAATATTAGAGCAAAGTATTTGACAACAGTACATACATAAATTTGCTGAATTGTACTTTATTTGCTGTGTATAGCCTGCATTCAGGACTCCCATATAAATAGCCCAGAATTTCAGTGATGGTGAGTGGCAATTTGCTTTGGAAAAGAGAACACTTGAATATAAAGTAACAGAACTTATTAAACTTACTAAAATAAAGTGGAGATATGATCTCATGTAGAGATAAAGGATATCAGGAGAGTTATTGAATTGAAACAAGATGGAGACCAAGTGTAAAAGCTGCTTGGAACAGGGCGACTTCTTCTTTGCATTGAGGTTTTGTTATAGGCATGTGGACATGTCTCTTTTTAGAGTACAGATAAGATTTCTGGGAAATCCAAAAAAACTCTGAAGTTATTTTGAAAACCCAAGGGGTGTATTTAATAGTGAAGGAAAATCTTTATCAGAAGGGAAGGTCACACCAAAACTATTTTGGTCTAAGTGAAATCTGGAAAGAACTCTTTAATTAAAATCAACCACCTGAAAAAAAATAATTCTTATTCCTAAAAGCGTACCTCATATAAGATTTGGAGCAGATATCGAGGGAAAAAAAAAAATATACTGACCTTGGGTGTGTAGACTGTTTGTCTAATAATCTTCATTAACAAACTAATGAGCCTTACACTGTTTCATTGTAATTTACCTACAAAACCAGCAAGTTGTTCCACCCCTTGGAAGACCTCCATCCATTTATTTCCCATATATTATTTGACAGATGACCCCATTTGATCCTAAGCCAGTGCCAGGTGGAGCAGCAGGAGAGCTCCCAGCTGTTCCAGGGTGACTAACACGATGGGAACTGGCAAAGAACAGCATGAGGATTGATTTGCACATTAAAGTGTGATAGAAAGTGAATAAGTTATCTTCTTGCTATGACAGGGTAATCCCTTTCTTTTATTCTTCAGAAGAAAAGTACCTATTTCTCACACCACATAGATTTAAATGTATGCTGTGTGAACTTTCAACTCTTCCTATCCCTAGAATCTGGACACTGTTACTATACTGCAGGGTAAAAATAAAGTTTGACATACAATGATGCAGTGTGCTGTTTTAATTTTAGGATTACATTTTAATGTAAGCTGGAGATTTGACAGCACAATGCAAATTTTTTGTGCAATCCAGGTTTTTGCAATTCATTTTTATGTTAATCTTTATCATCTAACTGTTATTCATATGGTAATTTGTTACTAGCACACCAGTGTACTCTTTTTAATATGTAAGTTAGGGAATTTGTGCCATCTCACAGAGAGGCATTTAAAGAGACCCAAAGTTGAGTTTGTTTCACAAACTAAAAACAAAGCCAAATGCTACTCAGACATATTTGCATTACTTAGTGTTAGAGAAACTCCTGCTTTTCTGAAATCTTTGCAGTAAGCAATATGAGGGAGACCATAGTGAGGAATATTGTCTTTATCCTCACACCTGTGCAGTCTTAGCAAATTCATCCCTTGTGGGACTAAATAGATCCTACAAGGATTATACTGGAAGGGACAGGCTGGGTGAATAACCGAGACACTCTTTGTCTCCGTAAAGAAGTAAAGACCAAGAAGGGGATGAGAAGAATTGTGTTGAGTGGTATCTCACAGTATCTCACTACAGACCAGTGCAAAGCACTCAGCACTCTTCAGCATCCCAGGGAAGGGGAACTCTAATGTACCTGTGTCTCTCAGAAGTACCCTGAGGTTCCACATTTTCATATTGTTTTGAGAAAGACCTAGACTGAAAGATGAACAAATATCTTGATTTTCTGAAGGTCAATTTGTTTAGCATGTGAGTGAGTATTGGTTACCTTGTGCATAATAAGAGCAAGATTCTCTTTTTCCTGTTTTTCCCTTCCATCCTCCAGCTGAACTAGTTCAACTTGCATTGCTACTGTTTTATTTAAACTTACTTGACTTGTAGGATTCCAAAGTTTGTGCTGGGGAAGGAAATTGTTCCAGATACAGACCTTTCCAGTGCTAGTTTTTTGCAGAGCTTGAGAAACTTCATTTGGTGATTTGGCTTTTCTATTTGTCAATCCTTAGTCCTGAAAAATGTTTGTAGACTTGTATGTGCTTTGTTCATTTCACTATTGCCATACTTAGACTGTTGCTTTTCCTGCAAGGATTGGAGTGAATGTGTAAGACAGGATAGTGGGAGGTGAGAATTTCACACACATCCTACCCAATACTCGGTGATGCCTGGAACTCGGCCATCCCACAGCTCCAAACACTGTGCGTCATTCCTCCTTAGGTATACGACACATGATTCAGAAATATGTATTCAGAGCTGTAGCTACTTCTGGCTTTTTTATCCAAATATTTACTATGTCCAATACCATTACAAAACAAGCTTCATAAAAGTTGTGCATCTATGGAAGCACAACTGTTGTAGCACAATGTATGAGTGATGTCTCTGCTGGGTGGCCCTGCAGGTAAAGCTTCATATTTGCTTAATCAAAAGCTGTCTTAGTCTTCACATGCATGAGAGAGGCAGTCAGAAAACTGAAATTCTATGCTCCCTCTGGAAACACGAAAGAAGGTAAAGGATGAGAGATTCTGCTGAATTGGACAAAAAAAAAAGGGGCAAGCACATTGAATTGCAGGACTAAGAAGAGAACACTTTTGTAAATTTATAATTGCACAATAGTTTAATCTTGTAGAATAAAATGTCTTTTTCTCTATTCAGATGGAAAAAAGAAAGTATGTTTTAAGAAGTCTATTGTGTTAAATTTTTTGCAATGATCTTTGAGGTCTTCATTTGCCTTTGTCCCATGGGCTTGCAAAGACAGTTTTGATTCTCNTTTTTTAGCTGCAAAATCCTTCCTATCAATTCTCAGCAAAGCTGACTTGCCTTACCCATTTCTTGGCTATTAAGAGATTCATAGAATCACAGCACTGAATACATATCCAGCTCAAAGGCATATCCATATGGTTTTGCAGATTAGAGAATTCCTTCAGATGACGTCTCACAGCACTGAGATACTGGAGTACAATAAGGAATGTGGACACTTAATAGTTTGGAGGGAGTTTTGAAATTATTAGCTCAGGCAATAGTAATAGCAACACAGGATTCAAAGAATTGTAAATCACAGACTCTTAACTTCATGTTGAGGAATTAAAGTAGTGGAAAAAAGTCAGGAATGTGCTTTCACACAGAGATTAGTTGCTGTGCGTTTAGGCAGCATGGAAATGTATACTAAACAAGGAAAATGCAGGAAAGAGACTGAAAACATCAACACTTCATGTGGTACTGATCATAGGGTAAAATGTTGATTTTCAGCCTGCCCACTACTCAGGGAGGAGTGTGCATTTTAGACATGTCAAAGCACGCTGATGTTATTGCTTTTTTTATGCAACAAATTCAAATCTAGACTAAATTAACAGGAATTGCCATTAGTGGTTCCTACTCCTCAGTGTATATAAAATAAGCCATTTGGGGCCAGTTGTCCACACTATGATGTTGTCATTTTGCCATATGACACCAACTGGCAGCACTGCTGACAATCATATTAATGCAAGCCAGTAATTAGGTAGGCATAGGAAGGGTATATATCCTCAACACTACTAGTAGTGTCTCTGTAATTATACTGAGTCACATTTTTGTGGGTGGTGCAAAGAATCTTGCATTCATCTCTGGAAATGCTAAAACTACTCTGTTGTGTAATGTAGACGTTACATAGTAATATATTTTTGTAAATGTAAAATGCATTTAAAATAATGTATTTTAACACTTTTTTTAGGAAATATGGGTAATGATATTTAATAAGAATATTTACAAGGTGTTTTACATGTCATGTTGCAAAATGTATGCCTTTTCTTTCTGAATATGACAAGTTTCTATAAACCATTCAAGGAGATGGGGTAAGGGGGGATGTAAAGTGTGTTATAACTGCTCAAAAACAGTAGACCAGTTACTCGAGTACCTGAAAAACAAATCCAAATTTTTTAGCAAAATAAATAATTTAGGGAATTTCAGCAAGCCTACAATATAACTTTGTTTTATTAGAAAAATTAAAGGTTAAGAATAGAGCTGGTCAGAAAAAAAGGTAAATATGTTTTCCAGAGAATTTTCCTATTTTTTAAGATTCTGGTAAGTCTGGAAGGATAGTGGCAAGCTCCTCCTTTTCTGAAATCATTCATCTGTCCGTCTGTTTGGCTTTATAGTATTATTCATTCGTTATTTATTAATTTGAATTACCCTGGGTTTGCAGCAGCTCCTGTGAGATTCTCAGGAATTTTAAAATTGTCTGCAAAAATCTCTTCTATTAAGGGATGTAAATTGCAAGGGAGATAGTAAATCCTTCCACAGGAGTCTGATGTATCTTTTATTATATGAATTATTTGGTTTATTTGAATTACATGGATTATATGAAATCCACCTCCTTAATTTTCCTTATCTCATTTTCAAGATAGTAGTCAATCATGAGGAAATGTGAATTGCTCTTAAGAATTAACTTAATTCTGTTTCTGTTGTAACTAAGAAAATGTTAATAGCTGAAAAATGGGCTGAGTTAAAATTAATTTTTGAGAAAATGTTACAGCCAGTACTTCATTGCAAATTAGCATGGATTGATTAGCATGAGCCACTGCTAGGCAATAAACCTAATATGGCTTATGAAATGGGTCCTACCAGACACAGCAAGTTTCTTCTTCCCATACTGCCTTGGAATTTTGGTAATAGTCTTGCTGTGGTTTGTTTTGTTTTTTTTTTCCTGTTGTCTTCCAATAGTGCATTACAGCTTGCCTTTCCTCTGGGTCTTAAATTTGTCATAGTATGTTGTTTTATGACCTGTGGGCTCTGAATATACTGTGTAAATGTATTGTGAGCTCTTCAGGAACACAGTGTGTAAATGTTGCATGATTGCTGGGACTTGATCCAGATGTCAAACAACTGCTTTCAATCAACTGTGTGTCCCCACAGCCCCTATAGATCTGTGTTGTTCTTAGCAGGGACCATGTGGAGCAACTGAGCCATGCACTAACTGCACAGGGAGAGGTGCAGTGCTTGCCAGCTGCAGACTTTAGGAAGTCTTTCTGGTACAAAAATATTCCCCTTGTAACTGCAAAGTCAGTCTCACTCCCTTTTGTCTTTCGTTTGTGAACTGTCTCCCATTTGAACGCCTCTCACTGGCTCAGTTACTCCCTGCCCCTGCTGTATTATAGGTGTCTTTTAGTCAGCAGTGTTGTCAGAGGCTGTATTATTGCTATCAATTGCTTTTAAGTTCATGAGAGATTGCAGAGACAGTAAACTTATGAACCTCTTGTTTCAGAGGTTTCTAGCAGATCTACTAAAAGCCTCTAAGAGTTACACCTAAGCAGCAGAACTGAAAATCAGTCCTTATAAGTAAAGCTTTGTCTATTCACAAATCTATAGTTTTAATCAACACATTGGAATTTAATTAATATGCTTTATATACTAATATATAAAATATATTTACTAAAATTAACTTTAGGTTTACATTACAATTATTTACTTCTTCCTTTCCCAGTATAATCCTTTCTATATAGGTCTTACTGACAGATATAGAAAAAGGTTTACAATCCTGTTTGTCCCACATCACAGTTAATAGTTCAAGATAATCCATCCTTCTCTACTTTATAGACTGTGGAGAACTGGACTTTCAGAGGTACTGAGGATTGCTGTGATGGGTACTTAGTATAGTTGATCTTAAAAAACATTTTAAGTCATCAGAAACCTGGACATCCTTATAGTGCAAGGAATTGAAGGAGTTTATGGCTGACTTGGTGTGTATTTCCTTTCATCAAGTTCCTATTTAAGTATAATAGCTAGTGGAAGCAACATTGGAGGTTTAATTTATAATTAAATAATCCAACCAAAAAGTTGAAAAAAAGATGAGTATTAGTAAAACCCATCCATATGGATGGAATATGTAGGGGTTTTGACCCTCTCTGCAGGTAGTCCCCTTCAGCTATATGGAATTATGCACTTCCACTAGAGTAATTTCTGAATGGAACAACCTGGTAGAACAGCATAAGGCAAAAATATGTAAGAAAGTTTAAAGTCAAAGCCCAAATGGAAGCCCAAAATTGCCTCTTCTTACAGCGTTAAGAGCTCAGCAGTTAAAAAACTTGACCAAGAGGCCTGGTTTAAGGTCCCATAAGCAATTTTAAATGCACATCCACTTTCCAGGAGAGGAAAAAACCCAACCAACGAAGACAGTTTAATAGTGAAAACAATAGCTGTGCATGCAGGCAAAACAAAACAAGGAATTTATTTACCACTTTCCCTGGGCAGGCAGGAAAGCTGAACTTCATCATGCATGACAGTTACTTCGGAAGACGAATGACATCACTCCAAATTTCCCCTCTTCCTTCTTCTTCTCCCAGCTTTACATACTGAGAATGGTGTCATACGGTGTGGAACATCCCTTGGGTCAGTCGGGATCAGCTGTCCTGGGGATGTTGTGCATTCCCAGCCTCCTCACTGGTGGAGATGAGTGAGAAGCAGAAAAGACTTTGGCTCTGTGTAAGCTCTGCTCAGCAATAACAAAAATGCCCCTGAATTGTCAGCACTGCTTTCAGCACAAATCCAAAACACAGCCCCATATCAGCTATATTGAGAAAATAAAATCTGAGCCAACAACATCAGCACACTCCAAATGGTGGAAAATATAGTATAACTGATTGTAAACTGCTTTTTCATAGTGATCAAGTATTCTGAGTATGTATACTGGGGACCATCACTTGAAATTAAAAATTGCTCTAGACTGCAAGTAGAATTTATAGAAATCCCTATCCTTGTTGATCTCTTTTGGGCATTGTCAGCAAATGTCTGTCAAACCAGGCTACTATGGAAACTCAAGCTATTGGAATGCTCAGCTTGTGGCTCCTGATTGAAAAACTGTGAGAGAACCTTTCAAAGTTGAATGGTTGTGAATATGCATCAAAAAAGCTTTTTGGAAATTTTAGGGAAAAAAAATAGAAGCATTTTCAGAGTTGAAACTAAGTGAGACTTGAGAAGCACAGTTGAGCATGAAGCAAAATTTAGATGCCTAAGGCTCACTTTAAAAGCCTAATTTATTTACTAGATTTAGAGGATGAAATCTTACCTTAAAACTGATAAAAATGGATAACTCTTTCAAATTTTCAGACAGTGGGAATAAATTTTCTAATGTTTAGTAATTGAAATACCTAAAGTTCTTTCTTCTCCCTCAGCTGAAAATAGAGTAATTTTTCTTTTTCACCTATAAAGTGCAAAGAAGCAGTTTGATAACACTATATCCCATTGGGATACTAATGCATGGAACCCAGCCATTAGGGAAATATAAAAGTGCTTGACTGTACTGAACTACTGTACCCCACAGGATAGAAAAAAAGGAATGATCTGGGAGAGAAATAAAGTTGTCTAAGTTGTTTAAGAAATTTTTAGATCACCTGTCTAAGGTGATTCTTTAGGAAGTAGAGGTGTTTTTAGTGGAAATAGGTTTATTTTATGTTATTTTAGCTTTTGTGGAGCAGACCTGTTTTGTGTTATATGAAGGATACCTTTCATTCTTGACAAATTGTCTTGATCTCTGAAGACAACCCCTATTTCATTTAATTTGAGGCTTTGAGATTCTCTTTTGCTTATAATCTATTAACCCACTCAAAATCTAGAGCTAAGTTAAATGTCTTTTTAATATTACTTGTTTCAGCTAAAATGTTGTGAAACAACTGGCAAGGTAACTGCCTTTAGAATTCTGGGTTTACTGCTGACCACCATATTATTTCTTCAGATAATTTTGTTCTTCTGTAGATGGGGGTGTAGTCTCCACAGCAGCATTATGAGCAGGCAGGAAGTTTCTAGTGCCTGCTGAGTGAAAAACTTGGAGGTTTTTCTTGACTCCTCATGAGTGAGAAAGGTGAAGTTTGAGGTTTGTCCTCACTCTCTATATAGTCTACCTCCTTAGTGGGATAGATAAAAAGATAGATAAACTCGGTAAAAGCCAACAATGTATTGAAAATTAAAGTTTGATACCTCATCTAAAAATTGTCACTAGCATGTCTTCTGTATTCACGTGTTTTGAATGAAAGCAGAAAAAAGAAGTTGAACTGTTTTTTGGGACTGTGGAGTTAGATAAACAAGCTTCTATATTACATATACTTACAGTGCATTATTGTGTTTTGTAACCTACCTGTATGAAGCTTAGTTTTCTAGTTTAAATCCTATTTAGGGACTGCTAATTTGAATTACTCTTAAAATATATGCATGGTTTCCCTCCTGAAGATCAATTATTATATTCCATGTAAGTTATCAAAACTTTTGCTTAAATTTGCTCTCATACTGGTTAATTATTGTTGTTCTTTTGATTTATTTAGCAAAAATTGCCCATGCAGTGTATGTTAGATGTCATTTGATTTCTTTGAGAAGGATTTCTTTGAGAAATGTAGCTCTACTACCTTCAGGGAGAAAAATTTAAAAAGTTATCAATATAAAAATAGAGCTATGTTTTTCTACAATGATTTGGAAACATTTGTATTACAGTAAGGTGACAGATTTTGGAATCACTAAATATAAAAATTCAGCTTTCAGAGGAAAAAGAATAATTATCCATGTTTAGAGCCTATGGAAAACTGCACAATGTTTTGCTCTCATAGTTCATCTGTGATTTTTTATATATTTATCTTTGGTTTTCAAATATAATACTTATAACTTTTTGTTCCTGACAGATAATTTTCAACCTTGTTCTCCCATTGAGGGTTTCAAGAACTGCCAGTGAAACGGCCTTCACTGCTAAAAACCTTTTTGTTTAAAATCTGTTTTGGATCTTCCTTCATCTGTATTAAACCCAAAGCTTCTTGTCTAATCCAACATGTAGAAAAGGTGTTTCCTTTGCTCTCTGCAGCTCTTTTAGATTTTTTTAGAAGTGTTGGTGATTTTGTCTTCTTCCTTTAGACTAATCAATGCTAATTTGTTTGGTCATTCATCATTATCATTGCTTGGATGTTTTGTTCCAGCTGAGACCTTACCAAAGCTGAACAAATTATGCTCTCACTAAAATCGAAATTCAGAACATATGGGAAGTGTTTCTTTCCTCATCTTTCCTCATCCTCCATTTGCCCACACCCGCTAGGAAGGCAACAGACTTCAGTGTGAGTAGAAAATATGAAAGTCGATTTCTAGTACAAACAGAGTCTAAAAGCCTGTAGTCCCAAAATAAAAAGCTGTATCAGAGCATATTCTTGTACCATGAAAATATTCATGTCCCAGGAAACCACAAACACCAACCTTGGTGTTTTATAATCCTTGGGACAGTGAGCCTTTTATCATAATCTGGTAGGTACTTCTGTAAACTTGATACCCTGTGGTACACGCTCAGAGCAATTTATCCCAAAGGAAATCAGGATAAATGTGACAGAAAAATAAATTTTATAAAAATTTTAACGTTTTAAGAGAAGGAACAATAGCCTCTATTCAAGCAACAATTTCAAACTTCCGGAAATTGTACCTCTTTGAAAAAAATTCTGTTTTCTTTGAGAAATCTACCTGTACCCTGAACATACAGTACACACCTATATTTAATAATGAGCTTAAAGGCCAGAAAATAAATACATACTGTTGGAATAGAATCTGGGAAGTTGTTGGGTTTTAAGAATAAAAAGGGATAGCAATCTGTTTTTCAGTGCATAGATCCCAACCTGGACACAAGAAATAGGACTGTAATCAGAGGCAGATTCTTAGGACCATTTTTGTATGAAGCAGTACTTTGGCAGAGGCCCAAATAAGCAGACTTATAGTGGTTTACACATCTCACTAGGAATGAATGAAAAATCTATTGCTACAAATATTTCTTTTGCCTAAAGTGGGATAATTGTCATGTGGCAAAAGAAAGCAAACTATATAAAAAAGACTAGTTTTATCTCATTTCAGACTCTAAAGGATTCCTGTAATGCAGTGGTTCTGGAAAGTTAAAACTGATTAACTAAATTATTAACTGCAAAATGAAATTGAACTTCTGCTTTTCTTATTCAGAAGCTTTTGTTTGTGGTAATCATAATCCAAGTTATGAAATTTAATATGTATATTCATACATTTATTTTCTCTTAAATTTCCTGCTTGTCTCTGTACTGTTGCTTATACAGACAAGCTCTAAAACAAAGCTTGAAGAATAATTGGATTTAGAAATCCTGTTTGCTTCCATTATCTCCTCTTACACAAAAAAATTCAAGTCACTCCATTCTAAACAACATCCTTTATGTTAACAGTAGGATATTGTTTTGTTGATACTTATGCTGGAGGATACGAATTGGAATTATACCTTTCTAGGTTTTAAGAATTTTGCATCCTACCTAATACGTGTTTTCAGTGGACAGCTCCATGAATTTCTTTTGTTACCTTCAGAAAGTGCTGCGTTTTGCTCAGAAAGTTGCTAATCTGCTCACAGTGAATGACTGAGTACAAGAAGGCCAAAGGCAGCTCCCCTTTCACCAACATTAGCAAACTATGCCACTTAAGCTTTTGTTTGCCATCTCTTCTGAGTGTGTTTAATGAAAAATCTCAGGGTTGTTGGAAGGGTGAAAGCATTCAAACCTGAGAACTGATTATAATAATTTCTTATGACAATAATTTCTCCATCTAATTCAATAGTTTATTTCTGGTTTGTAACAGTCCTGCAATATTTGGTGATTCAGAAAAACCTCAGACTTTATAGCACAGTTTATACCCCCTATTTCGAGAAAGATTCTCTCTTTATTAGCCAGTTGTGTTCCTGCTTCAGTCTTTGTTCCCTACTTTTCTCTGACATTGGAAGGATGCACTACAACACCATTTTAGAAATGCTAAACTTTACAGTATTTTAGGTAAATTAAGACAAAACACAAAATAAATTGTGCACATCCACATGTGCAAAGAGGTTTTGATATAGCATTTCTGTGCTACAACACAATCATTTGCAGTTTTTTTTAAATGTCAAAAGTCAACCTTTTGATCAAAATGTATCAGAGGTTGCAGATGAAGTCTTCTATGATTTCTGTGCAATCCAATATGATTTATTCTCTTTATGGAAACTTGTAAGGGAATAGTTAGTCAGCTGCAGAGCTACTGTGTAGTGATAGAAAGTATTTAGAAAGCCTGAGTTCAACATCTACCTCTCAATTTAGGTTAATATTAGTATGAACGTGAAGCAAGCAACATAAAGGTGTTGCTTGCTTTAAATAAAATTTTAAGCAAAATTATAAAATGTTTCAAATTTTTCGAAGTTATTCACTTGATTAAAAAGTGGTTTTGGCCTGGAAGAAAATCATAACCTTCATTTTCTCTGAATTACATTTCAAGAAACAAAGTAGAGCAGGATATATTTGTGGAGAAGATGTGATCTGTGGCATAACCAAAATTAAGCTCACGTGTCCTGAAACACAGCCCCAGAATCTGTCCCATAAACTATTCTTCCTACAGCAGGTCCATACACATATTTCTTTCTATCCCTCAGCTTTGTCTGCTCTTTAGAGACACTGACTACACTGAATTCGCTTGCAGAGCTGCCTGTGTTCTCTTAGCTCAAGCTGACATCTGTCTAACACTCGCTTGGGTTTGAGATCAGTTCCAGAATTAGCTACATTTTACTTTGTGAAAACCCTAAAGGATACAAAATTGCCATGTTATCACCTCCATCAAGAGCATTGCTGCCTATTATAAGAAATCTGTCATCTGAGGTGAATTTTGCAATGTACTTGCCTAGAAGGACTTAAAGAATATGTTTTGGGAAAGGAGCATGTACCCAGCGCCCCCCAGCTGGCTCAGACACTGTCCTCTTTGTCTGTCATTGTACCGCACTTCAAGTGGATTCTTAGTCTTCTCCCTGGTCCAGTAGAAACTGTTTCTTTCCTTAAATTTTTCAGAGCTATTTGCCATTAGCACAAATTTAGATGTTACTGTTCCAGTATCTGGCACAATGTGATCACACCTCACCAGGTAATTTTCTTTAGAAAACTGCGACCTGTTGGTACAATGGATCCTGAAATGGAGAGTAAATTAAACATTGTCATCAGTATCTGTGGCCTGCCTAAAGTTCTTGCTAGGTTACACCTTTGATTGACTGTCTCTTGGTTCGACCATTCAGGGTACTGTCTGTTTTACAGGTAGCATTTTAGTTGTGTTGTCCAGGAATTCTATTCTTAGATTATTTATTTACTAAAACATGAAGCCAATTTTATTGAAGCAGAATGTCCAACATGTCATAGGACCAGCACAGGGACTTGAGACTTGGGGAAATGTGAGCATACTGCTCCAGTGGTTATATGTTTGCATTTTTAATATATAAAAAACCCTAAAAATGCCAGTCAAAACTGGTGTTATTTTTCACTGACTCACTAATTTTGTTTTGTTTTGTTTTGGGCATTTGTGGGTTTGTTTGTTTGGTTGGTTTGGTCTTTTTTTTTTTTTTCTTTCAATATTTCAGTATTTTTTTATTCTGGAGAGGTTGCAGCCTTTCATGATTCAGTACTGTAACATCTGATTTGCCCATGCTGAGAGGTGTTTTGCTCTGTTCTGGTCTCAACAGTGTTCCTTAAAATGTATCCATTTCCATGTATCTTATACACGATCTCTTTGTCAATATGAAAAGCCGTAGTATATGCTTAGTTATAGATATCAATGTCTGCCTGCAAAATAGTATTTCTTTTTAAAATGATGTTTCCATCCCTTGCAGCCATTTATACATTTAGTAAGAACATTATTCAGTGTTTCTTCCTATGCAGTTTTGTCCCTTTTCTGAGGTTTTATCCAGAGATTCCAGCACTCCATTCTGCTGCATTGTTTGCTCCGAAGTCTACCCTTGGTGCATGTAGCTGTCATGAATTTGAATGATATTTTCCCACAGCTGTGGATGTGTTCTTGGGCTCACACACAATTCTGACCCCAACCCAGCAATATAACTACTACTGTGCCTGTTTGCCAAAAGCAGTGCTCTTTAATTTTATACACTGTTATATCTTGTGCATTCAGTAGAGCTGAGAAATTGTTACCAGCTGCTATTGAAATTAGATCCAATACCTAAAGCAAGATTGTAGCGCTGAATTCCAAGCTAGAGGGAGTGTTTAGTGAAGAAGAAAAGAAACAAACAGTATGTACTATTTTTCGCCTCCATTTGCTGCTGTTTCTTTTCTTCATTCTCCTCTTTCTCTCTTGCTCTAAACTATTAATTGTGATAATTTTAAGAACTAGAAATCAGATCCTACTTAAATTTAAATCATATGTGAAAACTACTGCCTTGTTTTTCTGTAGGATACACTCCTCTATGGATTGAATGGTGTCACTCATAGTTAAACTTTTGACTTTAAAAGGTCTGGATGCACTTAGTTTGCCAGAGTTGATCAGGAATGGTAGTTTCCTGCACACTATATGCGTGTATTCAGATAACTTTTATAACTTTAATAAAATTTTGCCTCCTGCCAAACCCCAGATTATTTTGGGAACCTATAGGAGCATTTAGAAGGAGAACATTGACTTAGTTACTATGTGATCTGGTCACTGTGACCATTATATCAAATGTGGAGATTTGCAGCAAAAGGAAAATGAAAAATGTTAGATGGTGCCCTGCATATGTATGGGCTGGTAATGTTTCTGTAAAATAACAAACAGTCATTATTTTGAAGATGGGAAGAGGCACCTTAGGAAACCTGAGGTTGTTGAAGCTGCAAGTTGGCTTGATATGTATTTGTTGTAGTGTAGAGACTTCAAATTCTACACGGTGTGGAGCAGCTTTGAAAGGGTGATCAACAAAGGACATATTCTTTTTTTTAATGAGTTCCTTGACTACTTCCTTTGTAACTGAAGAGTTTTTGAAAATGTTTATAAAGAAGATAAAGCAAGATTTGACAGTGAGAACTACTCTAATCTGTTGGTTACTGTTGTTTCTGAAATGAGGCTTTCTGATTACTCTTAGGACTAGAGGAGTTTGATGCTCAAAAAAAACCAAAACCAAAATCTAAAAAAGCTTTGCTTTTTGTCTTCCTGAAAAACATGAAGATATTGTTATTCATTCCAAAATGGAAGTACTATCATTTACAGCTCAGATTTTTGCAGTAGTTTTCAGTAAGTGTTTAAACACAGAAACACCCACTCAAATATTCGTGGCTCTGATCCATCCACGATTTATTTGTGTACTCATTCCTATTCTGTATGACTAACTCCATTAATTTGCATGATTTTGTGCACAGAAAATATTATTATTGATGCTGGCAGGGCATGTCCACATGTAGATTTAACTGTCTGACTTTAGCTGCTCAAGGTAAAAATTGATTACTCTTTCCTCTCTGATTCATTAAATTTCCTGGGTAGCTGTCAATAATTCTTCTCCATTAACACTTCAGCAATGATATTTTCTAAATATTTGGAGGGTTTGTTGGTTTTCTTTTTGTTTGGTTTGGTTTTAATATGAAAAAGTCAGAATATAGTTTTCTTTTTAAAGGATTTCTATTGGTTTGGAGTTCTATTTTATTCTCAGAGCTCAGTAACAGTCACAGTTTTGAATTTTCCAGTATTGCCAAAACATGACACTTTGCAGGACTTATCAGAGTTTAGAAACTCCATGCCCACTTT
>VYXB01006896.1:251544-299651 GCA_013397135.1 Pachyramphus minor | reverse complement strand
AAAAAAAGTCTCTCAGAGAAACTTGACGGAGCGAGGTTCAACTCGGGCAGCGCTCCCGCCTCGGCTGCGCACGGAGCGCTCGGGGAAAACGCGAACTTTCATTTTCACGCCGCATCCTCCCCCCTGCTCCCCTCCAGCCCGAGCTGTGACTGAGCGTAAGGTACCTGATGGCCGGGTTAGTGCTCCCAGCCCCGCTCAGGGATGGGGAAGCCGAGATGGAGGTTAGGAAGCTGCCGAAAGCAGCGGGGGGAAGACAGGCTGCGGTGCCGCCCGAGCCACTCGCTGTCTGCACTTGACTTGTGCCTGCTGGAGAGTCCTTCCCTGGGAGCTCCGCGGACCCTGCCTCGGCAAGGAGATGCAGCGCATCCCTGCCAGCCGCTTCTCGGGCTTTCTGACTTCAGTGTTTTGTTCTGTTTTGTGGTTTTGGTTTTTTTTTTTTTAATCTCATGCACTTCTTAAAAAAGGGAAAAGAAAGCAGAGGCCTGAGACCTGCAAACTGTTGTTCCCATGACTTCGGGGAAGATTTTTCAAAAGTACATGATGAGAGTCTGGGAGCTCTGCTCCCACTAACTTTCAAAATCTTCCCTTCACGTCTGTGAGCGAGTCATCTTGAACTCGGTTGACTGCTGGCAGACGAGCATTAGCAGGCTTAGGGCCTAATGTTTTCGTGATTCCACTGCTCTCTGCTAGAGCTACACTGACAAAAATATAAGCAGAACAAGTTTTTGAAAGGGAGAGGTAATGTCTCTTTCTTTTTTTTTTTTTTTTCATTTTAACTAACTGCCACAGTAGAAAACACCAAGCCTTTGGGCTCAAAGAACTTAGACCATCATGGCTACGAAACTGCTGCTACTCAGAAAGTATATAATTCTGGAGCTCTTTAGTGACGAAAGTAGTGCAAGGCAACATGTAAGTAATCACATAACTAATATTAGGCATTTGTTATTATTTTTCCTTGGATTTGAAGTTTGGTATTGCTAAAGAAACAAATTCCTAATTTTTTAAACATGGTTCTCAGTGAAAATGAGTGAGATGAAAAAACTTCAGTTCATAAAGACATTCTATTCATAAGGAGGAAATATAAATGATTTGCAGTGTATTTACATTTTTGCTCTTCTTTTAATAAAATTACCCTGAGCAAAATTTTCAAAGTGTGGTGAAAAGAAATATTTAATTTTTTTTCCTGAAGGTTATGTTTCTGTGAAAATAAAACTTTGCAGTAGAAATAGCAGTGAAAACAGTAAAAAAAAAAAATAAAAAAAATATATAAAATGCTGGTGATACCACTTCTCTTTACTTAGATGATGTCTACTTTTGCCCTAAAATAATTCTAGCTATTATTTTTCACCCATTTTTCCAATTTTTTCCAACCGTAGGATAGAAATAAGGTGTAGAAGATAGTATGTCAATATTCTATGATACACTCTTTCTGTGATACATGGTATTCTCTAATATGAATCACAGTCTTGTCCTTTCAGATGTCATTTCATTAAGTTTTTTAATGAAAGTGAAATTTTTACATCCTCTAATCTCTAGTTCTTGTTCTCAGTTTCCATACGTAATGCACATAGGCCCCAATCCCGTACAGACTGAAATGTGTATTATTATGTGTAAGCACACTGAGTAGTTCTCTGCATTATTATGCTTTTGTATTTGGGATTTAAGAAGCTAATACTGATATTACATAATCATTGTTCTCAGAATTACTTAGGACTGCCCGAAACATAAACCTAATTTAATAGTCTTGGTTTATGTCTTCCATGTGTATCTCTTAATTTAAATAATGCACAATTACAATAATTTAAGGATCAGAATGGATAAATATTTAACTGAAAATCAGAACAAGTGAGAAAGGCAATTGCTATAGTGTAAAAATCCATGTAATATGAGGTGGGTATTGCATTCCCTGGCTGTAGCATCTGGGAGAGGATCATCAGTTTGTTTCCTCAGTGACTGCTGAAGCCAAAAAGTCACAGCAGGAACACAGCTAAAGACAGAAGGGAGAGAAACAGATTTTAAGCCTCATCAAAAGTGATGTCAATTTTTTAGATCAAATTTCCATTCCAAACCACTTGGGCTTATTAGAGTGGTGGAAGTCTTCTCTGCTGTGGTAGCAAATATGAGGTTAAGCTGCAATTTCATAATAGACTTGTTTCCTAATGCAGTTCTCATTACAGACCTATCTTAACACCTCCTAGTCCTATGTTTCAGTTCTTCTCCTCAGAGAATGCCATTAAATTGTCAGAGAATCTCCTCATACTGTAATAAGTGACATGACCAGCATTTGTCATATTAGCTATTCTCTTATTGCCAGGGGAAGGAATGTGTGCAGTTGAATGTTTTCAGTTTATTTTATCTGTCTTTCCCTCCATGTACATAACATAATGTCTTTTTGTTAGTGAGGCAAGGCTGAAATAATGTGTTTTGTTCTTCAGGCAAAGTGCAGTTAGGTTTCTGATGGCCCTTAGCTTCTAGGCCCTTTCATTCCTTAGACTTGCACCAGCCCTTTGAAAGTTCTGTCTCTGGAAATGATAGCTTTTTTTCCCATTTGTTGCATAGGTTCTCTTATGTTGGATGAGGGAAGCTGTTGACACCTGGATACAGTCTAGAGACCTAGTAGGCCCTTCTTTAGGAAACCTGGATTTAGGCCCTGGAGGATCTTGAGACTCTGAATTTGTAAATTAAAAGTCTACAGAAATTCATTAGAGAGAGCAGCTTATAACCTATGTTGCTGAGATGACATCCCCACACTTCCTGTACTTGGAGTTTTCCTATATGCAGCAGACTTTGTGCTTGGATACACTGAACTGTGTAGTCCAGTTGAGAGATGGCAAAACCAAAGCAAGGTACTTATCTGCTGAAAGGACAGAACCTCATAGCTAGGAGTGGTTAGAAAGCTGCAGGCTGTCTTCTGACTCAGGCATGCACTGCTTTACAAATTACCTTGCTATGTGTTTCTAAGATTTATTTTACAACTGTGAGGATTAGAGGAATTTGTTGTAATGAAAACTGGCATGGTGTCATTACTGTATAACTTTTTAGTTAGATTATTTGGCTTGCTTGGGTTCTTGCATGTTATTCCATTTAATCTGGATCAGTTCCTAGGTAAGTTAGATCAGTTTGGGGTCACTAAGATGCACCCACATAATTATAATAATTGCACACCTACATATTATTTTTGTGTGTATTTCTGTGTTTGTATTATGTATGGGCATACAGCCAGTGGGAGTTTGAATTTTTTTCTATTTATTTTTCTAAGTTGAGCCCTGCCTTGCCCCTGATTTTCATCCAGCCTTCTAGATCCCTGTTATAGGTTCACCTAAGCCTCTCTTCAGGCCTCCTCTGTAAATAAAACAGTAAATGAAGTTTAAAGTTTCAGTTTAATAACCTACTAACTGTAGTTGGACATCCTCTTTCATGTGTGAGTGTTCTACTTCCTTCTGTAGCCCTTCAGTTTTTGCTTTGCCCTGACAAATATGGGATTTGGAATTGCTTTTGCAGTTTCAGTCTGCTAGCAGTGATAGAGTTTGTAATGTAGAAAGGACTGAAGTTGACATAATTTACTATTGTTAAATGAAAACAGAGTTTTGAATTTGCCAGAATAGACCTGATCTAGGGCTGCTTCTGTAGACTGTAAGAACTGCAAGAAGCATGTGCTGGCTTAGGACCTGCACATACTTTGTTAGACTTCCTATGAACTTGCAGATCAAAAATAAAATCAGTGTTTTTTTGGTTTTTTACCTCCTGATTTTTCAATAGCACACTTTCCATTTAGCTTTTTTTTTAAGCCACTAAAATGCTCAATGGAGCATAAAGACTAATGATGTAGTTGTTAAAAGGCTGAATTTTCTATATTTTGTTCATATCTTTTAATATTGACTCCAACATACCTATAGGCCTGACTCATAATAACGAACATGTCCCTGAGAATTTAAGAAAGGATTTGGTATTAAACTTAGGTTCTGTGGTAAAGTTTTGCTAAAATGGCTTACCTGTAACTTCTAAGTGTTTTAATATTTTTGTGGATTTAATGGGTGGGAAGAGTGCTGGCTTGGTATCTGTGAAAACTGAAACCTATTCTTTATTCATGGATTAATTACAGCAGAGCAGTTGCCAAGTGATCTTCTCCACAGCACCCATGAACTTCAGCCTTGAACTGAAGAGGACTCATCAAATGGTGAGAAAATAGCGTGGTTGTCATGACTGTTAAGTTAGGGGTGCTCTATTATTTTTTTCTGCTTAGCATTGATTCTGTTATAGCTATTGAAGTTAAATTTTTGTAGGGTAATTTCTGGGACCATAACCTAATTTCTCCTCCACCCCCCATATTTCAGCTGTTAATTTTTCAAGCTTTGCTTTCTTCCTTGCTGTCCTTCACTTTTCAAAAATAATTGGTAGTAATACCCCGCATTCATTAGCTAATCTCTTTATTACTTTCTTTAACCTTAGTCCTGTGCAAGTGCTTGGCTGTGCACATGAGTCATTTTTTCAGCAGCATCACTTAGAAGAGTGAAGTTCAGATACATGAAGCTGTTTGAAAGACTGAAGCTTAAACTTTGCAGATACATATGCCTGCATTTAAATGAAATGCTACTGAAATGAATGGAGGAGTGAGGGATCTGGAGATGCTTTTAGCTAGTTTGTTTGCTCTTTTGCTGTTCAGTTTATTTATTTTAAGACAACTTGATGGAAGTTGTTCATTTGCTTCTCTAGTTTCCCAGTTTCTGGGAAATTTTGAACTCTGAGCTTCATAACATTTATAAAATTTTGGTAGTGCTCATAATTCTTCTGGGAACAAAACATTATTTAGCCATTTTAAGAAAAGGTAACTGAATCTACAGAGGAACTCATTCTCTAATTCACTGCCTTATCAGGTCTTTAATCTTACTCTTAATTATAAGTAATGATTTTTATATGTATGGATTTATTAAACATATATCTTAAAAACAGGGATTTCCTTTTTTTTTTTACAGCTATAGATAAAGGGTGGAATATTGGTACCAGGGGCTTGCATATGAGAATATAGTTGTTGAGCATTGATTTTGGCTTTGTGGTAATTTAGATAGGTGACAGTTTAAAATAAGAGTGCACACAATGCAGTTCAGGAGACAGATCACAGTGATCAGAACTTCACAGAAGATGCTGAGAGATGCCCCAGACCTTTTTGGGTATTTCCACAAATGGCTCAATATGTGTTTCCCTTTAGTAACTATTGTAGAGTAAGAAGTAAAAGGCACAGAACCCTATTAGTGGCTTATGATTTCCACAGTTTTTCCTGTTGGAATATGGGTTATTAACCCTGTTCCAGCTGTTTACCAAATTGGGTTTGGAAATGCCATTGTGTTTAAATAGTCAGGAGAGATGGTGAACCCTTTATACCAATATCTGAACTACACCCTGTGTTAAGAATTACTTCAGTACTGTTATCAACCACTGAACTAATTTGACCTTCGCTGGTGTTCTTTACCATTACATGTTTTAAAAACAAGGTTTAATACTTAAGCCAGAAAGAAGCAGCAGTTTTCAGGCACAGTGCATTGAGATGTAACCCAGAGGTCATTTATTTTTAATACAGATTCAACAATCTGTTTCTTTGTTCTTTCTCAGCCAATTTTTCTTTAGTTTTCTTTTAGGGAGCTGATTCTTGAATTAACTTTAAGCACTTAACTTTTTACATTCTGCTTCATCAAACAATAATCCTATATTAAGTTAAAATACTTGCATGAGTATGGCTTTTGAGAGAAAAGTCTGAATACGCAGTAGTCTTTTACGTCTTGTACTTGACTTTGCCTATCTGGTAACCAATAGGCTGGATCCAGACCAGTGCTAAAGGGTGAGTCTGTGTATTATTTGGGTAAGGAGTTGGGGCTCAGATTTGAATGTATGCTCAATACGACTGACACAGTGAATGATTACCATATCATTACATTTGTTTTCAAATTTAAGCACTTTAGTTGTTAAGTTGAGCAGAGTTTAGATAATCCAAATGCTTTAAATTGTTCAAGTTAAGTGGTTTTAAGGTTTTCCTAAAGAATTTTTTTAACTGATGTAATTCTTTTACTGCAGTAGAAGAAGAGATGGACCAATCTCAAAACAGTTTTGAAAAGCTCATTTTCATTACTCTGCTAAGAATATAATTTTGTTTCTTTTGTTACATCCCTTTTGGGTGAATCACTTTCACTTCTCTGACTCTTCTTATACCCATTGTGTCCTGCTAACCTTTCCTCTAATGTCCAGTTTTCTATTAACTTTGCTGCAGTGATTATTCTTTGTCTCTCTTCTTTTTACTGGAGTTTTAGAGAGGTCATTATACTTTTTCAATTTCTTTCCTTCTTTCCTCAGTTCCTGGAATCCAGGAACAAATTTCTGATTTCAACTATGCCTTTTTGGTGAGAAACACACAAGTCAAAATTTAGTGCTATATCAATAGAAAGGGTAAGCAGAGCATTGTGGATGCCATGTGTAGAGAAGGGAACTGGGATTTGCATATTATTAAAAATTATTCCTTGATTTAGAATACCAGTATCTGCATCCAGGCAGTGAGATCAGAATTTTAAGGTGATGCTTTAAAAATCACTACATTTATTAAGAAAAACCAAACACAAACTAAACCAAAACAAACCCATAAAACCCCCATCAACCAGAAACTCTACAAACGTCCAGATATACTGAATAGACTTTGATTAGACTTGATGGCACTGCTTTATTGAACTATGTATCACTGAACTTTTCTTAAGCCTTAGGAAAGACAGCATGGAGTTGGAAGAGAAGCAGGGATCTCCATGAAGGGCAGTCAGTTATACTCTTGGTAAGTTAAAAAAAAAAAAGTATTTCTGATAAATTTTCGCCTTTATGAAGCAACCTGCATTTAGGGCCCTGTTCACTGTGGCAAAACAAAGCCAGTTTTATTGAAACAGTCTCTACATTCTCTGGATTCGTTTATGTTATCACCACATAAAAATCTGTGTTCTGTTATAGCTGACTTTGTGGTGTAACTCCTCAATGAAAACAATAAGTGACATAAGAATCATTAGTTATTTTCCCAGTGACTATGCTACAGTGTTTTCATGCCTAGTTTCTGAACAAACCAATATATATAGGATCATGTTATCTTCTAATAATTTTTGAATCCATTGCTTAATTTCAGCTCTATTTGATATAGAGTTAGAGGTCACAAAGTCAAGTTTCTGCAATTTGAATGAAACTTAGCAGCTGTGAATAGAGAAGGGACTCAAATTAGTGCCCCCAGGGTAGAAAAAGCTGCAGCACGGACTCAGAAATTTTCTGTTCTATTCAGCTTGTTGACTTTCAGGTCGGCTTGCTTGGTTGGTCTGCCAGTCAACACGTGTAGTCCAGACCTAGCCACATTGTGAGCTGCCTCTTGTTCTCCTAAATGTCAGAAGCTGGAATTTGGGGAAATCTATTAAGAAGGGAATGGGAAAACAGCCAGGCTAGGTTCAGGCTGGGGTTACTGCAGAAGTGTGTTGGTGGCACCTACAAGCATGCTGATAGGTAACTAGACTTCATTAGTTCTTCTAGTCATGAAAAAATCTTGGTTTAGCCAGGGCCTTCTACTCTCCCAAACCACTTGAGAATCATTCCATTTTATGGGAGTTTCTATACCTGGATTAGAAACATGTTTTTCCCATCCATGTCAGAGAAGGGAACTGTTGAGACAACTTCAGTATTTCATTTCTTTGACTGTTTGGATGTTATCTTTGAGCTACTCTTAGGTTGTCAAAATTGTAAAACTGTGTTTTCAGCTCTCTTCAGAAACTGACTGTAATCTAGACTGCTGCTATGTGTCCCTGACCCATCCTACAACCTACACTCTTGGAACAGTGCAGAAAATGTGCATTGTATTCCAATTAACTTCCATTGTGAAGAAAGATGTGGAGCTAGATACAAGGATAGAAAACAATATTGGATCAAAATGCATCAGGTTACCACGTTGCATTGCAACTTGGGAAATGCTAATTCTGTAGCTGCATGATTTTGTCACAATTGTCCTGAAAAGTCTGGTCTGTCCATTCATCTCAGTCAGTGAGAAATGGGATTACACAGCGAGAGGTACTGCTTCACTCACTGTGTAGACGCTCTACTTTGGCACATGTCTGATACTTTTAAACTTTCTGTGCAATGTTAGACAGGGGTCAAGATATTACACCTTTTAAACAGAACTTAGTGCTGTAGTGTATTCGCTAGAAACAGTTAAATTTCTCAGAGTAACAGAAGCCATGCATATGAAATGTAAAATTTCAAAGCAGTAACATGAGAAGAAACACTACCAGTTCATTATTGTAAGGTAACCATCCTGAAATTTCAACTTTTTTGTTTGTCCTCCTGCCCAGTTTTCAACCTGTCAGCAAGGAACAAAAACCTGTGATACTCTTTTCCTTTTTCTGCTAATTTTCTTGTCATTTTTTTCAAGAAATCAAAGCCAAGAGGAGACCAACTCATCATTACCAAAAAAAACCTAAAAAACCCCAAACCAAACCTGCATTCTATTTTATGAAAATTTTGGTTTTTCTGTTAGATTCTCAAATCTTTTCATTTGGTCCCAGCTTTCTTCTCTTTTTTTTCTTTTTTCTTTTTTTTTTTTTTTTTAATATCACTGTTTCCCCAGTGCTATCTGTATTAAAAGAATGAATAAATGTTTTCTACATGTTTGTAGGATCTATTGGTGGTTCTTATAACCCTTATTACCAGTAGTCTTGCAGTGTCACCAGTTAAATATTATTTAATGGAACTTAGGGCTAACCTGCTTTTAAATGGTTTATAATATATAAAAACATTGTAACTTATAGCATTTTCCTTTTAAACATCAATATGTGCTTTTAATAAGAAGAGTAAGGTCAAATCATGAATGTTAAGTTTTGTGTGAGCAGCAAAGTGGTGGTATATTCTTGCTTAACATTATGTTGGGTGCTTCCTATGTTTTAAACACTGTTCGCTAAGTGCTTAAACCTAGCAAACAGTTAATTATCACTGATTTTCATGAGGATTTTTTGTTTCAAAAAGCTGCTCCTTTTTAGTCTAAAAATTACTAAACTGGTTTTTATTACGTATTTTCTTAGACTTTGGTCTTGGATTCTACTCTGTGTGGTCAGATACTTTCAGAATTGTGCACACCTCAATAAATTCACAGGCCTATGCTGTGTCCCTAAAATGGGTGTTGTGGCACAGATTTTAAGAAGGCTTAAGCATTAAAGGACTTGCATAATAGATCAAAGAAATTAGGATAATTAATTTTTAGAAAATAATAATTAAAAAATTTTATTTCAAGTATGCATCAGTAAAAGCTCCCATAATGTGCTGCCACTACATGTAAAATCCGTAAGCAATTTTAAGCCAACATTCTTTAAAGAACGAGCTGAAAATTCCTATAAATAATATGCAACTTAGAGATGTATGGAACTCCTTTATTATGTGTTAAATGCTGTAATAAAACAGGCTATCAATAGGTTTTGCTGCATGTTACTAATTTTATTTTTTTTAATCTTGGTATTTTTGCAGGTGTGTGGAGGAACAGGTCCTGTTCTCGCTGTTGTTACTCCCACATAGGCAGACTGTAATTGATTATGTGTGGGTAGGGCCCTATTGAAATTCAGGAGATTCTGCAGTAGTGCGGGGTTCTTTTTGTGAAAGTTCAGTTGCAAGATCAGGACCCCACTGTGACTCCTAACTGTGAATTCTGTCAGTGTATCACTGATTGTGCTGGAACCTGCCTTTTGGGATAATGTATGTATTTTAGACATGAACTAATCATAAAACATTTCTGATTAGAAAATGATTATAATTTACATGCATTCTTTTAATTATGTTTTTTTGGCAGTACCAAATACTATATTCCTCAAAACTTCTTAATGGCACTGAGGCTTTGTGGATAGTTGGTCACATGAGAAAATTCAGCTGTAAGTACTTTGAAATGATTGACTTTTTCAATAGTTAGTCTTTACTGATGTTGACAATCTTATGATGATAAAAAAGTGAATCAAGAGGTTTGACTTATGTCAAATTACATCAGTTCTTTTTAGAAAATATATGAAGTATACTTGTTAAGGATGTCATTATTTTTGGGTAATTCAACATGGAAACCTCAAGTCCTTCTGTACTGCAATTAGGTAGAGAGTTTTAATTTGTTTATTTTCTTTATTTTCAGAATAGCATGTCTTTGACTTGCTCTGTATTTTCACCCATAAACATTCTGAAATGTATAGCTCTATAAAGCCGTTTATATCACTAATAGTTATATAGATATTGCAAACTGATTTACTGAGATAATTGTCTTGTTAGGTTGAACATTGACATTTTAATAAATATACACTTATGTCAGTGTAACTTGGTTAAATGTAACTGAGCTGGCATTATGAGTGAATTTGATCATACATACTGATTAGCTAAGTTTTAGGCAGGAACTACATATTACCCATATTATAGATCAGTGGATTCGCCCCAAAATAACTAGAAATATCTATATTTGGATTAAGGAGGATGTTCTTTTCCTGTAGCTACGGGTACAGTCATTGCTTTGACTCCTATTTTTATATACAAATGAGCAAAAACTATATGTAGGGGTTTCCCTGTATAACAAAAGGAGTATTGTAAATTATGCTCTTTTTTATGATGTTGTATTTTCTTTCTGGTATTCAAATTCAAGAATGTTTTCAACTGTCTTAGCATCAAAAAATGGAAAAACTGGAAACTTTACTGAATTTGTGAATAATTATCAAGGGGCTGTAAACATCTACAGGAGTTGTATGTAAGACAATTAGAGATTCTTTCTCATGGAGCAAGGACACAGAGTAATTGATAAGCGAAGGTTAAGGAGGACGGGATTATTTTTATTGCTTGGCACAAGAGCAGAATGAAAGGAAAATAATTTGAAGAAAGAGCATGACCAAAGAGGAAATCAGACTCGGATCAGAAGCAGACTAAAGACTCCAATTAAAAAAAGAAACCAAAAACAAAACCCCAAAGAAAACAAAAAAACAGAAATTGGATGGCAAAAATACACCTGAAAGGAGAACTAAATGCATAGCTACTGGTATTTTTCATTGAACTGAATATATGATAGATTTAAGTTTAAATATTCGGTAACTGCTTTTCTCTAAGCTTTTTTGTTTTGTTTTGTTGGATTTTTTGTTTGTTTTGTGGGGTTTTTGTTTGGTTTGGTTTTTTGGGGGGGTTGTTTGTTTTTTATTTCATTTCATGTTGAAGGGAAGAATAAGGACTTCGAAGTTTTGAAGAAGATGCATTGACTAGTTGTGAATTACCTCTATAAACTGGGGATTCAAGGTGACAGTTACAACTAAAAACAGAAGGCACTGGGTTGCTAAATAAAATCAGTGCAGAAGCTGTAATTTCTTGTTCAAACAGAACTTAATGATTTTGAAATGCATCATCTTCTACAGTGCTCAAACCACAATTTTATTATGTTTGTTACAAGATGGAAATTTTCAGAGTTCTAGTTTAAAAACTTTGATAGTGATTCTTTTGAGATTTTGCAATATAAAATGAAATGCAGATTTCTCAATATGCAATGAAATTGTGATTTGAGAACATTGGATGTTTCATTTTGCATTAAAAAAGTCTTGATTGGCATAATCTTTTTTTAAAATGTTTAGAAATATTGGTTTACTGATTTTATCTTTTGATCCTATTGGCCATATGTTCTTACTTGCATTGAGTAAAAGAAAGAAAAGCAGAGGGAGATTAGGTGATTGCATAAAAACCCCAAAACCAATCTAAACACAACTCTCTATCTGTGCTCTAGACCAAAAGAAGTGTTTCAGAATAGATCTAGTTTCAGAGGAGAAAAGGAAGGAAAGTGACATGCCAGTGAGTGGGGTATGAGGAATCCCTCGAATGTTTCATCTGTATCCTATATTTTTCACTCATCACCGCTGAGAGGCAGATCACCTGGGTGTGACTCTTTCTCCTTCCCATGATGGCAGCTTCCCAGTATTTTGAGAGCGATAATGTTGTGTTGGGGCACAGCTCTGTTCTGTCTGCAGTAGTGCTGCTACAAATGCTTGGAAGAAAAGCACTCTGAATTGTGACCTGCTACAGGAGGAGCTGTACCAGCTCTCCACTACCCCATGCTGCTAACTTCTGTTGTTGAGCACCTGATCTGATTGTTTCTTTGGTTTAACCTATGCTGTGATGCTGTAAAAGACTGAAACCAGGAAAAAAGCAAGAAATCAGATAACAAGAAAAGGAGATGATGTTTTGGAATGTAGGGAGTGGGCATTTGCTGCACAGCTACGCATTGTGTGGGCTTGAGAATACCTCAAGAGCTGAAATGCTGTACTACAGCAACAGAGTAAGTTTCCTTCTGTGCACTGAGAAGAAAGAGCAAAGGAATATGCTTGAACATTAAGCATGTTACTTGTAAGTTTATGAGATCTTTTTCTCTGCTGCTATTTGGCTTGTATCATGACTGCCCTGTCTTCAAACTGGATGTAGCATGTCTTTGTGTTGAATGAACAACTCCATGAACATTGTTTTTCTTCAACCCTTGAAAGTCAAAACATGGCAGCGTAGATAGCTGTAATAAGTTAGTAATAAATGTGACATGAAAGAATTTTCTCATTTCACAGTATTTATAGGAAAAACAATGTTTTGTGTTTCATATACCTCTTATTTTCCAATCCTAAGCAGATGTAATGCATGAAAATTTTCCTCAGCAGTGCTCTCAGTTCTTTATTTCCAGTTAGAACTATTGGTCTTCTGTTAGTAGTTTTTTTCATGTTTAGGTTCATGCCCTCAGAAAACCTCTCTGCGACCTCTATGAAAGACACTGTCATGCTGTCATTTGTTTTGCCATCAAATCTGCGTTTGGGAATCTTTTACCAATCCTTTAAGGATGGTCATTCTTCTCTGTCAGATGATTTTATTTTTTCAGCCAGGTTTTTCCTGGATCATGTCTTTCTTGGAAAATCCCTTACTTTTACCTTGACAAATTGCAGCCTTGCCATGTTTGTTAGCGAATCAAAGTGCTACGCTACTGTAAATATCATTTCCCAAACTTACTCCTTTGGTGTTTTCAATTTCCTCCTTCAGTTTAAAGCAATAAAGATAAGCTATCTGTCTTTATTTTCAAGGCCCATCAAGACTACTTCTACCTGATACCTCTCCTTCAGTATCAAGAGTTTGACTCTGTTTTTGATCAACATAGGATGCCAACTTCCATTATTCAGTCGTTACCTTTTCAGACCACACTGGATATTTTCTTCTTGGCTGCCTCTCATGTATTGGTTGACTTCTTCATAAACAGAAGTGTTCACTATCTTCCTTTAAATTTCTTCTTAAAAGTTTTATGTACTGTGAAGCTTAAAAGAATCTCACTAGACAACAGATATATTGCAGGTATATTAATGCCAATGCATATCACAGTAGTACTGTGTCACCGCATTTGTACTCTGCCATAATTTCTCTGTTGTCTCNATTAATGCCAATGCATATCACAGTGGTACTGTGTCACCGCATTCTATGTCTGTTTACATAGAATTTAAGCACATCTATATTTTCTTTTGTGTTTATTCATGGTCCAGCATAATGTGAAGTGGTCCAGGGTGAGGCCTTCCAAGATTTATGGTAATAAAAATAAATAATAATGAATACCTGCTGGATGCTGTAGTGTAGCTGTTGGATTCTGTTGTGCCTAATGTCACGTATATTTAATGTAGAAAGAAGGTTCTCCAACTAGGGGCCTCACAAAAGAGGAGGAAGTGAGTTGCAGCCAACAGAAAAAATGCTAGCCCCAGAGGCCTTCTCAGCTGTCAAACTCAAGTCAGTAGCTACTGGCATTATATCCTGAAAGCATCTCTCTCTTCTCTTCTCCATAGCTGTAAGAACAGATTCTCCCTTCTCATATAAGGACGTAAATGCAAATATCACAAAGTTCTGCAGTGTATGCAGAAGGTTAAAGGACTTTTTATACTTCCATAGCATCCTTAGTTCATTTACTTCCTGACAGAGCATCTCTTGGTACAGAAATCTTGAATAACCACAACTGTGCCATTTGTCAGTCCTTTTTTGAAATGCCATTTGATTTCTGTTGAGAAGGAACTTAGACTAGTTTTTATTTGGTATCTTGGGACATCACTATCTCATAGTGCTCTGTTTCCATTGTGCCCTGAGGGTAATGATACTTCAGAAGAGTGTTAAGGATGAATTCCATTAGAAATTCTCCAGGTATGTCACCCTCTTTCTGTAAATGGGTCTGCATGTAACCCTTTCCTTTCTTTCAAAGGGACAATGAAATGTCAGTGTATTGGTCACACAGAGATGATGGAATTTTTAGTGCCTGGCTCATACAGAGATGGTACATTAGGCTATGCAGACAAATGGTGCTGTATGTACCAAAGAATTTATAGTCAAATAATTTTATCAGAATAAACAAAAAAATGTAATTACAAGTGGTTCTGTAGCTGAATAGGAGAAGTTTAATAAGGGTTTAATAAGTTTATGGGATAGAGACAGTTGCTGTGAAACACTGTGGGAGACTGGAGAGGCTGTACAACGCAAAAGCTTGATTGTAGCAAGAGTCCTTGGTTATATGTGTATAGACTGGATCAACTTAATATTCTGCTACATTACACCATCTTGCAGAGGCTGTGTATTTAAATATCATCAAGAACTTCTTTTTGGGCAAATGAGCTAGAGAATCCAGAAGAGGGGGACAGCCCTTGATTTAGCCAAGATCAGCACACAACAAATAGAAGAACCATTCAGTAGTGAGATATCATATTCAAGTTTCTCATACTTATAGGAGAGAAAAAGATTAAAATAAAATGAAAAAAAGGCCCAGTGTTGTGTAAAAAAGAATTGCATACTAAAGAAGATGCAGTTTAAATAAATATTAAAAAATTCACAGAGGCTTTGTTTTCTGAGTCTAACCCAGTTGAATAAGAATTATCTTACACAATTCAACAGTAAAGGAAATTACTAGAAATTAATAGAGCTTTTAAAAAAAGCTAAAATCCAAGCAAGCAAAGCAGAAAAGAGCACAATTCTGGCAAATTAAATGTAGACCTATTATAAGGCAGAACAAAAAGATTTTGAAATGCAATGGGCTAAAATTCTAAAAGCCAAACCCCATTTTTTCAAGTGTAAATTTTGCTAGTAAGGAGGTAAGTTTAAGAGATAATTGTGGTTAAGGAGAATATTGAAGACAAAGCCTTCACAGAAAGAAACAATTGAACTCATTGCATTGGCAAGGTTTATGATGGAGATTAGGGACATCCCCACATAGAAATGATTTTTATAGGGAATAGTTCAGATTTGAAATATCAATAAAAGATGTTTTAACAAATTCATTGAATAAAAATTAATAAATTGCCAAATAACAATAAATAATGTTCTTCAGTAGTCCTAGAAAAATTCAGACATTAAATTGGTGAGCCATGAACTGTGTTTTATAATCTGTCACTTAAATTAACCTTGATAATAGAGGAATGAAAAGTAAGGAATTTGACCCTAGTTTTAAAAAGGGTTCTAGGGATGGTCATGAACTAATGGAACTAAAAAATCTGGCTACCATGACAGACAAAATGCCAGTAAATGTGATAAAGAATACAATTAATAGGAACATGGATAGGTGTAACAGGTGACCTTCGTCTTGGCTTTTCTACAAGTAGTTTTGTCTTAGAGCTTTGCAAGTTATTTGAAGGAGTCAACAGATTCACAAGAAAGAGTGAAAAAGTTTTTAAAAAGTTCTGTAACCAAAGACTTAACAAAATGAAGTGTAGAGTCACCTAAAATTCTTTGTGGATTAGTAAAGTGTTAGAAGATAAGGAACAGAATAGCGACTAATAGGCAGTTTTCACATTGCCACCTCACAAAGGTTTATACTGGCACTTTTTCTGGTCCACCTGTTCCTAAACAGCCTGAAAAAGTGATATAGATTGCAGGTGATATAAGGAAAATATTCACAGTTGGAGTGAGACCTATTGTTGACCCTGAAGAGCTGCAGAAGGATCTCACAGCAGGACCTGTGGTAATCCAGGAGCCTTGGCTGTCAGCGGGGCCAGATATTGCTGACCCCACTGTTCAGCCATATCTATCATCAGAGAGAGGCAGTGGCTGTTGGATTACAGCAGCCATCCCACCGTAAACTGTGAACTCGGCAGGCTGTGACCAGTTCTGCCACTCAGGAAGGCAGGGACTTGTAGATGTTCTTTCTAACAGCAGGGGCTGCAAATAGAAGAGGAGATTCTTTCTACCTGTTTCTTAGGGTTTCACAGCCTCAACGAACCTAAAGTACAGGTTTTGAAGCTGGAGTTCCTGCCTGTCACAGAGTTGGAACATCATGCTTAGTGATTGATAATATCTTGCTGCTGTGAGATGCCAGGGCTCTCAAGCCACCTTACTGGTGTTTGCATGGATTTTAGCAGCTCCAGATAATTTCCTAAAATCATTCTCTATGGAATTGATGCTAGCAAAAAGTGACAAAGTAGTATTTGAAACAGAAGTTTCAAATGACATGCTGGTCTGGTTTGAGCACTGATGAGAACTGTATATGATATAGAAAAGAATGACTAAGAGGTATGAAATAGCTCTGCTGCAGGGACAATAAATGGATCAGGGTTCCTCAGTTTGGAATAACGTTGACTGAGGAGTGGGTAATGTGAGAAAGATCTCTAAAACCATGAATATATGGAAGGGGGACTACAAATCTCTTTAATAGGGAACTATAACTCCTAATTTCTCATAACAGAAAAACAAAAGGCCTTTGGTTACTGTGTTGTTTCATTTAAGTGGTCTTTAAGATGACAAAAGGCTGCATAAGAGTTTTATCTGCCATAGTTGGATGCACATATTTTCAAGTGCACAAAACCCAACAGTTTCCTGGTCTTGAAAGCTCTACTTGTCGCGAATATCAATATCCAGCTGTGGTAAAAATGTAACCTGTGCAGAATTATAACTTATTTGTAAATAAGTAGTCCCATTTTCTTAAATCCATAGATGTTTTTTTATTTTCTGTTCCTTTATTGGGCAGTAGCAATATTACAGATGGGTAGATCAGTTTTACTTCTGTTTACAAACCTGTGGGCAATGGAAAATGCCAGTTTGCTGCTACTTCATAAGTTAAAAGCAGTAACAGGCCCTAAAATTAGTCCTGTGGGAAATCAGATAAAGAAGCAGAAGTGTTTCGCACAGCAACCAGAAGGTCCAGAGGGATGGAGTAGAAGACATCATTGTACCTTTGAAACAGCTGGAATGATTTCCAAGCTGTTGTCTGCAAACCCCTGCTGGACTGCAAGGCTGTGGTGAGTTGAACACCTGTTTGGCTAAACCATAGTTAACAGTGCTTTAAATAGCGTTTCCAATTAAAAGTTTGATCAGATAGGGGTGTGGTAGTTTTTGAAAAATGTTGAGGACTGATAATGATCTGTTGTTTCAAAGAGGTGGGAACTGCTGTACTGGGGTGTATGAAAAAGTAGAGAGCATGCCCTGCTTTCTCAGCTTTAGATTGGTTGCATGCCTCTTCACCAGAAGCAACAGCAAGAGGTTGCCAGAAAGGAGCCAAGAAGAGCAGTCTGGTAGCATTAATCCTTCTGGCCCCATCACGCCTTCCCTAGTAACAGAACTGTGGGGTTCTTAATTATTGTGTTGTCCCTGAGTATCCCTAAAATTCTTCACTAGCCTGACTTTCCATATCTACTCCCGACTAGTAGATTTAGTTTCCTGAGAAGTGATTATAATTTTTCAAGTCTTGGATCCTCATCAGGCAAAGATTAAACTTGTCCACTCCACTAGATTAGAATATATATTCACCTTTGAATTAATAATTGGTTCCTCATTGCAGAAAAATGGATTTTAAAATTTTCTATTCTTTCATTATTAACAGACATAAACTTTCCTTACAAGTATTAGCATGTCTTGTATTTTACCAACTTCTTCTAATTACCCTAAATGGTCGTCTTGCATTGTAAATAGCTTCTTTATCCTCATATCGTGTCTCTTACTACTTTTTTTTTTGCTAATGAAAATTTTCCAGCATCATAAAGTGTTTGTATTTTAGTTGCCCTTGACATATCTTACTTCCTATTGTCCTGAGTGTCATACAAGCACATCCATAAGTAATTTGTAGAGATGTTATCTTTTCCAACATACTGTGGATATTTGTGTTAGAAATTATGGCGGTGCCAAATTTTAGACACACCAAATTATAAGCTGTATTCAAATGGTATAAATATGTTTATCTTGACGAAATAATTTGTTTTATCTAAAATTATGACAGTGCATTTTATGAAATTTAAACAAAATACTGGAAACAAATGTTATTGACAGTAGTGTTTTAAAAGGGACTAAAGAAAGTTGGCAGGTGAACATGCTCTGTTTAACCTTTTTGTGTTCCATATTTCTTACTCGTGTATTGCTACATATATGGAAAATGAGGGGATTTGTGCATGTTTTGTATTATCTTGCTAAATACCTGTTGCTAACTTATATGATTCTGAATTTGTCTTTGCTCAGGCTTGAGCTACTAGGTGAATATGAGATTAAGTGGAATCTTTCCTTGTGTCAGAAAGGAACATGTAAGGGAGGAGAGAGTGACTTCTGCTATAATGTAGGAAAAGGTGATTTCCTGGTGTCATCTGTGATTGACAAGAGAGAGGGATTCATCAGACTAGACAAAGCATATGGATGCAGAAGCAGTGATGGGGTGCATCAGTAGGTCTGGGGATGAGTGTATATGAATGAAGAATTTGGAAAAGGAGTTTCTCTAAGAGGTGGAAAGATCACAATTGGATAAATATACTGGGATCAGTTGGAAGTCACTTACTACAAAACATGGCTACAGCTCTCTGACTCTTGCTCAATCCACAAAGCCTTCACAGACACCCTTCCCCATGTCTTCTGGAACCTCACCTTCTTTTCCAGTTCCCGCACATGACCCTTTTAAGTGGAAAACCTACTTTTCTGCTTACTCGAGGAACAGTTACATGCAAAGGTACAAATGGTCCTGTAAATCTCTCCTATCTAAAGCTTCTCTTCTGTCCCACCATACTTCTGCCTCCTGTGTGTGGTGTTCTGCACTGCAGATGCAAACAGACAGATGAATCATAGAATAGAATCACAGAATCATTTAGGTTGGGAAAGGCCCTTAAGATCATCAAGTTAACTATAAACCTAACAGTACAAAGCCCACCACTAAACGGTCTCTCTAAGCGCCATGTCTACACGTCTTTTAAATTTCCCAGGCAGCCCGTTCTAGTGCTTGACAACTCTTTCAGTAAGGAAATTTTTCCTAATATCCAATCTAAACCTCCCCTGGCACAACTTGAGGCCATTTTCTCTCATCCTGTTGCTTGTCCCTTGGGAGAAGAGACACCTGGCTACAACCTCCTTTCAGGTAGTTGTAGGAGTGATAAGGGCTCCCCTGAGTCTCCTCCAGGCTAAACAATCCCAATTTTCTCAGCCACTCCTCATCAGACTTGTGCTTCAGACCCTTCGCCAGCTTTATTGCCTTTCTCTGGTGCTCCAGCACCTCAATGTCTGCCTTGTAGCAAGAAGCCCCAAACACAGTATTGGTGGTGTGGCCTCACCAGTGAATATAAAGGGATCCAAATGAGATGCTGTGGAAGTGCTGGCTGCAAAAATAATAATGCTTCTCTTTTCCAACATGCAGTTTGCACCTTCTTCAAGTGGGACATGTCCCATCATTTGGAATCTGCTGACCATAAATTAATTAATTTGTTCCTTTTCCCTGCTTCATGTAACACTCTTAAGAATGTGATGATTTTTTTTTTCCACGTGGTGAGCTATGGCTTTTAGATAATGTTTGTCTTACTAGACAGAAGAAAAAAAATCTCAGGTTTCTAAACCCTGGTTCCTTTGATTTACATTTTTCTGTGATCTATGACCTTCCTAAAAATAAATAAATAATTTCAGTGGATTATTGCACCTACTGGTGATAAGTTGAAGTTTACGAACAGTATGGTTGTTTTTCTTAATTATTCCTTTGCTGAACCCTAGAAAGTTGTTCATGAAGACGAAAGAGTCAGCAGAAATATTGAAAGCAATGTCATAGGGCATCCCCTTAAAAGCAAGGCTTTTTTAAAATGCAATGGGGTTTTTTTGTCACAGGTATTTTTAATAAGTTTTAAGCTTTTATTTAACAGTTTTGCTTCTTAATATTGATTATGATTGCATATTTATGTCTATGACTAAGCTTAGCTAACAAGATGCATGATTTCTGCTCAAGTTTCAAATTCAGAAATTAATAATCCTTTCAGCGTGTGACCAGACGAATAGATTATGTACCAAGATGACTGTAACAATAGTAAAATAAAGCATACTTCTTTTTTTCTTTTTGTTAGAGGGTACATTATTTTAATAGAAAACTATTCTGGTGTTTCTTTCTTGGGCAGATTTCTATAGTGCATATAGAGATCATTGTTTTAGTTAGTCAATGTTGGTCTCCAGAAATTGGCATTACTTTCGTTGCTTGTCATATGTCATTTTATCTTTAAAGACTGCAGGAGTTCATCATTCCTGAGAGGTAACACCTTGAAGTTCTGGCACTATCTTCTACAAAGTAACTTACACTGAGCTGACTTCCTGTTACCATGTCAGTGAAACATCAAATGTTGATACTATGTGTGAAACAGCATTTGATATTATGGCTATAAAGCTACTTGAAAAAATATTGTAAAGATGGATTTTGTGTTTAGAAGAGCTGGCATATAAAAATGTATGTAGCGGATGCAGGTAATAAATGTTGTTTATGAATTGTTTCAGGAGAGAAAATATTTATATTTGTGTGTAATATGCTAGTCCTAACGCTAGCTATTTTTATCACCTTCTAAATATAATAAGATGGTTATAAAGTGTTAAAATACATAAATAATTTCATTTGTTGAAACATTCAGTGCATCATTTAGAATGGCTACTAAAGGAGAGAAGTGGACGTGCGCTTTTCTTAACAGATAAGCATAAAAATAAGATATCAGAGATGATGAGTAAAAATCATGTTATGTTTTGCTGTATGAGCAGAACTCTTCACAGAATGGTGATTTCATTCTAAGACTAGAGTTATCTAAATAGATTTTCATTGCTGAACTTTATTATGGTTATTTTGTGTATTTTTTGGAAATCAGAGAACACAAACACTCAAAATTTAAGTTATTGATCTTCAGCTGTGCTAAAACCTTTCAGAACTTGGTATTTCACCCCATGATTGGATTCATAGCCCTTTTAAAATTTGGAATTTCAGAAATTGTGCAGGTGAGTTGGAAAAAGTAAAGGAAGAAACTGAAATGGAGAGGAGGAAATTATTTTTCTTTACAGAAGGAAAGATTGAAAAAACTTAATGAGCATAGGAAAAATAATAGGGTGAAAGGCAGGAGTCAGGTAAGTGTTTACACGCATATTTTGTATTTAGTGCTCAGATATGTTATGCTTTGTGCTTGCATGGAAAACAGAGCGAGACTTCAGCTTTCTGACTAACTGCTGTGCTGAGTTGCACTTTACTCACTGCATTTTTATTTTAACATGGTGTCTTCTAAGAAAGGCTTTAAATTGACTTTCAGGGCCAACCTGAATCACAAAATGCATTATTCTACTAGAAAATTATGACTGCCTCAATGTTCTGTGTTCCCAGGTTAGCTCTTAAAAACCCCATTATTAGACATGACAAAATCAAAACCATTTTTTAATATGTATTTCAGTCAATTCTACTCTCTAGCATTTGGGAAAGAGTGCAGGCAGACAGGCAATAATAGTTAGGAGTGGCAAAATTTATATGTAAAACCTAATTGTAATAATGCTGAAACTGAAAATAGAAACTGCTAATTAATTGTTATTCAGCAGGACTAGGCAAAGTCAATCCATTCATAATCAAATGTAGCTGTAGAACAATGGATTACTTACGTTGGCATTTGTTACAGGTTAGACATCAGTATATGGATTTCATCCATAAGCTGTAATAAAATAAAATAAATTAGGAAATTGCCAAAAAAGGTTTAATTCTGTAATTTGTTCATTTATGTGCTTAATTACTGGATTATTCCTCTGAGTATATATGGTATTATAGCAGAGTTTACGGAATGTTTAAATGCTTAGGGAAATCTTGTATTTTAAACTGAGCAAATAACTATTATTCACACAGTGACTGTAACTGGTCTTCATGAATTACCGTGCAAAAACCTGTTTAGCTACAGAGATAAGGACCTCCCATTTTCTTACATTCACTCAGTGGTACACATAAAACACCTTAACTGTCCACCTGAGCAACACTTTAGTGTTAACTGAGCTCTGAGCAGATGTACAGCAGTAAATGTACATCTGCTCTAAAACTGCCCCATGGCTGACTGGAGACAGAGAGTGGAAAATGGGTGGAGCAGGGAGAGGCCTTATGGTGCCAGTTCACAATTAATTTTTGAATGGTAACATCTACTTTTTGGAATGTAGTGTATTAATTTCTGCTGATAGAGATAGGTCTACATAAGAACTATTCTATAAATTCCTGTGTGATAGGTTTCCCGTTGCTGTGCCATGTCTGTGTCACTGGGCAGCAGTTTTTACGGGCATTCAGTGAAGATCTGAATAGTGAAAAACTGACATAACTGTACTATTCATGTTCATTCATAAAACTTTTAGAAGTTCTAAATAACAGATTTTATGCTGTGTTTTATCATCAGCCCTTACTGTTATGTTGTGAATGTTGTGAATATAGAATCCCAGTGATGTCAAGCTTTAATTTTTATTTGCAGCAGATAAACATAAAGCCCCAGTAGTACTTAATTCGTTCTAATAGGAAAACAAACTTTCTGTATTTTGTTAGGGTCAGTCTTCATTTTTGTCCTCAGGGTAATGCACACAAGTAGTGTTCAATAGTAAAATATTATGCAGCACAAACCTCTTACATGGTCTGTGTGGATGAAAGTGATGTGTAAATTTTCCTTGTTCAGATTAAAGGAAGTTGAAAATATGATGTTGTTATCTGTAAGTATTCAGCTTGAAGATATGATGCTAGGTTTGTAAATACCTAATGAACTTCACAAAATTAATTACATTTCAACTATGTGATTCAGAGTCTAATATTCAGACCTTAGGATGGGATGAATCGCCCTCTGGAGGTGCCCATTTCAGTTTACTGACTTCACACGAATCCTGCTCTGAACTGACTAGCTCAAACTAAAGTTAACTGAGTGGGCTGTCAGCTTAATTGAGGAATAACTGAGCATTTCATACTGTACTAGGTCTTTTCTCTAGACCTCTTTAAGACTGGCTGCCTTATTCCTCACCTTTTCTGTCAGTGTTCTTGTACTGTTTCTAATATGAATAAACACAATTGTTACGATTGCCATTTTCTGTGTATTTTGTTTTTCCTGTCCTTTATCTTATTATCTTATCTTTCCCTGTTTTTTTTCTTTTCCTGACTCTTTTTAGCTACCATACCTTCTGAAGCTTTTCACTTGCTTCCTGTCTGACAATCCATGTTGAAAGTATTGTCCTAACTTCTGCCGTGAAAGATTGCTGACTCTTCCTTTGATGCTGATACCAGTATTTTCTGGGACTGATAGTACTGTAGTGAAGACATAGAAAAAGAAGAATATGGCACTCACTAATTTTTTTATGGTTTTGAACAGTCAAAAAATATTGTTCTTCTGCCTTCATATAAAATGTGCTGATTTCCTAATGTAATTGTGATTTAAAGATGTTTGTAGAAATGTAAAATCAATGTGAAGAGTATAAAATCCATATTAAAGACATATAGATTGAATAAAATACAGCATTAGTCTTTATTTTAACAATTGATTCCTACATGGCTCACTTGCAGAAAGTGGGGGAGATTTACAAAGTTGGGTGCTGGTAAAGTCTGACTTATTAAAAGGTGAAATTATTTTCTTTCTCCCTGTGGTAATATTTTCTTGATTTATCTCCTTGAGTTCTCTGTCTTCTCCCCTTCTTTTTTGGTTCCTTCTGTTAACCTAAGTTTCTTATTCCTTTCTACACTGGACTCTCCTAACTCTTTTGGTTCAATACTGGTACCTTTTTTCTCGTATGTGTGCATCCATTTGCCTAAACTATTGCCTTGAGCATGATCGTATATACTCAAGAATATATATACTCCTAAACACTGGATGGATCTGCTATTTTAGGACTTCCAGTAAGGAAAAGAAGAAACTTAACAATTCAGAGACAGCATTTAAAGTTTTTTATGATAAATGTTCCTTCAAAAGATCAAAGTACCTTGCTTCCTACAACCATGGAATAATAATTATGGACAGAGATAAACATTCCTGTAAAAACAAAGACTTATGGTACTTGTTCGACATAGGAATGCTACTTAAAAAGAGCATCTGAATAAAAGCAAACATGCTGTGTTCATAAATTATATGGCAGAAGTTTTTAGATTTTATTTGCAGGTAAAGAATAATGCTAGTGGAAAGAATGCTTTGTATTGGTATTAATATAAAGAGTTAAAAAAAGACAACTAAAATATGTAGATCCATAAAATCAGGAGAATTTTTTGAAAATGACACTTTGTTATAGCAGAAATATTAAATAAAAGGTTTTTTTTTCCTATGGGGCATCTATCTACATATTTTATTAGCTATACTAAATGTTCTTTAGATAATGTGAATTCTTTGGATTGCAATAAAAAGAATACCATGATAAAACATAAACAGTGTTTGTCATCATACAGTTCAGAACTTTGGCTTTAGGTGTGTAAAATAACCCTGAAGCCTCTTCTGATACTTACAGTAGCTTGCAGTAATAATAGCAGTAACAATAGCAATATGCTAGAAAATGATTGGAGATGTGACTGAGAATGTAATTTATGGTGTCTAAAAGGTGTATTTGTAAGCAGGACTTTGCATAATTTTGAGGCCATTGAAAAACCACCTTTTTTTCCAGATTTTTTTTACTGAGCATGAGGATGACATTACATACAAGGATTAGAAGGCAGAAGAAATTTGGAATCTCTAAAACAGTTACACTAATGATAGAGTTTGTGTTGAACAATAGTAGCAGGAAGACTTTTGCCAGAAAGAAGTTCCATCAACTGCAATGATTTTTGTAGAAAAGAACTATATGAAATCATCCATAGAAAAAGAAAGAATATTAAAAACTATGTAAAACCTGATAGTATTTTCTAGGATATATTCTCAAATTGTATAAATTGGCATGCATACAGTTAAGTCACTACTGCTTACTGAAGATTTGTCCTTTTCATTAACTAAAATGCAATAATAATCCTGAAATAGTCCCTTACTTAATAGTTGTATTCATTTTACAGCATAGAAGTTATGGAATAAGGCCTTACTCATCATGAGAAATAATACAATTCTAACAATGGTGTATTATTCTTAGAAGGAAGTACATGAAACTGACTTAAATTAGTGTAGTTTTAGAAAATTAGTTTGGGGAGTACTGTGTTGATATAACTTGTTAAGTTACGAAACTATTGTTATATAGTACTTTTTTAATTAGTACTACTTGTTTAATACTACTACTAATCTAAAATTTAGACTTGTAGTTTGAAGATAATAATATACTTAGCATATTTTTGATTTCCAATTTTTGAGTGATAATGTCTCAGTTAAAACAATCAGTTAAAAAGTCTTTATTTTTAGGTATATTAGGAACAGTGAGGAAAGCATAGCTGGAAATAGTAACAAAGCAGGAAAGATTTTTTAGCAAATGAGTAAGTGTAACCACAGGGAAACGTCTACAAGAGGAGAATAAAGTTGAGTCAATTGCTACATCGAGATGTGGAAACATACTTCATCTATAAAGTCCTGCAGAAATAACCATGAAAGAATAAATCTTTCTCTTCATAAATACGGCTTAGGTACAGGTGGTCTTGAGAGGTGCAGTACCACTACCAATTCCAAGAAGTGCTCTTTGATTGCATTACGAACAAGTCTGGCTAAGACATAAATAGAATATAACTATCAGTTGTTATATAAGGAATGTAAGGTGAGAGAAGCATAATTTATAAAACAACCACTCTGCATGCAGGTCTTGCAATTCACATGGCTGGCAGACAGAAATAATTTCACAAATGAAAATGGAAGATGCAAAATCCATGAAGATTGTGTTGAAGGATTGATTCATTTGTCTTCCTCTAGGTTTATGAGGGTCTGTATGATCATCATATATATATACAGACACATTATATGTATATTATATATACATATATTGCTATGTTTATGAAAATGTATGAAAAGCTGTAAAAGAAGAGTTTGAGTTACATGCAAGAGTTGTTTCAAAGTAGGTTACAGGAGAATATTTTTGTATAGTACCTAAAACAACTGGAAGAAGTAATGAGACTTAATTCAGCCCTGAATCTGATAGTGATCAGGAAAAAAGAGATAGTAGATCCAAAATTAAGACCTTATGACTGTACGAATTGTCTGGTTTCATAGAAAAACCAGAAAAAACCATAAACATATTGTGAAAATCACTGACAGGAAGGTAATGGGTTTGAAGAGTAATAGCAGAAAGGTGGTTCAGCAGTAACATTAGAATAGACTAAGAGAAGGATTCTGCTGTAAATAAATGTTTAGTAAGTTTAAAGTAAGTGAAAAGAAAACAGAACTGGAAATGGGAACTTTAAGCTTGCTGTCATTCAAAGATAAAACGGAAGGAGAGCTTGGATCATATGATGCTGTCTGAGAGAGCCTAAATATTATCATTTGGGTAATATATTTTGAAAATATGTCAGACTTTTAAAGAAACACTAGAAAGCAGATTTTTTTCAAGTTTCTTGAGTGTTTAATTTTTTCTTTGTTTCCAGAATAGTACTAAGTAAAAGGAAACCTAAGACCATTTGTACACAAATTGGAACATTTATTTGAAAAGATAGTTGAAGAGGCAGCTAACAGAAACAGTAATGGAAACTATAGAAAAGTACTTGAAGATATGAAAGGGTCTAGATTCTGTACCCCTGTTCTGTCCACTGGGGGTAGCACAAGGTAACCAAGATTCAGTCCTACTCACAGGCTGAGAATTTGCCTGCCATGGAGAAGTCACAGTCAACCCTTGTCTACCCTTCTCCCATGCCAGCAGCTCAAATCCTTTGCATAGGTCTGGTAACAGGATCATAAGAAGGCACTCTACCAGTTTTTGAAGGCATTTAATTTCTTAGATCACATCTGTACTAGAAAACAAAATGGTCCACAACCCAGTCAAGAGTCATTAGCAAATTACAGCCCACATTCGCCTGGCTAACCCATTTGCTCTCCTGAGATAGGGTGGCCTTGTTCATACTGCCTATAAGAGGACTCCCTAACCCATGCTATTCCCCAAATCCTGCAGCGTCCTACCTGAGGGCTTGCTGGCCTAGATGAGAAGCATATCAAAGAGCAGGCTAACAGTTAAATGGCATGGATTATGACATGATAGAGCTCAAGCATGTACTGAGCCCTGTTTAGCTCAGTATCACAGGTGTAACCTTATGCACTACATCCAATTGGCAATAATTAGAACTGTACTAGCCTGCTCTAAATCAAAAATGCAATGGCATGATTACCAGTAGGTATCTTTCAGACCAGAAGTATCAATGAATGTATTAAGTTTGGGTATAATGTGTGACAATTAAAAGGGAAAAAAGCATAAACAATCTAATAAATTAAAATCTGGTAAATTAGGAAAGTCAGAGGAGGACAATAAAAGGAAAAATAGTACTTAGCTGATGTGAAAGTATTTTAAAATTGAAACTGTAAAGCCAGTTAGATGAGTGAATATTCTTTTTAAGATAAGCAAGGTTACAATATACAAGTCAGTATAGAACCATTTGGGTAAATGGATTTACTCCATTATTAAAATGCAGTTTGGGTTGCACCTGTGTGGACCTCCTTGTAGGATAATAGCCTGAAATATAGTGTATTAATGCTTATAGCATTTTATTCTGAGACTTTCAAGAACGATCTAACGCTGAAGTGGACATGCTTCAATATAAAATAGTCACTTCATCATGCATGTGATGGGATAACAATTCTCCTGAATATTTATACAGTTTTCAAAAAAGGATATGGAATAATGTCTTGGGATTAGCATAATCTCTGTACTACCTGGACAGCTTTTCAGTATGTGATATAATATATGTGTATGTGATATAATATGCTCTTCAGAGAAGTGCAACAAGACTGGTGAAGGGACCAGAACACAAGACCTATGGGGAGAGGCTGAGGGAGCTGGGGTTGTTTAGTCTGGAGAAGAGGAGGCTTAGAGGTGACCTCATCACTCTCTAGAACTCCCTGAAGGGAAGTTATAGCAAGGTGGGGATTGGTCTCTTCTCCCAGGCAGTTAGTAATAGGACAAGGGGGTATGGGCTTAAGCTCTGCCAGGGGAAATTTAGGCTGGATATTAGAAAGAAATTCTTTACAGAGAGAGTGGTCAGGCATTGGAATGGCCTGCCCAGGGAGGTGGTGGATTCACCATCCCTGGAGGTTTTTAAACTGAGATTGGACATGGCACTGAGTGCCATGATCTAGTAAACAGACTGGAGTTGGACCAAGGGTTGGACTTGATGATCTCTGAGGTCTTTTCCAACCCAATCGATTCTATGATTCTATAATTACTCTTAGGTTCCCAGTCATACTTTGACCAGTTATTTTCATGATAATTTCTAATTTTATAGGTTGTAGAAAACTATGTGCAGAAAAAACTGCACAAAAAGATAAAATAAACTTACATTCATAGACTACTTTGTGACCTGGGATTAAAATCTTAAATCTGAAGACAGAAAATAAAAAAGGAAGGGAAAACGTGGCAAGTCAGACAATCTGTTAGGATTTAATTGAGTATTACCTTTTAAGTCACTCAGAGGTAAAGAAAGGAAATAAACTGCTCAGATAAAAACAACATGCAGATTCTGAAAAGATATCACCACCGTATCAAAGGCAAATAGCCAGAGTTTGAGAAGTAAGATTGGAAGTAGGTGTTTGGAAACAGTTTTACTAGGAAATTATTTTTAATGGAACACTGATAAGAAAATATACCATCCTAACAACTATTCAGCATAAATTTGCCTGTTGATTTAGTATTTGGAGAAGCAGTCCTGCAGAAATGGAGGCAGCTTTTCTGGAGGAAGTAACTGGCTATTCTGGCTTTATCGTATTGCCATCAACCAGATGTGCAATACATGAGGGAACCATGTTAGGAAAAATCACTTCTGTAGTATGAATATACAGTTCTATACCTTTGGCTTGCTTTGACATCAGTAGGATTATATTTTTGCCAGTAATAGAAACTACATTTGGAAAAGCGAGAGAATATCAATGAAGAATATAAGAAAGTAGGATTATATACACATAGATGAAGAATAACATATATTACATATCTAGTTGAAAAAAAGAATGCAAGTGACTTATATAAAATTTTAATACTGGGATGCTCCTGTGTATTGTTTTAGAAAATAACATGAAACATCCAAACAAAATATGTGAAGTTATCCACTTCTTTTTGAGTACATTACATATTCTAAACCTAACTGCCAGAACTGGTAGTTTCTGTTTTGAGGAAAAGAGTAGTTTGAAGACTTCTGCAAAAAGACATTCTGAAAAATCTTATGGCAGATAGTGCAGGTGCAACTGTCTGCTAGAGTTTTCATAGGCTGCTTCTCCCGTCATGGTGAATACATTCTGTGTCCATCACTTCTGCTTAAATAATCACTTGCTGGGGGATTGCCTCTCTGTGTTTCCTGAGGAAGTGGGGAGACATAGTTTGTAGGGGCTGCTGGAAGCTAAGCTGGAGTATGGGAAGGAGAAAATAACTGCATTCAGAAGTTTGGCTGAAGGAAGAGGCTTTTCTGGAGATGGAGATTGGGTGTCTCTGAGCAGGAGTGTAATGGTGCTGGGAGCCCTTCAGCCTATTAACTCAGTCTATTGAGAGTACACCTAGGCATCATGCACATTTTGCAGATGGATAGATTAACTAGATTACAAAGAACAACTACTAAATTTCAGGAATTCATTGTGAAAGTACCCTATGACTAAACTATATGAATATTAAAAAGCAAAACAAAACTGTAGAAACCACTTCTGAGAAGAACTTTCATATGTGACTATGGTATAGTTGCATGGTCTGCAGAAGAGAAGTAGAGCAAAGAAGCAGAAAATCTGGGCTAAATGTCATAAACTGTTGTGCAGTTCATAATTTCCTTTTATTTCCCCCCCCCTTCTTTCAAAGGAAACAATTTGAAGATTCCTGGGATAAACTGTGGCTAAAAAAAGTAAAGAAACTGGATTCTCTAAAGGCAGGCATTTGGTAATAAATGTGAAGACAGATCGCTGCTGCAGAATTGATCTGTTATGATCGTACATCCTTTGTTTTCCTTTTCTTGGTCTAGAATATTTCTTCATTATTTGGGCAAAACTCATTGAAAACAATGTAAAGCGTGACATACCTTTACCACAAACTAGTAACTGTGTAATTATCAAAGAGAGACTCCAAAGCATACTTCAACTAGCAATAACCCTCTATTTCAGCAGACATTAGCTTTTTTGAGACAATAGAGAGAGATACAGGCTTTGAGTCAAATCTGCCTTCTGTTATGCTTGATTCTCAATGAAAAACTAGATTTATGCCTGTCTGTCCGTCCATCTTTCTGTCTGCTTATTTATTAAGAACAGCATAATTCTTGTTTTAGCTACTAAATGTAAAACTAAGAAGATACACAAAATCCCCATTTTATCCCATTGTTTGAAGAAAAGGAAACAGTAAAAAAAAAGAGACTTACTCTAGATTAAAAGAAAATTGTCATTACTGATTTCCAGAAAAGTTACTGAGAGATATAGGGATGTATTTTTTCCAAGGGTCTGTGGGGCCTACTGCCCTACAGTACTGTAAAATTTCAAGTAATGTTGGTAGTACCATCTACAGATGAAGCAAAATCAAAGAACACTCATGCAAAATGGCCAGAATAAAAGTCAGTGAATAAAATTGTTTTATTTGTGTTAAAAAAAAGTCTGAAAAAGGAAAATTATTTCAATTTTCAGGTAAAGGAGAATCCATAGGAGAACACGAGTGAAAACATTCTTGGAAAGCAAGATTTATAAGACATGTTTCAAAAGAGTTGTATTTGTTAGTCAAGAAAAGACTGGGGAAAATATTACATCTGAAGCTCATTGTGAAAAAGATGGTCACCAACTGTCTTTTGTACCCAGTTGTGGAAGGACAAGAAAAAATGATCTTAATTTGCAGTTAAAAATAACAGGCTACATATATGGAAATTCCTTTTAAGTACAAGGACAGTTAAAGACTGGAACTAACCTATCTGTCAGTGATGCAGCATCTTCCTCACTGGCAATTTAGAAAGGATTAGACAGAAAGTTTCTGTCATCAAAATGCTCTTACATCTATCTTCTTTTATAACTGTTGGCTCAATACAATAAATAATCCAGAATATTAAGAAGTAATTTGAAAAATAAGTTTGGAATGTGGAGATGAAATCGGATAGTCCGAACGCATGATAAATCATCGTAAATGCAGGTATCTTTTTTTTTTTTTTTGATGAAAGATGTACTCTTGAATTTTGTATGCCATTGTATATTTTAATTTTCACTTATTTAAATTTTAAAGTTCATATACATATAATTTCTATTTACAGTTCTTCAATAAGGATAAAGCCTGTTACCTGTTCATGCAAGCAGTACTATTGTTCTGCTTACACTGCTTGGTTCTCTGGTCAGAAAGCTGCTTTCAGCATGGTCAATACCCTTTTTTCTTGGCTTCTAATTCTATCTAGCACACACTCCTCAGGTATGTATACCTTTATAGGTATTACAGGGAAATATTCTGAATTCAAAACACATGTATTTTCTTTTAAGTCAGATATAGATGACTAGGGTTTATTATTTGACAGAATATCTGAAAAAGTCTGATTCCTAAACAAAACCAGAACTTTGATGGTGAATTTTACTTTCTGTGGTTAACGGACTATTTTTATAGTGATAAATAAAGTCTGTTAGTAATAAAAATGAAACTTAGTATCTATGCTGTGATAATGGAACCCTAAAGTGAAATTAGTTAGTGATATTAGAAAGTATCACTTGCATTTCTGCTCCAAACCTCAAGTTATTTTATTTTCCTGTACTAAAAAACAACATTAAAGAAAATGTATGGTTCATGTTACCAACATTCGTGGCCTTGATTAAAACAGGAATAATCCATGTATATGCTTTTGTTAGAGCATAAAATATATAACATAATATATTGAAGACTATTGAAGGAATGAGGATCATTTGACTATTCAGAATACTGACAGAATTCAGTCTATTCAGAATACTGGCTAGCATGTCTGTGCTTTCTAAGAAATTCTACTTGAAGGACGATGAAAAAACTGTTTATAATTATTATGGTGGTAATCTGTTAGGTGCTTAAGGACTTATGTGTTCATATCGAACAGTAATTAAAGTCTTCAAATTAAAGTATTTATCTTCCAGTGGTTTTTCTTGTATTGGGTCTGTGACAGGAAAGGCTGTGAACATTTGCAAATGGAGATTTTATTGTACTCTCATCCCTCAAATTATGTTAGAAACATTTCAATTATTAGAAGCAGCTGTATTAAAAATGTGAATTGTGTACAGAGAATCAAGTAGCTTTCGCTCAGTTAACATCCCAGAAAGGAAGATTAAATAAGAAAAGTAGCACACCTCCACTTTTGTAGCTTGTTGTGTCTTGTTAACTTGCTAAGGAACCAGTATAACTTTCCTATTTAATACTACATTTGAATAATTTAGATTTACCTGGCTTTGGTTTATGGATTGTTCTTGGGTTTTTGTTGGTTTGTTTTTTGTGGGTTTTGTTTGTTTGTTTGTTAGTTTTAAAGTAGGAAGCATCTGCTTATGGTATTTGAGAATTAACTTACAAAGAGACCTCCAAAGTCTTGTAACCTTTATAATACAAGCTGCTCTGGAGAAAGATTGTTGTCAACTTGAATAATATTATTCAAGAATATGACTCACATACCACTGCATCTTTGTACTAATACAGTTTATATAGAAGAAAAACAGTATAGGTGAGAGAAGTTTTTGGAGGAACACGTCCAGCAAATAACTTAAGAATGTTTAGCTGACACTTTTTTACAAGGATAGGAAAATGTAATTCCTGGATAGAAGTGAATACTGCTTTAAAAAGACCTCTGAAAGTTGTGTGACTTGACTTCTCATGACAGTCAAAGAAGTAAGTTACAATCCAAGATGTTTCATGAAGAAAGAATAATGGTTCTAAATTGCAAGATGCCTTGATCAATTGAACAAACTGAGAAAAATTTAAAAAATTCTAAGGCTCCTTTTACTTATAATTGAAACCTAAGGTTGTCTGGTTTTACTTGTCAGAACTTGCTTCTCAACATGTATATTAATTTAATAGTTACTGTATTCATGTTCATTTTTACAGTTGCAAATGCAAACTATATTTTAAGCTTTCCCATTTAATATTTTATTGAACAGTTTAAAAAAAATTGTGCTGACTACAGAGAGTATTTACTTAACCAGAGGGGATTTATTATGATGAGAAATTTAGTTTTTCTGCATGTCTTCAGAGGCCCAGCACAACTACTACAGAAATCAATCCCAGGCAAGGTGCCTGTATCTCTTTTGGGTAGTATGAATACTCAGAAACATACAGAGTTAATAATACAGAAGGATCTAACCCCCATTTTCAAAGGTGTTAATAAAATTCTAATTTAATAATATAAAAAATATTACTTACAGATTAAGTAAGGACATTCAGAAACAGAATAATTAAAGGTTGGTTAGGAAGAAAAAATATATGCACTTTGATTAACTGTGGTAAACAGCACATACAAGGAAACTGAAATGATATAATATTTATTTAACTTGGCAGGAGAATCTATGATTGGAGGTAGAATTGGGAAAACATGGTGTGCAGTTATTCTGAGTTATTCTGTTTTAATAGATTTAATAATGTAATGTAATCCCCATATTTAACGTAACTGCAATTGGACTGAACAAAGTAGTACAAACTCTATATCAGAAAGATACAGGTTGGAAAGTGTAAACATTAGTGTTTAGGAGTGTGGATAATTTTTGTCCAGTCTTGAGAAATAAATAAGAAAACATCAGAATTATGAAAATATTTTATTTGGAAAACCAGAAATTGCATTTATTGCAGTTTTGGGCTCTCCAGACTAACAGTGTGAGGTACAGCAACATTATAAAGAAGTAGTTACTTTATTAATGCAGTTTGTATGTTACTTCATATAGCCCAGTTTTCCACCCAAGCTGGCCAAAGCACAGAGAGTTATTTTAATCTGGGGTGCTTTTGGATAATTCTTTGAGTGGTTCTGTAGATGGATTTCATTGCTGGTGNCAAAGCACAGAGAGTTATTTTAATTGTCCAGTTTTTATAAAGTACATGAATAACTCATCTGGGGTGCTTTTGGATGCTTCTTTGAGTGGTTGTGTAGATGGATTTCATTGCTGGTATGCATGTGCCCCTGGAGTGCAAGGACAAATTATTTAGATAAGCAGAGTCCATGCACCTTCATGTCCACTGTCCTCAGGGCATTAAATAGCCACGTGAGTACAAACATTGATGATTTCATTATTTTCATCATACCATAGAGATGGAAATAATGCAGTACATGTACTGTGTGATATCACAAACTTTATTTGTGATAGTATATTTAATTTCATGGAGTAAATTAAGTCCTCTTATGACCATTGGCAAAATACAGTTTGAGTTAACATACTAGATATCTCTCTTTATATATGGATAAAGGAGTCTTAGGTTACTGAGGTTTAAGATTTTCCCTAATGTGATTCTTCAGAGAGCAACATACTCCATAGTAACATTTCCTCTTTCCAAGAGGAAACATACAGCAGGGGAGGGAGAGACTGCCTTCTTAAAGTTTCTTAAACTGTCTCTTAAACAGAAATCAATTTGTTCCTAAATTCCACAAGTAAAGCTATAGTTATGATTTAAGACAGTCTCTCTTTTTCAGTGTCCTAAAAGCTGGAATTCTGATCTTCTGGGACATATCCAGTAGCAGGGTCCACTTGTATTGACAAGGAATTCTGATGGAGGCAAGAGGAATGTGATTCTCAGCAGAAGTTGCTGCCCATGTACGTAGCAAGGGATAAAAGATTCATCAGCAATATGGCATGTCTTTGATTTGTGTGTTTTAAAGTCCAGGTTCTAAAAAGACCAGTTTTATTACTTGCATACCCTTGCATTCCCTGCAGGGGCCTTGATAGTGACTGGCTTTGTGTAAAGTGCTTTATGTATTTATAGCCCTGATAATAGCGATTGTCTTTGTATTTCAGTACCATGTCATACATAGTGCTGAGTGACTTGTTGGCCTTGTGGCTTTTCTCTCTCTTATTCTGTAACAGGCTATCCAGCTTATTAGATATAATAAACACCAGAAATAGGTTCCCTTCTACGACTGCAGAAGCAAATCATTACAAATCATTGACAGAGCCTTCTGTCTCTACAACTTTACCGAAAGGGTGAGGGGGCTGGCAGTTCAGTGTCAACTACTAGTGCCTCAGCAATTTCATTTGCTATTTCAAATTCAGACTGGAGTAGTATCCATAATCTCCCAACCAATCACTAATCCTCAGGGATTTTGAACTGCCAGCCTGCAAGATGTCTATTTTTACATAGGGATCCATGCAGCAGAGGAAAGACCTTGGATTCCTCATAGGAATTCTGGATTACATTACAGAGTGCTACTCTTCAGTCTTTGTTGTGAAACAAGCAGGAATTTTCTGTTGACTTTGTCTTTGCACTGCCTTCTCTCAGAAAAAGTAGCCATCGTCACAGCCTGCCTCAGAAGATAAAGGATTGAGATGTAGTACCACAACAGATCACTGATTCAGTTCACACAAGTCTAAAACTCTATGATCAACAGTTCTAACAAAACAGACTTACAAAAACAACATCGATTTTAAACACTTGGTTATGGTTTTGCTGTTATACATCATATTATCAAGAGCTTTTTACTTCCCAGAGGAGAGATCCTAAACAGCAACAGGACCATTAAATCAGCTTCTAGGTCATCTTTTAAGATCAGTGAAAACGTCTCGGCAATTATAGTCTCTCCCAAAACATTTTGTACTTTATCTACTTCTGCACAAAATTGATTAAAAGCACAGCCTTGCAATGACCTGGTACATACTGCATCAGATGTCTGGGGTACATAAAGAAGTCCTTTTCCTCATTAAACTTTGAACAAATGACACTTACTACAGTGTTGCTTTCATATGTCAAAGTACTAAGGGTCTGGGTGACAGAGAGAGGGATTTGCTCTCATTCAAAATCTCTGTGATGTTCAGGAGATGCTTTCTCTCCACATAATTATTTCAGAGTCATACCCTCTGCCTTGAACAGAAAGTAAATTTGCATTTGTTTTTCAGGGACTTCCCAAACAAGTGTCAATAGTCAATGTGATAATTAATTATCTGTTTGTCAACAAGCCATTGAGGGGCAGGAACTTCCATGTGACGTACGTCTCTGAGTTAAACCAGTCAGAACCAGGCAACATTTGGGGTTAGAGCCAATAACGTTAGAGGCTCTTGAACCTTTCTAACCTTCAGCATATCTAATCATCATAGCAGACAGCACTGACCTGTCTTCCCGAGTTATGTTTTTCAAATGGGGACTTTTAAATGTTTGCTTGTTTATAACAGGTGCAAATAGGTGTCTGTTCTAACCAGAGGGATGCTGAGAGCTCCTGACAAAATATTTTGTTTACCTGTGTAATAATATGGGCTTTGTGTGCCTTTTTTGTTTGTTTGTTTTTTACCTTTCTTGGTGTCTTGTGAAACTTTCAGTACCTTCTCTTTACCTGCTTAGCCAGACATACTCTTCTGAAATAATAATCAGATCCTGCAGCCAAACCCAGTAGGATTATAGCTGATAGACTGGGCGTTGCTTAGGTGAAATCTGCTGACAGAAACTATTTTGCAACATTTTGTGTCAAATAGAGTCACTTAAACTAGAGTTACTCAGAAACCTAAATGAAAAGATTTTCTGTTTGAATATCCTGACAACATCAGTATCCCTTAACTTCTTCTGCTTCAGTAGTATGAGAGTTCAACAGCTTTGACACTAAGTGGACTTTACATATTTTCTCTAAAAGTCCATTTTTCTGCAATAGCTGCTTATCTTCTTCTGTACAGATGTACAATATACCTTACCTTGTAGTAAGATTTCTAAAAGGCTATTATTTATATTTTTACCTAAGAACAGAGACCTCTCTTGCCTATCTGTATAATTCTTTACTACTAGAAACTGGGCTTTCCTATCTGGTTGAGAAATATTTCTGTGCCTTGTAAAACACATAGTATGGAAAATAGGAGTATACTGCATGGGTTATGACTTTCCTACTGAAATAATAGGAAACTCTCAAAAGCTTCTGCTGGTTTTAGTATGACATTAACTGTGCCCACTTAAGGTCTCCTGCCAAACTCAAAAAACAATGCTGTTCTCATTTAGAGGATGTTGGAACTACTTTATCTTCAGTTTTCTGCTTCGTATTTTAGATAGAGTTTACATTGATTCCTTGAGCTTTAGTTATTAGCAAGAAACTTGCTTTGAATGGGGTTGATTTCTGTGGATTGGCAAATTTTCTTGTCTTTATTTCCACTCCCTACTATTTTTTTAGATTCTGCTTGCAGAAAGACCAGCAGGGTTTTAAGAGCACAATATGCATGACTGCATCTTTTCCTCTAATGCATCTTCCCTAACAGTGAAAAAGAATGGCTCTGTCAGAATGTGCTCATCTAAGCTTCCAGTTCCCCAAGATCTTGGAAGGACTTCTTTGCAATAGCAGCTTCAGCATCTGCTACAGATAGCAGGCAAACTGGTGGTTGACTGGCAGACCTAAGAAGAAATAGATTTCCAGCCCAGGGGCAATGGAGTCTTCTTCAGACTGTAATTACAGCATCCCTCTAACAAACACCAAAATTTGCCTCTTCAAAACAGCAATAAGCATTTCAAAATCACAGACAAAAAGGATGGACAGGAATCAAATTTTCACCTCTATCAATAAATAAATGACAGTGCATCAGAGGACACTAGCAGTAGGCATGTTCAAAGCAAATAATACAATAAATTATATTGGCTTACTTGTTCATGGGTAATATAATCACAATATTATTTAACTAAATACAGTATGGATTAAAGAAGTTCTCATTAGTCTAAGGAGAGACTGCACAAGACCGTGGCAGAGAGATCTAGTAAAGGTCACTGACTAGACATCAGGTTCAGGAAACCCTCCAAGCTAAAACAAAGTTGGATGCTGGAACCTATGGGCATTATCAAATGTGCTTGTCCTGGGCCTGCTGTTCACTGAGAGAATATTTGGATAAGAATTGGCTTATGACAGCTGTTGTTGATAGGTAAATGGGCCAAGTGTATGCCTGGCCTGAACTAGTCTGACCTGTCTGGTATTCTTAAAGTTTATTTATGCATCTTGACCTACTCACAATCTTTGCAAAAATGAAACAAAATACTTTTAGGACCTTCCCCTCTTTAAAATTCAATCAACTATCATCAATCTGAGTCATTCTCATTCCTTTTACTGCACTCTTAGTTTTGCTAACTTCGTAGTCTATAGGATTTCAAGGATTTTATAGTGTGCCTTAATGAAATGCCTCTACTTCTCTTCTTTTTCCTCACTTAATTTTGCCTTCACCTAAACTAAAATTAATTTTCATCTCTCTAGAAACTTGTTGCTACCATTGTAATTCTGAGTAGTGACTCCTCTTGTTCCTTATGCTAGCCTTCAGATTCTCTTTATTACAGAGGAAATCTTTGAGCCTGCCAAAGAGAACAGCAAGAAAATTAATAGAAAATTTGTGGGATAGTGTTGTTTCCATCACAGTAATTTGGGAGGAGGAATTTCATTCTGATCCTTATAAAGTGAATAAATCAAATCCACAGATCTGTGATACCAAATCTGTAAGCCATGTTCCTAAATACAGCAAGTCAGGATCACAGCCTTTGGACATTCTCAGAAATCACTTTCCTTCTCTTCCTTTAAACTTGGGAAGTTGTCCTGACAGTAAGCTTATCCTCCTAAGTCACTTAGTAAGGACAAGGAAATTTAATGGGAAGTCTCTATTTTTAGCAGAGATTAAGGTGGCCATTGCTTATGTTCAGTTCCCTGGTTAGCCAGAAGTCCTTCCAATTTTCAGTAGATAAGCACAGGTGCAGCTAGAGCTTGGGGAGGGGAAGAATGGATGGAGGAACAGGGAAGGATCTAGAATTCATGGTATCTTTTTAGCCTTTGCCTCCTGCTTCTGGTAAATCTGCACCTGAACAGCCAGTGCATTAAAGAAAAAGCCTATCCTGTTTGTTTTCTTACTTCTACCACCTCAGGTGTTGAGGAAATGAAGGCAAACCTCTGTGCCAGGGCTCTGTCTCTTCAACTTCGTATGTACACCAACAGGCACAGTAGAACCCATTCTGGTTTGAACATACTGTAGTGCAAATGGCTGACAAAAAAATAAAGGAAAGAATTCACAATTTCTGTTACTCATGTGGCCTCCTGGAATGATTAATATGTGTTTAATGAATTCTATAGGTACGCTTTATTTAAACTAAATGTTTGTTTTTTAATAAGACTGCCTTTTTACAAAAGTAGTATTAAGGTTAAATTTACTACATTATTTTAAAATAACACAATAAAAATACTGTGTTGCACATTTTTTTATGCCAAAGTTTTAGATAAAATCAAACCACTGAAGGGGTGGAAGTCACTGGCAGAGCAGTTGTAACTATAACCTGCAGAATGTGGAACCTACTTCTGATAGCTTTTCCTTTTTTCTTTTAATGTATTCATCCAGTTTATTAATGACTAGTATGTTCAAAGCTGAAAAATCCATTGGGAGACGAAAAAGCAGGTAATGTCATTTGTTCTCTTTGGGTCCATGAATGAAATCTGTAAGAGGATGAGATGTACTAGTTCTAAAGTCTTAAAGGTCACGCTAGCCAGAAACAATCATTTAAGTTCGCCAACTAGCATTGATTAGTTCTTGCTGAATGAATCCATTTTCAGTGCGGTATGTCCTGATAACTTTTTTTTCTTAAATGTTATGTGCATTTATGGTTATTTCATTTAACTGATAAAAAATGAAGGGCTCTTTACTACATTTTGATTGAATTCCATTTTCCATCTACACACACACTTTTATAAATTATAATTGGAAGACTAAGACATGGTAAAGAGAAGCCATTAATTTTCTATTATAAAATGTAAAAATTGAGAATCAGAAGTTCATTATATAGATGGTTAAATAAAAATTGTACAGGCATGAAATCACAATCTGGATAGCAAAAAGAATCATATTTTGTAAAGTGGGTATATTTAGTTGAATAAGGGCCTTTAAAATACATGAAAAAAAAAAAAGAAAAAAAAATGTAAAACTGGACCAAAATAGGCTAAGACAAAGCTCTTATCCTTTCTGTTTTAAAAGGTAGCTAGAATTGATAATTGAACTCAGGGACACAAACCAATTCATCCAGTCTGCTGATAACATGCACTTGTAGTTCTGGGTCCTAAACAAACACAATATGGGCCTTGCAAGTGCTTTAGAAAGTCCTGGTTAATAATCAGTTGTCCAGGAGTCCCCTCTGACCCGCACAGGCCCTCCTTCATCGTGGAACAAAACCCCAGCAGCTGTTCCTTATATGAGCCATCGTGTTGCAGAAAGTGCAACCCTTTGCTGCCGCTGCCACCGCCTCCCTCGGTTTCGTCGCTGTGTGTAGGGAGAGAAACCTGCATCTGCAAATTACGTTCAGAGCAAATCAAAGAAAGCTGGGCGGCTGAGTTACTAAGACCTGCTTCAGAATAAGGTAGAAGGAGATGACCTAGGGTTAGATGACCCTGACTATCAAGTCTGTTGCCTTGACAAATAGTAATTGCTTGACAATTGCTCTAGGCTTGGAAAACATATGTTATCATCTTCATGCTGTATCCACTGATAGAGATTGTTTTCATTACACATACTGGATATTTCTAACTCCACTGAACCTACTGATGTATGAAAACAGATAAGTTCAAACTAGAGGTCTCAAACTTGGAAGTCTGAAACTTGAAAGTCTCTGCTTTGTTTGAGTTATTCCTTTTGGCTGGCGGATGTCTGTCTTTAACTCAAGAATTGTCTATGTCCAGCATCTATAGTGGCCTTTCGAATGCTTTTTTTTTTTTTTTTTGAATGCTGTCTTTGTTAGAGCTGGAGAAGTGAAAGAATATCTCAGTTTTGCGCTTCGTGAATGCTATTGTAATAATTATTTCCTTGAATAGGTTTCAGCATTAAGGCAGTTGGACACGTTAAAGAGCAGTCCACACTCACAGCTCGGTATTTAAGGCATATGCAGATGTTCAGCATTAATTACATATTTCATACACTGTAAGAACTTAAATTTTTTGGTCCATACTGTAACAGAACTTTTGAATTACTGCCTACAATTACTGTTTCCTCCCCTTTCAGCAAAAGTTTTAGTGATAACATGAACATGAGCCTCTTTCAGTTGAACACAATTTTATTTTATTTGAAATAAAGTATTCTTTTTTCTGAAAAGTTGCAGGGACTCTCCCTGTAATAATCTTATCTTTTTATGCTTTTCTTATTCCTTAACACATCTGCTTAAGTATCGAGAAACTTCTCAGTTCAAGAAAGGCTGTAGAGAAACACACAAGATTATAGGAAATTTTGGGGGGTATAGATTGCTAAAATAAAAGCAAGGAAGGGTGGGCAGCATGCAATGTATAGCATATATTGCAATATATGCAATATAGCCTCAGGTGGTTGGAGAGGTGTATGCTGCTGTATTAAAGGAAAGGCAGCAGGAGTCTGTCAGAGGTCAATACATGGTCACTCATGACCTCAGGGGAATAGACTCGAAGAATCCTTGTGACATGATTTGCAAGAGAATGTGTGGGCTTTGATTCATTCATTTACACAGCATCAGAAAGTAAATAGGAGACTGCTTTCTTATTTGATGAAGACTTCTGTCATCCAACTCAACATCTTCCATTAAACATCTTATCTTTTCCTCCATTTTCGTGTGCCTCTTGCATATTTCCAGCAGGCTCTCCCTTTAGAAGGATGACTCTTACGCATGAGAAGAGGAAAGTTTTGCTATTACTTGTAAATTTGTTGTCATATCACACAACCTGTCATGATTTAAATTCTTGCTTTCAAATGGAGTATCTGCCAGTCTATATGTTTAAACTGTGCATGATTAACAACTAAAATTGTAATACCTAGGTGTAATATAAAGCTTTTTATCTATAGACCTCAAGCTTCTTTTAAGCCTTGAATGAGATTTTGCTCCTTGTAAAACTCTCAGAGCTCAGGTAGAAGTGGCTGAGGCAAGATTAAACAGGATTTATACCTTCTCACTGTTGGGCCTCTCGACAGATGATACAGCTCTTCTAGCCTCAGAGTGCCACTGACTCAGCCCAGCATTTATCCAGTGCTTTGTGCGGACTCTTCCACTGGATCTGAAACTTTCCCCTATTCCAACAGGAGGAGGCTCATGGCTTCTTTCCACAGTTCCTCCGGGAGGATCCCTGGTGAGATATGAGGCTTTTAGTGCCCTTTCCCAGTTCAGGTCTTCATATCTAATGTGAGGGTGTGGAAGACTGGTGAGGATTTCAATCACTGTAATTTTGGGTTTCTTTTTTATGTGGAGATGTGATCATGAGAACTCCTTTAAGAGAGATCTTCATAGCCGGATTAGCCTTTTGACATTCAGTAATCACTGCTAACTAGGTGCCTTGCCTTGGGAACTGTGACTTTTATATTTTGAAAGCGACAAATATGGGTAAACAAAATGTTCCTAAACACTTGTTTCAGATCTTAGACTTTTTATAACCCTAGGATGTGTAGCATTGGTGCATCCTATAAGCATTATTTTGTCTAAGATTCAGTGAGATGTAAAACAGTTTTAATTGTCCCTATCTTAGAATCAAAAAGCCAGTGGTGAAATTCTGAGTTGAGGACAGGATTATGGCCCTTGTTTAAACTCCCATTCCAAACCTTGGCCAAAATCACCATCCATCTTCCACCATGATGTAGATTTAACATCAGCAGTATGATTTAATTTGAAGTGTCTGTAGGACCAATAAGTAGCAATCTGCACTCAGATGGTAGGATAAAAGAGAGAGTGATTATATTCTTTAATGTGTTAATTGATCCAGTTTATTTATCATGTTCAGGAAATTATCCTAAGTTTCTTAATTTCTTTTTTAATTTATTTACAGGTCTACTTTACCTGTAGTGCTGACCTATTGTAATAGTTTGTTTTTTATGACTTGCATCAAGTATGAAGCTTTTAAAGCCATGTGTCAAAGGTAAGTTATTTCAATAATACTGTTATTCATATATGTCCCTAAAAATATTGTGTGTTTATGGGAGAAGTTTTCATCGCTCAGTTGAAGGCATAGCTTTGTTGATAAGTCATGGTGCTGACTAAAGGATGTTATGAAGCAGTATGAGCTCCTGCAGGGAGCTCTGAAAGAGATTTTCTCCCAGTGCTTGCCAATATACTGAGGAAGTGTGCGTACTGCACCAGCTTTTAAAATAGTGCAACCTGATCCTTTCTTTACAGCTTGAGGGGTGGGGGTGGGGGTGGAGAGCAGAGGTGAAAGAATAGTAGCCCAGATCCTTCTTCCCCTTTTGGGTCTGGTTTTCTCTATTGAGTGAAGAGAGCATTAATTGTGCATGACCATAATGAGAAGGTACCCTCTGCTCTCACCCTTCACATTTCTTGTGACATAGGCCAGGTTTAATCTGGTCTGTGTTACAAGAAACTAAATACACTTTATAGTATCATAATGAGCTTCCCCCTCATTTTCATTTTCCCTCACTGGTGTGTAAATCATTGCTTGTAAGGGATTAAAATTTGTAGGAGTTACGAAACCAAAGTGATTGCACTGATGTAGTTAGTTAGTCTGCAGTGTTTGTCACTCTGCTTAATGTTGTAAAACTAAGTTGAAATGCACTTCAAATCAAAAGAGACTATCTAATATTTCTCTGTCCAACTAATAAAAGTAAAATTGACAAACTAAGGAAATCACTAAACAAATCTTTTAAAACCAGGATGGGCAATGTGCAAGTCAGGAAATTGTTTTGTTGAGAGTTTCACTTGTGGGTAGGGTTTTAAAAGTTATCCAGATATAGGAGTTTATAGATTTAACTTGGAAAAACTACCAAAATTAATATTTAGTCAGTAGTTGTGACAGCCAATCAGTACACTGTCATACAGTGGAATCTTTGTGAAATTTACTGTTCTGTAAGAAAGGATTTTCATGCAAATACCACATTCAGCCAGAAATGAGAATACTAAGAGTCCTGAATAAGTGCAGTGGTCTCGATATTCTGTTTTGGTAGCTAGTGTTGCCTAGTTTTCGACATATTTATTTTTTATTTCTTCACACAGTCTAAAGGCGTATTTCTCATCTGATGAATTACTACTGATTTCCTAATTTCCATTCCTCTTTTACAAAATATTTGTTTGTACCCGTAATCCATGCTGAACGCACTTTTTAAATCCTTGCTAGGTGTATATTGTGTACACATTATGTACACATTTTGAAGTAATTAGCTAATATGATCTATCCCTAGAATGTTAGCTGTACATGTACAAAATATTAAGGAAAACTACTACAGTGCTTAAAAATATTCATAAATATATGTTGCTTTTTATGAAGCATTAATGCCAAATTTGAAACTGTTCTATTACAGATCTATCAATGTAGCTAGAGTATAAAACCCAGAATCCAGAAGTAGATTTAAGAAAAGGAACTGAGGAAAGTAATACTTCTCCTTTCCAAATACTAGAAATGAAACCTGCATAAAGGTTTATCCAAGAATGCTATCAGTCTTCAGTTAGAAGGATCATGCCATCACTGCCTAACTGCTGGAAGGGAGAGTTTTCTTTTCTTAACCACTTTCCATAAAACACCAGTTACTATAAAAGGATAGCTGGAGCTGTGCTGTTTTCTTCCTGTGCCTCAGGCTCCATTTTTTTAAACTTTTTTTTCTCCCCCCTGTATCTTATTCATTGTAAATAACTACTGCACTTTCCTGCTGTTAATAGTATTGTCATATGACTGCAACAACATAAAGTGGACACTTTGGATAATATAAGAGCTGGGTAGAAGCTTCTAAAAAGTAGTAACTGGACTTGCAGTCTTGTTAGTTATGCATGGCTGCTGCTTGTTAAAGTGCTACTGTGCAAAAGCTGAAACACTGGAACTGCCTGCTTGCAGAACCAGGAAAACTATGCTGTCTGAATCAGTCAAACTTCCAAATGCAAGTTAGTAACATCCTTTGCAAATGAAAAGATATAAATATGTTCAGAGTTTTAAAGGAAAGCTGTAAAAATCCATAGCACAGGCCCTCATGGTCAACAGAGAAAACTTCTTGTTATCATTGGGAACTATGGGGCTGCATTTTTTTAAAAGAACTGGTGGGTCAAGTACAGACTTAGATTGCAAAAAAAATTAAAAAGTATCAGACACCAAATGGTACAGTCAGAGTGGTCACAAAAACAATACTACAGCAGGAATTGACTGATAATCTTTTTCAAATGTGAAAAAGGAAAGAAATGGTCATTCAGATAATCACGTGCTAAATTACTCATTTATGTACTTCAAGTATCAAAAGAGAAGCATACTTAGAAAAATTAATCATAAGCAAGCCTTATTTTTATAAACGAAAAAAAAGTCTTTATCTTGCAGACCTAAAAAGCCTTCATACTGTAACATAAAATTAAATAAAAACTACATACTGTATATATTAAAATACAAGTTTCAACTTCCCAGTGAGTTAATACAAATTCACTTTTCTTTGAACTCTAGTAACCCAGCTCTAGTCTCCAGTCCTTTTTGATAGTTAAACCAGAAAGAGCTATCAATATGAGAAGGTGTGTATGTGTGTGTGCATAGATTTATACACACATACACATATATATATACACACCTTGTTCCTTAATGGGTTAATTTAAGATATACATATGTAATACAGATAAAGTATGCTAATATTTTAATTGCTGAACACTAATACTTTTACATGAGGGATATTGAATTGACATTTGTTTATCATCTCTGGGAGTGTGACAGATCTATGGAACAACTAATACCGGTCCAAGGCCAGAATTTGAGGGCAAAGCGGGTTTGAAGTACACAGAAACTTAGCTCATGGTGACGGGAGTTGGCTCCAGAGTCTCTGCCTCAGTCAGTTAAGCCGCATCCCTACCCAAGCTGCTTTGTCAATCCGCCTAATACATCTACCCACCTTTTGTTTTCAGAAAACAGGCAGTGTTGGGGCTTGCTTTCTACTGTTGCCACTTTAATTTCTCTCTATGACATGCTCCAGAGCCACAAAGGCAGCCTGGCAGCAACACTCAAGCTCCAAGTGCAGCAGAAGTAGGGAGCCTGCATGAGCCAGTCACAGCTCTCCGGCACTGGCCAACCCATTGCCTGTAGAAGTTAGCATGCTTAAGCTGACATTGATCCCTCAAGGGACTAGCTACCAGCTAAACAAAACTGGAGCACAGGGCTAGCCAAGCATAGATTCTCTGTGACCCTGTGTCAGGACCTGTCATCCTGTTGTAAAAGCGAGCTATGTTACCTCCTTGCCCTTTGAGACTTCCAGGGAATCCCCAAGTAAAAGCAGGGGGAGGGGAGTTATCTACATCTGCATGTCTCTGGCCCAATCTTAAAAAAACAAAACAAAACAAACCAACCAACCAACCAAACAAAAAAAAACACCAAAAAACCACCAAGGTGATGGAATACTTTAAAAAGGCATATTCACTTCTTTTATGAAGGCTTACTACAATAAAGCAAGAATAATATGCTCCATTAATTATAGATAATGGAAAATGTGGAAGTATCTATGTGGTTAAAGAAGTGAGCATACAGTCATTGATGGTATCGCGACTGTTGTATACAGCTGGGAAAGGCAGACATTTGAATATTACTGGTAGATAAGAATATTTAGAAGCCAGGAGTTCTATAAAGGCTATTAAATATGCTGAGGGTAGAAATCCTCATTTGCTTGTGCAGAGGAAATAGAGCAAAGATACACCACAGCAGAGAAAGCTAGCAGGACAAAGGAGATACTATTGACTCATTCCAGACTGCCGACTTAGCAGCTCAACTTTGTTTCCTTTTAACTTTTGTAACAGTAGGAGCTCAAAGCTTCTCAGTCTATTTTCTGCACAAATAGAAACACCCAGACTTCAAAAAGTAGTATGCTTTGAAGAAACCCAAACCATTAACACATTAAAAACTGTGTGTACTATTAAACAGGGCTTCATGGTTACTTGAATTTTGTAACACGTAAAGGCTGATGTTTTAGCAATCATTTTTACACTGCTGCATTCTGGCAGACAATTCTTGAGAAATATCAGTTTGTAAAGCAATTTTTGTTGGTTTTAGTGTGATACAGTTTTATAGACTTTGCAGTGGGTAAGTACTCCTTCAATATTTTCACAGACTGAGTAAACCCTACAGACACTTTTTACCAACACAGTAGCATATTGCAACAAGTTTCTAACCTTATAGCATTACACTTGTAACACTGGGGAAAGCATAGCATGTGTGGAATTTAGGTTTTGTGCTCGTTGCTTAAATCTATATCCCTTTAAACAAACAAACAAAAAAAGATTTTATTGTCCAGTCTGGACAATGAAGTGTCCAGGGCCATCAATATGACAGCTTCTACGCCGACAGTTTCCCTGTGCCAAAGTCACTTAAGGAGCATGTTCCCCGGCAAGAAAGCGGCCTCCGTGTCCGGCTCGCTCTCCGAGGGGTATCCCGGACTCAAGTCAGCGGTGTAACTTCACAGACACCCCCACGCTTACAAATACACCTCGTCTTTCCCCCGAGAGATCCCTTCTCGAGCGTACAGTAAGCGCTTAAAACGTCATAAAACGTCATAAACGCAAACTAATCGGCACCGCGTAAACCACGCTGGTGCTGGGGCGTGTGAGTTAGATCTGACTTTTGAAGTGTTTAGTCTCGGGCTCGGCGGGGCTCTGCATGCCCCCACCCCCCTTCCTCCCCGCGGGGCCGCGGTGCCCGCGGGGCGCGGAGCGGGGGCAGGGGCGGGCGGGGCGCCCGTGTTCTGCCGCGGCGTCGGGGG